>JAZKJV010000228.1:0-600000 GCA_037367405.1 Ottelia alismoides
TAATTATGTAAAATAAAGTAGGCAACAAAAATAATGGAGAGAAAAGGAATAAAGATGAAGGAAATATAAAAAGGAAAACAAATAAAATGTAAATAAATAATTAATGAAAATAATACATAAATCAATCAATCAAATAAAATTAAATTACAAAAATAATAAAAAATTTAAAATAATAAAAATGGGGTGATATGGTGGGGGCTGTAGGAGTTATCACATGTCTCTCCCAGAAAAAAATCAAAAACTAAATGTAAATAAAAAGGGATTTTACCCGGCAGACCCTATAATCTTTGTCAATTACCTCCACAACCTTTGAAACAACCTAATTAAGCTTGCTCTATCTTACCCCACATACCCTACCGTCACTTTTAACTTTATTTGAGTTAATAGTTTGGGTTAGTCTTGAGTTAATCTAACCAATTGAAAGCCAACAGTGGTGGATATTCCATCTATGTTCTTCCAAAGGTATCCCCTCCCCTGCTCTCCGGGCCTCCACGACCCCCTCGGCACCCTCTGAAGTTGATGGTGCTCGACTCCTCATCAGAGACATCGACAACCTCTTCCCTATTGGAGACGTCGACGCCATCCTCTCCGCTTCTACTACGCCCACCAACTGCTTGACGAAACACCCCACCTCGCCAACCGCCTAGATCGAGACACCTCACCAATGATCTTTGTTCTCATAAATCTCCCCCTCAACAAAGAAGCCAAGGTGAATCTCTAGCAAGCGGTCAGGGCATCCGTCATGGTGGACATGCTCAACGAGGGGAGCTTGGAGACAAAGCTACTCTACATGTCCTTCCTCAAGATGCTGCTGATCGACGAGGAGGAATGCCAAGAAGAAGGTCAATGTTGTTGCTTGAGGGCGGAAATCGCTGCAAGTTTGAGCCTTTTGGTGGGTCTTCTACGAATTGTGAAGGATAGAAAAACCCAATCGGAATCTTGCCTGCATTTCGCCTCCTGAGGTTCCTGAGCATGCAAGAACAAGTTAGGGTGCGCTTATCAGCATGGATGAGATTGCCCACCTAGTGGATTTGCTTCCAGAGTTTCCAATGGAGTGCATGAAGCTAGCGCTCCATTTCCTGGAGTTGCTGACGACTCACCAAGAGGGGCGAGAGTTCTTGAGGGTGTCGAGAGGTGCATGTGAGGGGGAGACGGAGATGCTGAGAGGATGTTAGAAGGGTACACGAGGCACGTTATGGAGGTACTGAGAGATGCGTGCGATGGGGAGGCAGAGATGTTGGCGATGGCAGTGGGAGGCGGGGATGGCGGTAAGGCGGCTTCTAGTGATGCAGAGCGGGTTCGGGGCAACGATGATGTAGAGCTGCTGAAGTTGAGCAGCATGAGCTACTGCTCATAGACGAAGTTCATGTCCAAGTGCAAGTTCACAAGGACCATCCAGTGAGATGAAGAAGAGGGATGGTATCTTTTGTAATTTTTCTAAAGAGAGTTTGTAATAGACACCTCTTTTTATGGAATCTGGTTAAATTTAACGGGCAAATGCAGTGGGTTAACCACAAGGTCTGTAGGGTAAGGTTTAGAAAGTTCAGGAGGTCAAGGGGGAATTAAAATTTTTCAAAGGTCGTGGAGGTAATTGACAAAGATTATAGAGTCTGCAAGGTAAAAATCTCAAATAAAAAAGAAATAACAAAAGGGGTCAAATCAAAAAGTGGTCAACAAGAAAGTTTCTTGTCTCGACGAGAATCTACAACTTTTGTGAAGGACTGAAAATAAAAATAAATCATCTGTACAAAAAGTATTTTTGGGGGTACCTTATATACACAAAATACCATATCTTTATCTTTTGTAGAATTTTTTGTCATTTTTAAATAATATAAAATACAAATAAAAGTTAGAAAAAATATGAAAGGAATATTTACAACTTAATATATATATATATTTAATTTTTATATATTAAAAAGGTACAATGATAAAATGATGGGTATTTTGGTCATCATGTACAATGTACAATAGGGGCCCAAAACACAAGTTTCACATACAAACTCCGCATTTTTATGAAATTGATCTTGTTTTGAAGGTATTTGAAAATATATTACTTTAAAAGTGAGTAGACTAAAATCAGACATTGTATGAGAGAGATATGCACATTTTTAAAGTTCATAGTCTCAAACTTGGATTTGGGTTATATTGGTAAATTTTATAAGTTAGTAATTTTTTTTGATATTTTTCCTTTATTAGTGTTAGTATTATATACACTATAGAGATGATTTTATTATAATTGAAGTTAATATAAAATAAATACAAAATAGGAGAAATATGATATTATACAAGTGATTATTGACAAGTGAATTTGGCTCCTTATTTAATGCTAATATGAATTCTAGCATTCAAACATTAATTCTAAATGCATGAATGCAAATAATGCATAATAAAAGGAAATATACATCTAATTACTGACGAGTTCGATAACGCGCTTGCTAAAAAGATGTGTTTATTGTCGTGCGTAAAAATTAGTGTGTCGTTCGTTCGTTGTAGGCGGCACTCGGAATCGGTCAAGAAATAACCACAGAAATTTAATCAATTTTCAATCAAGTAGTTTTATTTTATTTTACTTGGGCAAGTCCCACGGTCAAACACAAAGACGCAAAGGAACAACCTAGAGTTATGTCTATCAAAATTCGTGCGTGGTTTTTGAGGCGGTCTTTTTTTTAATTTTCAATGTAGTAAGGGATGCAAGATGCAATTTCGGCCTATTTTAGTAAAATGCAAACTACGTTCAAATGATGTCCAAAAAATACATAATGTAAATTATGATGGAATGAATGCATTGTATTTTTTTTGGAATTGTTAGATGCAATACGAATTTTTGTATGAATTTTTAAATGCAAACAGAATGAATTTCAATATTTAATTATAATAAATATTAAACCTATTTATTTTCAAGGAATAAAATTATCTAAGATCTATCACTAGGTGATGGATCTCAGAAAGATCCCAAACCTCGAAAATGTGGGATTTAATATCTATTAAAAATCATATAAGGAATTATGCAAAATGATTTTTACAGAGCAAATTATGTATGCAAATGCAAATCTTTTTGGGCACAATGTCAAGCACAATTAACTCTACAATATGTGATTTTTAGTGAATTTTTAGAACAATAGTTAATCAATGGCAAATTTAAGAGCATAAAATGGGCAAAGTTCGCAAATTTCTACAGAATAATTGATTAGAAATTAACCAATGATCATAAAAATAACCACAATACGTCAAGATATAAAGAATTAAATGAGGAACATCATGCAATTATTAGAATAATAAAATAATGTACTGGAGATGTCTAAAAATGAAGGCGAACACATGGATCTTTCTGCAAGAAATAAATAAGCTAAATACAAATAAATGCAATGGGGATGACCTAATTGTAATTACCAATGATTCTGGGGCCTCAGATGCAAAAAGTTCCCAAAGTAGCACGTGCGTAGCACGTGCCCTTGGGGTCTTGGACTTTAATGCAATATGGTGGAACCTCCATGGGGCTCTTGCAAATTACCCCGTAATCACGTGCGGAGCACGTGACCCGGGGGATGTTACAGGTGATGACGTTCCCCCACCACGTGCCACGCATGTGAGGCGGGGGCCTCGGGGCTGGTCCCGGCGGTGAGGAGTGGCGGAGGCAGGCCTGCCAAAGCGGAGGGGAGGCCGGTCGTTGACGATCGGCTACAGTTGGCTCCGAGGGGTGTTGATGCGACCACCGACATTGGCTGTTGTCGAGGCATGGCCGGTGAAGGAGCTGGAGATGAGCGTCGAGGTTGGCGTGGGTGTAGCTGTAGTCATCATTGATGAAGCTCGAAGCTCCTGGAGGTGTTGAAGGCGAAGTTGGAGGAGACGTAGGCGAAGTCGGAGGCGATGGCGGAGACGGTGGAGTCGTGGATGAACTTCGTTGAAGGTGAACTAGTCGTTGGTGAACGATGGAGTTGTCGAAGGTCGAGGACGATGTTGCGGAGGTGTAGCTTGTCGGAGATGGAGTTGTGGATGTAGGCGGAGGCGTTTGAGTTGGCTCAACGGCGTTGAAGGCGACCGGAGCGAGGTAACAAGGTGGCGAGGAGTCGCTGCTGCAACGACCACGGGGGAGGTGTGGCCGAATCTCGCCACGAAGAGGAAGCTCGCTGGGTTGTCACCACTAGCGAGGCTGGAGTCTAGGGCTATCGGAGGATAAGGAGTCAGGTGAAGGGTCATTTTTAAATGGGAGAGAGGGGTTGAGCGGCCGACGACGGGAGATGCGGAGGAGGTTGCGGAGGTGGTTAGCAGCGACCATGGTGGCGGTTGGCGAGGGTTGTAGGGGCGGCGGCGGAGATTTCGAAAGGTTGACGATGCTCCTCGGCCGTCCGATCGGTCAAGATCGGTCGGCCGAGGATGCGACGCGTGGCGACGGGTGGGGCTGAGAGGCACGTGCCCTGCACGTACGGTCTTTTATTTATTTAATTTAATTTTTTTAAAATGAGTTTAAAAATGCCAAAAATGGCCGACACATGGCGGCCCCAGGGGCTGCCACGTGTCAGCACCAGAAAATTCTGAGATGAAATCCTTTATAAAATCAAAAAAAATAGTAAATGACCTTGCATCAAAAAGGTTTCTGCACAAAAGTTGCTTGTCTCGATCAGATCTACAACTTTCATGAAGACATCAAAACCAAAATCGATCAAATGCATAAAGTGATATTTTTGGGGTGTCCCATGTACATAGAATACCTTGATTTTTGGGTTATCTATTTTTTTAAATTAGATAAAAAATCCGGAAAAATGGTAAAAATCAGAGATAAAATTTACACATTAATATATTTTTTTGAATTTTTATTAATTAAGAAAATATGTACATAAAATGTAAGGTCAAAAACCGCTAAAATACACAATGTACAAAAAAGACCCAAAACCCAACTTTCACATATGAGCTCCGATTCATTTGAACTTGGTCTTATTTTGAAGGTAATTGAATGTACATTAGTTCAAAAGTGAGTAGGATCAAATCAGACACTGGATGGGGAAGATATGGGGCTTTTAGTCCGAAAATTCTGAAACTGGGGTTTGGATTTTCGGTCCACTTATTTGGGTTAGTGAATTTTTTGTATTTTTCCTTTATTCTTGTTAGTGATATGTACACAATTGAGGTCTTTCTTGGTTATTCGGAGTTAGCTGAAGGAGTTAAAAATTAGGGGAGTTAGGCTATTTACAGGTCAATTTTGGCTGAGATTTTTGGCTTCTTATTTTGTGTATAAAATACGATTCTTATGAAAACATGCATGAATGCTAATTATGCTGAATAAATGCAGAAATGTTGATAATTTTAAGGGATTTGAGCTTAATAAATGAGATTTAGACTGATGAATCTGAGATTCATCATCCCCCTATACTTAAACCATGCTCGTCCCTGAGCATAAAAAAGAAATGCCATGAGGTGAAATGAGATTGGGTCCCATACGAAGACCATGAACTGAAGGTGAATGTTAAACTAGACTCGACCTCTGGATTCTTAGTGTGGCATAACTTCTGTGAGACTTAGAAATTTAAAATCAACAGCGTTCAAGTTCTACACATCATTGTTCCAGTTTCGGCTCAGAAGTCATCTTAGATCAATCCTCTTCCCAAAGTATACCCTATGAACATTGAACAACCAACTCATGTGTGTGAAAGGTTTTAGCACTTCCCATCCATAATGTCGGACTACCATGCTTCTCTCCTCTCTAGTAACCCGTCCTCGAGGAGTAAGGTATTTCCTTCTAAGGTCTGTCGTGCAGTGTTCACAATCGAATTGGGGAAGAAGTTAGAAGAAGGGGAAAAGAACTGGAGGGTGGCCAATGTAGTCACCTCTCCTTGTGAAGATGTCCAGTGTAGCCGAGTCTCCACCAAAATCTGCAGATTTCTTGAAGCTTGGAACTTTTTGGTCAGATTTTATTTGGTAGAATGCTTCTTTGTATTTGGAATTTTTGGTGGTTCTACATGGATCTTATTGTGCCCCTATGGATATAGAATCTTTTTATTCTGTACATTTTTTGGGATCTTAGAAAAAAATTGTGCCCAGTCATCCATCCCTTTTCCGAAGCTTTATTTCAACCTGTACTCTAGTCTTTAGATTTCCACGCTACCAGAAAAGAAACTCACACAGTCTTCCATCATCCCATCTGAGTTGAGCTAAGTGCATAGTGTGAGAGTACAAATTAATTCCCTATTCCAGAGTTGTACCCAGAATGAAGAGACCAGGTTAGATACTAAGAGTCAAATGCTGCACATTGTCATGTGGAACTCAAAGAATTAAGTCAAAGAGCTGAAGTTTCTAAAATCCTATTTCTCGGTAAAGTTCCTTTGAAAATTAGGTGGATTAAGGTCAAGTCCAGACCACTCTTGGTTTATGCTCATAACTCGGTTCAGAACCCAATGATATTTTCACAAATGCGGATGAATGCAATGTTGGATGAAGTGCAAGTGTGTGATATGCAGACACATATTTTTTATTTTTATGCAAGGAATTTTTTTTGGTCAATGCAAAAATAAATAAGAAGCTATTTTCAAAAATTTTTTTGGGCAAAGTCAGTGTTAGTAGCAAAATCCTCTCTCTCTCTTTTTAAATCTAATTAATTACCCACCCTGTAAATACATATAAACTTACACGAAAGTACGAGATATGGGTAAAATATATACAAAGTATATATACAGACCCCCCTATACTTAGCGAGTGTTGTGTCCTCAGAGCACAAAAAGCGTAAAGAAGACATAGCTCGGGCTAAGCGTAAGAGAGTAAAAAATTGATATACAATGGTCCGCCCCCCTATACTTAGACTGTGAATAGTCTAAGTATAGAAGAAGAGCGCAAAAAAGAGGCGGTCGGGATATGAAAATGAGGAGAGTATATAGAGGTGGGTGTCGGTTCCCCCTATACTTTGGCTATGGTCAGCCTAAGTATAAGAGAAAGGTGGAAATGGAGCGATCAAGAGAAGGAGTGTGATGCGGGAAAATGGTATATACAGATGGCATCGGGCCCCCCTATACTTAGGCCTTGGCCTAAGTAGAGGAAGAAGCTGTACAAGGAGATCGACGTGGTCGGAGGGAGGGTGGTTAACCGATGATTAAGGCGGTTTTCGGCTGATCTTCATGTGAGCCTGTGATGGGAGATCATAATAACGAGTCAGAAATGAAGATATGATTCCCAACTATTATCAGTGTCATCCTCAAAAAAATCATGATGGATAGTGGATGAAATGTTTGAGTCAGATGAAAGATATCCATCATCGGAATTATCCTCAGAGGAGTAGTATTCGAAAGTGGACATACTCCAAATATTAATATCTTTTTGTTTCTTCAGTTGTTTCCTCAGAATTCGTTCCTTCTTGGGGTTAATCGGTTTGTCCTCGGATGAATACTCAGAAGCACCGATCTCAGTCAGCTCATACGAAAAAAATTCCATTGTACTTGAAATGGGGGTTGTCCAACGAGAGTTGAATTTTGGATCCTTGCAAAGATATGGCTTTAGAGCTGCCGAACAGACCTCACTCATGTAGACTACCTTTTCCGGACCTGATGAGGGATCATCAGTTGATTCCTCTTCTGAAAGGTCAGAGGTGACTCTCTTTTTATTTCATCGTGAAGATGTCGGTTCACTTGAGTATCCAGATGAGTAGCCATTGGAATTCTTCTCCTTAGTTGGTGTGTGGTCTGCGTGTTTATTCTTGGTCTTTTGAATGTTGGTGCACTCTCGATTTGGAATGATTTGGTGAAGGTATTCAGAGAAGGTTGCTCCAGGGTGAGACCATGCATATGTCTCAAGATCGTAGTAGAAGGATTTGTCTATTTTGAGATCCGTGGGAATTGAAATACTGGGGAGAGTCTCTACATGTTCGATGCCAATTGATTTGATGTTGGAGCATTCCTGTGTCGTATTTATGTTGTCAAGGTAGTCAGAATAGGACGACCCAGGGTGTGCCCATGCATAAGTCTCCGGATCATATGATTCATGTACTTGATTCTCCATGGTAAGAGCGGCTGGGAACAGAGCAGGGGGGAGATTCTCTAAACCAATAGTCTCATCAACAACCGTTATCTCAGGTGTAGCAACGGGGTAGGGCTCTTCTACCTCTTCATGATTGCGACTGTCAGGGACTTCGTGGGTTTCCTCAGAAGATTGTGGTTCCTCAAAGACTTGGTCTGATCTAAGTGCTTCCAATGCTTTAAAATTGATTTCCCGAGTATTACAATCAATAATTGCCCTACCCAATGCTAAGAACGGCTTTCCGAGAATGATTGGAGACTAAGTGAATTCTCCTTGATGCTCAATATCAATGATCATGAATTCTACACTGAGCGGAGCTCCTTGGAATTTCGTGATGATGGAAATAATTCCTCTTGGCCTCTTTATCGATCGGTCTGGCAATTGAATAATCTCTCGTATCTTCCGAATCGGTCCAAGTTTGAGTTTGTGAAATACTGAGGTCGGGAGGATATTGATCCGTGAATCGTCATCAATCCGAGCATGGGTGAAAATTGTGTCTTTGATTCTACAGTCGATTCTGGCAACCGCTTCACTATGCGACTCTTGGTTTTTCTCCTAAACACCAAGGAGGAGGCCATTGACAAGATATGTCTTTCAGTTTTTGTTCATGTCCTACCTGACTTTTTGATCATTAATTTATCTATTACAAATTTTTAAGGTTGGGGAAGTGTTCAATGGCCTGTATAAAGGGAAGTTCAAACATTAAGCGTTTTTCCAATGCTTCCCCTACAGTCGGATCCAAATTCCTCAGATCGTCTCCAGTCTCAATTTTTATGAATTTTCTAGATTTTCAATTTTTTGTGGTTTTCAAATATTTCTATTTTTGGTATTTTCTGTGTGGTGTGGGGGTGTGGTGTTTTCTTCAGATGAGCAGGGGTTCTGGTGTTCAGAATTATAGTCAGTGGTATAGTCATTTCTAGGGGAATAATATGCAGAAGTGATATTGTCAGAATCGTCCCTAGGTTCCTGAATATCTTCAAAATTTTCAATCTCAGATCCAATCATTTCTACATTTATTTTAATGTCCGAGCCACCATAGAATGAGATTAATCGGTTGGTGAATTTTTGCAATCTATCCTCCATTAATTCAATTCTTTTAATTATCCTCGAAATATCATCCTCAGAAATTTGTTCATGATAACTCATCGGAGCAGTCGTGGTGTGTTTTTGTAATTGAATTTCCTCTTCCATTTCCCTATATGTTCTAGGAGAGGAGTCTCTCGAAATGTCTGATATATGATCATCATTTTCTGAATATATCTCCTCAATAATTATGGAAGGGGGTTGCTCATATGATCTAGGTATGTGGAGTTGGTCCGAGTCGAGTTCAAATCTTTGGTTATAAGTGGTCGAGCCTTGATATTGTGGAGTCAGCATACTAGGTTGATGTGTTTCTATGTGGTCACTCCAATCCTCTATATGTCTGAAGAGGGGGTTGTCGTGGTCAATCCAAAATGATGATTGTTCATTGGTGTTCCAGGCAGGGTCGATGAAGAAGTGTTCAATTCGATCATGTGGTTATCATCTCTCAGGAATGATGGATTGATATTCACCGAATATGATGGATGAATTGTATGATCGGCGTAGGAATGATAGATATATGAAGAAGTTGAGACCTTAATTGGTTGTTGGTTTGTCAAGTCCGAAAACAAAGTGTTGTCATTCATGAAGCAAATTGGATTTGTGGAGAGTGTTGGTGTTTGAAAGTCTCTTGTTGAAGTTGGAAGAGGTGTTTTGGGTCTAATCGATACAAATTCATTTTCATAATATAGCATTGATAGATCTTCGGATAAATGTTCGATCATTTTTGAAAGAGTTGAAACAAATAATGGGTTGGATCTGCAACTTGGAAAAAAGTTCCATGATGAGATTTAAATCAAGAGAGAGATGATTGCATGGGATAGTCAAAAGAACTTTTATCAAATGTGCGGCAAATGTTCTTCGGTACCGATTCATGCACACCAATGCAAACGCAAATCAAACACCGGGTTCACCAACTCACACAATGAAGCTGTAAGAGTTCAACTATTATCTTTTCAATTTTAGTTGGTGATAAATCAATCTTGGCAAAAATTTAGCGAGCTGTTAGGTGCCAAAATTTCTTAAAGACTATCCTGAGTTCGTACGACTAGTTGCATCCACTTTCAGCCAGTATAGGTGTAAGTATGGAGTGTAAAACGGCTACCCATTTTACTTAAGGCCAGAGCCTTACGTAGTGTCTTTTAAACCATCTACTCTGCTAAGGAAGTCCGGACCGGATACCGACTAATCGTATTCCTCGCTGAGAAGTAGATAATCGTTTTTAAAATCTGTAGTCTGAATGAAAATGTCGGAGCTTGGTTTTAACCTTAAGTGTCGTCTCTCGCTCACTCAAAAAAATAAAATCATCCAAGGTCGGGGTTGCTCTCCCACAAAAATTGCTGATTTTATGGGTTCTTAAAATCAGTTATATTTAGTAGTCCTAATTTCAATTAGGTGATCACTGAAGAATTTAAATGAGCACAAAAACACGTCTACCGTCCAGTACAAATTTCCTTTAAAATTATGTGATAAAACAAGAGGGAGGAGTTTGGGAAAAGCTGATGCACACGAAAACAATGACGTATGCTCAGTTAGAAGACTTACATTGTTTCCTCGCAATATCCATGTGGGATGCAATACAGAATTGAAAAGTTATTCTAAATGAATGCAAGTCGATGAAAAATCGCACCTAAGCAGAAAGCTCTATTAGCGGGAAAAATTGAGTTAAATTTTGGCTAAATTAAACGATCTAATGTGTGTCTCAATTAAAGTGCAGTGTTGCCTTAGATCCTACGAGCACAATCAAAAATATAAATGCTCAGAGAGACGTATGTGCTGGTCTATCCTAGTCGCCACTCAAGTCGGGCCCCACCCTCACCGTAGGGTTAAACAAGCCACGACACACCACAGAAAAGTTCAAGGTCTTTTTACATGCGCGAGAGTCCAAACGGACACCGCTGTAAATAAGCAATTAAATAAAATTAGACTCTACGCTCTCTCAAGACTCGACTCGATCTTAAATTAATTGCGGCTTTTTTGGATGTCGGTGAAGAAGCTTCGGTTTCTTGAAAAACCGCTTCACGTACGCCGGGTACCTCGCAAAAAAAAGCGAGATTTATGTAAGAGAGTGACTCAGAAAATAATCAAAAATCCAATAAGCGAAACAAATGCTGAAAAATAAATGTAGGAAATAAAATGGTATTTACAATGAAAAATTCGGGGGGTAAGACGACCAGAATGCGGGAAATCGAAAGAAATTTTTCAAAACACAAAAGTAAGTCGTTTGCCTCACCGGTAACGGTGCCATCTGAAGAGTCCGATAATGCGCTTTCTAAGCAGATGTGTTTATCATCCTACGTAAAAATTAGTGTGTCGTTCTTTCGTTGTAGGCAGCAATCGGAATCGGTCAAGAAATAACCACAAAAATTTAATCAATTTTCAATCAAGTGGTTTTATGTTTATTTTACTTGGGCAAGTCCCAAGGTCGAACACAAGGTGGCAAAGGAACAACCTAGAGTTATGTCTATCAAAATTCGTGTGCGGTTCTCGAGGGAGTCTTTTTTTAATTTTCAATGTAATAAGGGATGCAAGATGCAATTTCGGCCTATTTTAGGGACTAAAATGCAAATTACATTCAAATGATGTTCGAAAAATACGAAACTTGGCCATAATGTAAAGTATGATGGAATGAATGCACTGTAACATTTTTGGAATTTTTGGATGCAATATGAGTTTTTATGAATTTTTAAATGCAAACTGAATGAATTTCAATCTTTAATTATAATAAATATTAAACCTACTTGTTTTCAAGGAATAAAATTATCTAAGATCTGTCACTAGATGATGGATCTCAGAAAGATCCTAAACCACGAAAATGTGGGATTTAATATCTATTAAAAATGAAATACTAAATTATGCAAAATGATTTTTACAGGGCAAATTATGCATGCAAATGCAAATCTTTTTGGAAACAATGTCAAGCATAATTAACTCTACAATATGTGATTTTTCATATTTTTAGAGCAATAGTTAATCAATGGCAAATTTCAGAGCATAAAATGGGCAAAGTTCGCAATTTTCTACAGAATAATTGATTATTAATTAACCAATGATCATAAAAATAACCACAATACGTCAAGATGTAAAGAATTAAATGAGGAACATCATGCTATTTTTTGAATGATAAAATAATATACTGGAGATGTCTAAAATTGAAGGCGAACACAAGGGTCTTTCTGCAATAAATAAATAAGCTAAAAAAAGATAAATGCAATGAGGGGACCAAATTATAATTACCAATAGTTTTGGGGCCTCAGATGCAAAAATCCCCAAAGTAGCACGTGCCCTTGGGGTCTTGGACTTTAATGCAATATGGCGGAACCTACAAGGGGCTCTTGCAAATTACCCCATGGTCATGTACGGAGCACGTGACCCGGGGGATTACGCAGGTGCTGACGTTTCCCCACCACGTGCCACAGACGTGAGGTGGGGCCTCGGGGCTCGTCCCGGCGGTGAGGAGCGGCGGAGGCGGGCCTGCCAAATCGGAGGGGAGGTCGGCCGTTGACGATCAGTTACAGGTGGCTCCGAGGGGTGTTGTTGCAACCGCTGGCGTTGGCTGCTGTCGAGGCGTGGGCGTAGATGTAGTCGTCGTTGATGAAGCTCGAAGCTCCTTGAGGTGTTGAAGGTGAAGTCGGAGGAGACGTAGGAGAAGTCTGAGGATACATAGGCGAAGTCGGAGGTGATGGCGGAGACAGAGGAGTCGTGGATGAACTTCGTTGAAGGTGTACTGGGCATTGGTGAACGATGGAGTTGTCGAAGGTCGAAGACGATGTTGCGGAGGTGTAGCTTGTCGGAGATGGAGTTGCGGACGTAGGCGGAGGCGTTTGCGTTGTCTCAATGGCGTTGAAGGCGATCGGAGCGAGGCAACAAGGTGGCGAGGAGTCGCTGCTGCAACGGCCACGTGGGAGGTGTGGCCGGATCTCGCCGCGAAGAGGAAGCTCGCCGAACTGTAACCACCGGCGAGGCTGGAGTCTAGGCCTATCGATGGATAAGGAGTCAGGGGAAGGGTTGAGGTTCTTAAATGGGAGAGAGGGGTCGAGCGGTCGGCAACGCGAGATGCAGAGGAGGTTGCGGAGGTGGTTGGTGGCGACCATGGGGGTGATTGGCGAGGGTTGCAGGGGCGTCGATGGAGATTTCGGAAGGTTGACGATGCTCCTCGGTCGTCCGATCCGCCGAGATCGGTCGGCCGAGGATGCGTCACGTGGCGACGAGTGGGGCTGAAGCGGTGCACGTGCTGGGCATGTGTGTGGGATGCACGTACCCAACACTTGCGGTCTTTTATTTATTTAATTTAGTTTTTTTATAAAATGAGTTTAAAAATGACAAAAATGGCTGAGACGTGGCGACCCTAGGGGCGGCCACGTGTCAGCACCAGAAAATTCTGAAATGAAATCCTTTATAAAATATAAAATAAATAGAAAATGACCTCACATCGAAAAAGTTTCTTCATGAAAATTGCTTGTCTCGATGAGATCTACAACTTTCATGAAGACATCAAAACCAAAATCGATCAAATGCACAAAATGATATTTTTGGGGTATCCCATGTACATAGAATACCTTTATTTTTGGGTTTTATTATTCTTTTAAATCAGATAAAAAATCCGGAAAAAAGTGGTAAAAATCAGAGATAAATATTTACATATTAATATAATTTTTTGGATTTTTATTAATTAAGAAAATATGTACATTAAATGTAAGGTCAAAAACCGCTAAAATACACAATGTATAAAAGAGGCCCAAAACCCAACTTTCACATATGAGCTCTGATTCATTTGAACTTGGTCTTGTTCTGAAGGTAATTGAATGTAAATTAGTTCAAAAGAGAGTAGGATCAAATCGGACACTAGATAGGGAAGATATGTGGCTTTTAGTCTGAAAATCCTGAAACTAGGGTTTGGGTTTTTATCCACTTATTTGGGTTAGTTATTTTTTTGTATTTTTCCTTTATTGTTGTTAGTGACATGTACACAGTGGAGGTGCTTTTGGGTTATTCGGAGTTAGCATGAAGGAGTTAAAAATCATGGGAGTTAGGCTATTTACAGGTCAATTTTGGCTGAGATTTTTGGCTTCTTATTTTGTGCATAAAATGCAATTCTTATGAAGAACGGCTCAGCACATGATCAGTCTTCATCCTGGGCTTACCCTTCTTATTCTCGACTTTTCATCAAACCATTTGAAGATCGAACCACTTTTGAGACCAATGACCGACTGAGACAACAATTCCAACCGATTACACTCTCCTGATCACAATATTGGGACATGTCAACACTTTACATATACACATCCAGACTAGACCTTAGGGAATAACATGATGGACCGATGAAACCAAATGGAGAGGCCCACACATCCTGATCTTACATATTGGATTGAACCTAATGATTATAACCTCTATGACAATCCTGTAGACCATTCCTTCGAACAGGACACTCATACAACAGACTAGACTGATGGTATCAACAAATATGAAATATGTATGACTACTTCACTATATGAGGGACCTATCAACTATCACAAAAAAAGGTTCTACTCAAACCAATTGTACATACCTGAGTTACATCATGTTGAGTATGAGACCTATAAATTCCCACCATCTGAGCAGACTCCTTCCATGATTGTTCAGGAGAAATTTTTAGAGGATAATAAATAAAAACATATTCTGGATATTTCAAGAGGATCTTCTGCTAGTTCATGCACAAAAATGGAAGTTTAACTAATTGGAACTCATATTCAAAACTGATGAATCTCCATTTCATCATCTTTATTGTATCATTTTTACCTTAAAAATCCTAATTAATGTTGGTAAATAGCATTATTTTGTACATATTAATATCCATGATTTGTTCCATTTATTATGTAAATAATATTGTTTTTAATTCCAAAATTATAAAATAAAGGGAAGAAAAGAAAAGGAATAAAATTCCAAAGGTATTTTATGACCCCAAACCTCGAGATGAAGTCAAAAATTGAGTTAGTCGATAAGGAATAAAGTAGGGGGAGATAAGGGCCAAAAATACAATAAAAACCCAATTCGTTTATTCATCCAATAATTCATTTTTAACACCCATTTTATTATTTATTGTTAATATATCAAATAAATAAACTTTGCACATGAAAGTTGTAGATAATAATGTAAATAAAATTATAATATTGAGCTTGTACAAAAAGAATACAAAGTGTAGTTCTTCACACAAAATAAAATGCCAAAATCCCAACTTCACAGACCCATATCTTCCAAATAAAAATTAAAATGTATCAAAATAACCTCTAATTGTATATAAATATTAATAAGCTATTTAATGACGATGGTTTTATATTTTTTGGAGTTAAGATGTGGAAGTTAGGTTTTGGACCCTCATTATATAAGATACATGAATAAAATAATCATATTTATTCATTCTTTGTTATTTTTACAATTTTATGTTTTTAAAATTATATAGATATCATTCATAATTTATTTACATATTCAAATCAAAATAAAACCAAAATGAAAACACAAACAAAATAATTCTATATAAAGATATAGGCGAAATACTTTTGCTAATTTTTTTGAATAATCTATTCTTTATTCTTTTATTCATCTATTTTATGTATAACTCATATTCTACTAAAAATATAAAAATAAGATAAAATCATAAAAGAAACATTAAAATAAATTAAATACATTAATACATAGATAAAAATACAATAACTATACTTATACAATTTGTACCTATGTTATTTAAGTATACAAATAACCTCATTAAAATATAATAAAAAAATTTTTATATAATTAAAAAGAAGTTATAAATTTATAAAATAATAGAATAAAACAATAAAATAAAATATATGAAATAAAAAATAGAATAGTCAAAACAAAGAAGAATATACCGATAAATATACCCCTAAAAATTAACTACCAATAAATAACATCAATAAATAAAGAAAAATCATATTTAAATACTACATAAAATAGTAAATAGTTTTGATTTTATAATCCAAAATTATATAAAATCGTTTGCTATATTTATGTAATTAGTTATCAATAAACAATATTTTTTTGTTCTGTAGTGGCCGACCTAGCCCAACTATATTGCTTCGCTTGTTGACTCCTGGTCAACTCCCTCCCTAGGTGTTCTGATTTGTTAGAACTGTCGAATTCCCCAATTCAACCATTTTCCCACTCGTTTCGTCCATCCATCATGATTGATTGCTTCGTATAAAATCATCATTAATGTTCCATGAATCACATAGACTCTTGTGATTTCTTGTACATAGCCTTGATTCATTCCAATCAAGTCGTCAATAAGGGTGCCTTGCTTTTTTATAAATATGGACCTCCGACTTCCTCCTCCTCTTTGGTGACTATTTTGAGTCTTAGAGCCTTGCATCTAAATGTAGGGAGCATTCACGTGATAGGAGGGGTTTCCCTATGGTCTAGATCAGCTTCAAGAGGATAGTGATGCACTCCACATCAACTTCCGACCGATAAAATCAGTCTTGAGTGGATATATTAATCGTACTTGTCGCAGCATGACACTCATCCAAATAATCAAAATAGAGTAAAGATGTCTATGACGAGTGTCTTGTATTAAATTTATATCTCGGGAAAGTCCGGGGTCGAACACATGGAGGCAAAGAAACAACTTTGGGTTAATTCATAACAATTAGATCTAGGTTTCCAATATAGACTTTTTTTGTATTTTTTATGCAAAAATAAATAAGAATGCAAAATGCAGGTGAATTAAGTTAAAAAGAAAACATTGAAGTTAGCCAAATTTATTTTAATGTGAAATTAATCTGATTTAGCCAAGTTATATTTTCTAGAAACCTAATCTAGTGGTGAATGCAAAACACATTTTTTTGGAAATTTATAGGTTAAAATGCAACAATGAAAGATGCACACTTTTTATGGGTTTTATGTAACATTTTCACAAATAGAATGCAAAAATTATGAAAATTTTATTGGAACTTAAAAATGATGCAACGAGGCAAAAGAATTGTTTTTGAAATTCTATGACAATATAAACTTTTTTATGAATTTGTTAGTGAAAATAGTGCGACAGTGAGTACTTAATTCCTAATAAATCCACAATGTCAATTTAATCAGAAAACGAATTATCTCATAAAGGTATTTTAATATACAATTCAAGAGAATTGGGATTTCACAAAAATAATGTGTGTGTATTTAACTAAAAATCATTTATGAAAATCACTCCAAAATTTATTTAACTCACAAAACAACATCAATTAAGATGAAATTTGGAAAGTAATTTAATAACATTTCAAGGCATCGTTTAAAATTTTTGAGGAATTTTAATATTTAATTTTTACTAGGTATTAAGCTCAACATTTGTTGGATTTAAAAATTTTCTAGGATAATTCAATTATTGATCTATCTTAGTAATTTTATTTCCTGGAAATAAAGAGATTTAATATTTATTATAATTAATTATTAGAATTCATTTTGTTTGCATTCATTAGTTCATTAAAATTTGTGTTGCATCAGAAAATTCCAACAAAAATTTCAGTTCATTTATTTCATAATAATTAACATCTTGGCCATGCTTTATAATTTTTGATATCGTTTGATTAATTGACACTAATTTTCTTGTCCTTAAATTTGGCCCCCATTTTCATTTGCACGCACAAATTGAACAAAAAAATACCAAATTATTCCACCTCGAAAACCGTATTCGAAATTTAAAAGACACTAATTTGGGTTATTCCTTTGCCTCATCGAGTTCGACCCTTACTTAGGATAAATTAACAAAAACAAATGCTTCGATTAACTAGATTAATTAAGTAAAGTGGCTATTCTTAATCGATTTTGATTACCTGCCTACAATGAAATGACAAATTCATTTTAGCACATGATAATTCCTACCAACTAAAGAGGGTAATTATCAGGCTCATTAGATGGTGCCATTGCCGTGGTGGCAAGCAACTTAGATTTTTGTCTAGAAAATTAGTGTTAGCTTATTCATATATGCGGTAGTCTGACCCTGAACCTCATCACTATACATTTCAAATTTTTCCTAAATTTATTTTATTTTATCTTTCTTTTCACATTGATTTTCTTTTTTTATTATTTTTATTATTTTTTATCACTCTCTAAAAATTCTCTCTCTTATTTTTTGTGCGAGGTACCCAGCGTACGTGGAGCGATTTTCTCAAAACTGACGCATCTTCACCAACTATCGAAAAGCCACATAATAAATTAAAATCACATTGAGTCATGAGAGAGTGTAGAGTCTAGGATTTTAATTTCTGCATTTCTAATTATTTGTAATTAACTGCTTATTTACAGTGGTGTCCGTTTGGAGTTTCACTCGTTTATAGAGACTTGAACTCTTTCTTTATGGTGTGTCCTATCCTGTTTCACTCTTTGGTGTGGGTGGACCCAACTTCAGTGGATCGTAAGCTATACTTACACTACGACCATTAGAGCTTCTAGGATTTTATTGCTTGTGCTCATAGAACCTAGGATCACACTTCACTTTAATTAAGGCACACATTAGATCGCTCAATTTATTCAACAGTCAAATCAATTCTTCTCGACTATAGAACTTTCTGATAGGTGTGGTTTGTCGCTTCACATTCATATAGAATAATTTTCAATTCTTGTATTGCATCCCACATGTTGAATGTGAGGAGTCACAGTAAGTCTTCTAGTTGAGCATACATCGTTGTCTTCCGCATGCATCGGCTTTTCCGGTATTTTCTCCACCTATTTTGTCACTTAAGATTTAAATGAATTTGGTACTCGATGGTAGATGTGAATTTCTTTTCATTTAACTTTTTAGTGATCACATAAATAAAATTGGGACAACTAAACAAGGCTGACTTTAATTAAACCATAAAATTTACAATTGTTGCAGGAGAAGAACAACATCCATGTGTTCATTTATCTTGCTAAGGGCTGAGAGACACACATTTAAGGATAGATCCAAGCCCTAGGATTTTCATTCAGACTACTAATTCTATAAAAACGATAAGCTACTTCTCAGTGAGGACACACAATTAGCCGTTTACGGTCTGTTTTTTCTTACCTGAGTGGATGGTTTAAAGAACACTACGTAAGTCTCCATCCTTAAGTAACAGGTAGCCATTTTATGGTCTATACTTACAACCATATTGGTTGAAAGTAGGTGCAACTAGTCGTAAGAATTTGTTCTAGTATTTAGAGAAATACATGCACCTAGCAGCTCGTTATATCTTTTTCAAGATGGATTATATGACCAACTAAAATTTAGAAGACAATTGGTTGAACTCTTGCGGCCTTCATTTTTTGACTTGGTGAACATGAGGTTTGATTTGTGTTTACATTGGTGTGCGTGAACTGAGTTTGAATTTGAAAAACCACACACTTGTGTCATCCCTTCATGATTCATTTTTCTTCTGTTGAGTATCCCATGCATTTGAAACTTTTGACCAATATCCATTATGTCATCTCATCCACTTACTATAAAATTGATGGGACAATGGTCTTTATTTCCTCCAGATTATTTCTTTTTGATCAAACCCAAATCCTCAAAACCCTCTTATGCTAGGCTTCCTCCAACATTAACGGGAGACTCTTCCCATGAATGAATCCGATCCACTCCATGAATACGATCTACTCCATGAAAGAAAATCCTTTATATTCGAATCATATAGACTCCGACCCTCGGATGAATCGATCCTACTCTATAAATTCCAATCCAATTACTTTGATTATCTTATCAAATTCTCCACTTCTTCATAATTCCCACCTCCATAGCCCTTTTCTGCACATGATCAGATTTCATCCTGGGCAAACCCATCTTATTCTCGAGTTTTCGTCAATCCATTTGAAGATCGAACCACTTTTGAGACCAATGACCGACTGAGACAACAATTCCAACCGATTACACTCTCCTCATCATAATATTGGGACATGTCAACACTTTACATATACACATCCAGACTAGACCTTAGGGAATAACATGATGGACCGATCAAACCAAATGGAGAGGCCCACACATCCTGATCTTACATATTGGATTGACCCTAATGATTATAACCTCAATGACAATCCTGCAGACCATTCCTTCGGACATGACACTCATACAACAGACTAGACTAATGATATCAACAAATATGAAATATGTATGACTACTTCACTATATGAGGGACCTATCAACTATCACAAAAAAGGTTCTACTCAAACCAATTGTACTTACCTGAGTCACATCATGTTGAGTATGAGACCTATAAATTCCCACCATCTGAGCAGACTCCTTCCATGATTGTTCAGGAGAAATTTTTAGAGGATAATAAATAAAAACATATTCTGGATGCTTCAAGAGGATCTTCTGCTAGTTCGTGCACAAAATGGAAGTTGAACTAATTGGAACTCACATTCAAAACTGATGGATCTCCGTTTCATCATCTTTTTGGCCTTAAAAATCCTAATTGATGTAGGTAAATAAAATTATTTTGTACATATTAATATCCATGATTTGTTCCATTTATTATGTAAATAATATTGTTTTTAATTCCAAAATTATATAAAAAAGGGAAGAAAATAAAAGGAATAAAATTCCAAAGGTATTTTATAATCCCAAACCTCGAGATGAAGTCAAGAATTGAGTTGGTCGATAAGGAATAAAGTAGGGGGAGATAAGGGCCAAATATACAATAAAAACCCAATCCATTTATTCATCTAATGATTCATTTTAACAACCGTTTTATAATTTATTCTTTATATATCAAACAAAGAAACTTTGCACATGAAAGTTGTAGATAATAATGTAAATAAAATTATAATATTGAACTTGTACAAAAAGAATACAAAGTGTAGTTCTTAACACAAAATAAAAAGCCAAAATCCCAACTTCACAGACCCATATCTTCCAAATAAAAATTAAAATGTATCAAAATCACCTCTAATTGCATATAAATATTAATAAGCTATTTAATGATGATGGTTTCATATTTTTTGGAGTTAAGATGTGTAAGTTAGGTTTTGTACCCTCATTATATAAGATACATGAATAAAATACTCATATTTTTCATTCCTTGTTATTTTTACAATTTTATGTTTTTAAAATTATATAATATCATTTATAATTTATTTACATATTCAAATCAAAATAAAACCAAAAAACAAAACACAAACAAAATAATTCTATATAAAGATATAGGCGAAATACTTTTGCTAATATTTGTGAATAAATAAAAGTGAAATCTATTCTTTATTCTTTTATTCATCTATTGTAAGTATAACTCATATTCTACTAAAAATATAAAAATAAGATAAAATCATAAAAGAAACATTAAAATAAATTAAATACAAGAATACATAGATAAAAATACAATAACTATACTTATACAATTTATACCTATGTTATTTAAGTATATAAATAACCTCATTAAAATATAATAAAAATTTTTTATATAATTAAAAAGAAGTTACAAATGTATAAAATAAGAGAATAAAATAGTAAAATAAAATATATGAAATAAAAAAAAGAATAGTCAAAACATAGAAGAATATACCTATAAATATACCCCTAAAAATTAACTACCAATAAATAACATCAATAAATTAATAAAAATCATATTTAAAACTACACAAATTAATAAATAGTTTTGATTTTATAATAAAAAATTATATAAAATCATTTGCTATATTTATATAATTAGTTATGAATAAACAATATTTTTTTGTTCTGTAGTGGCCGACCTAGCCCAACCATATTGATTCGCTTGTTGACTTCTGGTCAACTCCCTCCCTAGGTGTTCTGATTCGTTAGAACTGTCGAATTCCCCAAATCAACCATTTTCCCACTTGTTTCGTCTATTCATCATGATCGATTGCTTCATATAAAATCATCATTAATGTTCCATGAATCACATAGACTATTGTGATTTCTTGTACATAGCCTTGATTCATTCCAATCAAGACGTCAATAAGGGTGCCTTGCTTTTTTTATAAATAACGACCTCCGATTTCCTCCTCCTCTTTGGTCACTATTCTGAGTCTTAGAGCCTTTCATCTTAATCAAGGGAGCATTCTCATGACAGGAGGGGTTTCCCTATGGTCTAGATCGGCTCCAAGAGGATAGTTATGCACTCCACATCAACGTTCGACTCATAAAATCAGTCTTGAGTGGATATATTAATCGTACTTGTTGCAGCACGTCACTCATTCAAATAATCAAAATAGAGTAAAGATCTCTATGATGAGTGTCTCGTCTTAAATTTATATCTCGGGAAAGTCCGGGGTCGTGCACATGGTGGCAAAGAAACAACTTTGGGTTAATTCACAAGAATTAGGTCTAGGTTTCCAATGTAGACTTTTTTTGTATTTTTTATGCAAAAATAAATAAGAATGAAAAATACGGGTGAATTAAGTTAAAAAGAAAACATACAAGTTAGCCAAATTTATTTAAATGTGAAATTAATATGATTTAGCCAAATTATATTTTCTAGAAACCTAATCCAGTGGTGAATGCAAAACACATTTTTTTGGAAATCTATCGGTTAAAATGCAACAATGAAAGATACACACTTTTTATGGGTTTTACGTAGCTTTTTCACAAATAGAATGCAAAAATTATGAAAATTTTATTGGAACTTAAACATGATGCAATGAGGCAATAGAATTGTTTTTGAAATTCTATGACAATATAAACTTTTTATGAATTTGTTAGTGAAAATAGTGTGACAATGAGTATTTAATTCCTAATAAATCCACAATGTCAATTTAATAAGAAATTGAATTATCTCATAAAGGTATTTTAATATACAATTCAGGAGATTCGGGATTTCACAAAAATAATGCGTGTGTATTTAACTTAAAATCATTTATGAAAATCACTCTAAAATTTATTTAAATCACAAGACAACTCCAATTAAGATGAAATTTGGAAAGTAATTTAATAACATTTCAAGGCATCGTTTAAAAGTTTTGAGGAATTTTTGGAACAACCTGAGTCAAGTATGAATTTAAGAGCTCAAATTAAGTAAAATATACAAATTTTCAATAAAACAACTTTAGTTAATTGTACAAAGCTCACAAAGATTTAAATAAATAGCCAAATCTTAGAGAATTAATTACTCAATAACATGACATTTTTCATTAAAATAAATTATACTAAAACGATGTCCAAATTTATATGCAAACACATGGGTAAAACTTAATGACATCAATATGTAATTTTTACGAGATAAAAAAATAAACAAAAGGGACCTTCCTCTTCTTCTTCTTCTTTGATCAGGTGGTTAGTTCGTCGGCGTAGGAGAGACGGAGGAAGAATGGTTAGGACACCATAAGGAAACGTGATGGAGCTCTCTCACACGGGGTGGAGTGGTTGCGGGCAGATGGCCGATGATGGGATGGCTATCAGGGGAGGAGCAGGCGGGCCTGCGTGGCACGATGGTTGCATGGCCACATCGAAGGAAGGAGGGTCACCGTTGGCGAATGGACTTGACAGCAACGCGATGGAGGGAGGATGCCATGCAGAGGACTGCAAACTGGAGGAGAACGACGACACAGTGGATGCGTGTCCACGGTTGGTGGTGGTGGCCAACAGTGGGGTAAGGGGAGGCCATACCACATGTTCTGTTTTTTTGTTTTTTTAAAATTTTTGTGATTTATTTTTTTATTGTTTTAGTTTTCTTAAATAGGGAACAAATATATATATATATATATATATGAGGGAAAAAAGTGGTAGTGGGGAATGATGAAGAAGATGATGGAGGTGATGGTGATGGTATGATGATGGTGTGGTATTAAAAAAATAAATATGACCAAAATAAAAAAATGACGTTAGAAAATATAAAATAACAAGGGAAATTGGAGGAAATATTTACCTGAGGTTTGTCAGATTTGTAGAGCAGATACACTGGACTCTTGTTGTGGCCTCGATCTGATTGGTGAAAAAAATCGAAGAAGCTATGTGAGCTTGATGGGAAACTCGTGATGCAGGGACAGTTGTCACTGCAGATATCTCCTGAAGGAGGTCGTCGCTTGAGGAGGATGACTGGCCGCTGTCACCGACACAACATTGTCTCTCCTTTTATCAAAGAATGGCGGATGCAAAAATTGAGGATGAAGAGAAGAATAGAAAGAGAAAAAAATGGGAAGTTAGAAACATGGTGAAATTGTGGAATTGAATGGAAGATTATTGAAAATTATGGAGGACATGGAGTGGAATGTGAGGTTATTGTGGAGAAAGAGAAAATAATAAAAAAATGAAAATAAAGTATGCTACTATAAAATAAAATAAAGAGAAAAGAGAGTGGAGAATTTATAAAATAAAACAAAATTATGTAAATATTTTTTTTACTTTTCTAATTTTATTTTTTTTGTATTTTTAACAAAAGTTTTTACAGCATAAAATAAAATACTACAAATAAAAATAAAACACTAAAGATTATTTTTTGGATATTTCATAATTAAGAAAAGAAAATAAAAAAGGAATGAAGAAAGAATATTTACAATATATACAATGTACACCTAGGTCCCAAAACCCATATTTTGCAAACGTGCTCTGATTTTAATGAAACCGCCTTCATTGGATAAATAATTTTCTATTTTAAACTTTAAAAGTAAGTTTGGTGAATTTAGAATTTGGTTAGGAATTTTCACTTTACAACTTTTTCTCTTTGTGATCTAGGAGTATTTTTTAAGGTGAAGTTTATTTTGTATTTTTGTATTTTATATACTCTTTTATAAACAAGTTAGAGAAAGAATTAGCCTACAAGGAGTTGAAATGAAATTACTAATAATACATGAAGTTTGAACTATTTACATGTGAAAACCTCCTTTATTTTACGACATTTTATTATTAATTTATTTTATGTAATATAATATATAATAATTAGTGTATTTTATTTATAAGAATCATTTTATTAATTTATTAATTTTAGGGGCATTTATTTGAGTTTTTACCAAGGGATTTTTCTATGATAAATATATTGAGATGATGAATCGTGGATTCATCACCAGCCGCCTCTTCCTGCCTTCGACGACAAGTACAAGCTATGCCCTTATGACTTTGTAGGTAGGATTACCTTAGGTTTTTCATTCTCACATTTATTTTAGCCTTTTAATCGTCAATTCTAGTGTAAAATACGTGAATCGTAGTTCACCGGAGCTGCACTCCGGCGAACCCCTATGTGTGTACTTGACCGTGATCCACCGCTCTGATCGCCTCCACACCTTCGCTCCGCACTTCTTCTCTCTCTCCAGTACTCTCACCAAGATATTGCACGGATATGGAGATTGAGGTCTCCCTCCATCGCCTCGCCGGAGACCTCGCCTCCCATTCCACTTAGAACATTTCCACTAAATAAGGCCTTAGGTCTTGCCGTTCCTTGTGCTCTATCTATTTGCAAGGATTGGGGAGCCAAAAGATCCCTTGAGGGTTAGAATTCGACCAAGCCGAGGCACCTGGACCTCACATCCTTCTCCGAGCTGGTTCAATGCCAACTGAGCTCCGACGTGTCTCTTGAGGCTACCATCTGGTGAAAAGGAGCCCATGCTCTATTTTTCCCCTCATCCGGACCTTCCAGACGATTGGAGGAGATAGGGGTGACAGATCGAAACTTGTCGTTGGTGAGTTCTTCCCTAATTTGTCCTGAGGCCCTCCTCACCGTTCGATCATGCCACCGTTCTAGATCAAGCCACATTCATTCAATGCGCTTCATGCAGTACCAACAGATTAGGCTGGGGATCTAATCCCATGCGTTCAACGCCGAAGAGCCATCACGGAGCTTGGAACCGACACATGTTTAAGTAGATGATATCTAGCAGTCCAATCCCGCACGAGAGAGGGTAATTTGCTAAATCTATCCCCTGCATTTTTGCATTTATTATTTATCTTGTAAATAAGTAATAGTATAAATAAAAAGGAAATTTTGCATATGGGGCCCCTGATGTCTATGAAAATTACAATTGGGTCTGATCTAGCTCAGCTCATGTGTAGTCCCATGTGAAAGGGTTAATTTGAAAGTAACCCCTTGAAACTTTTTGTATTTATTTTTACTACAAGAAATTTATATATCAGTTGTATACTTTTGGCACATTCGCAAATGAACCCTTGATCTTTATTCGAAATATGCCCTCGCCAACAGTTGTATTTTTGTATGCTTGATGGCTTTATTTAAAATAGATACATTACTCCAAAAATCACTAAAAAATAGATATAGGCTCTTGATTAGTTGTTGATTCAAGCCATGATTTTAGTTTGTAATTTTGTACATTTTTTCTATTTATTAAAAATGAAATGAACATATTTTTGCCCCGGTATATTTTATAAAATAAAATATTAGAAAAACTTTTGAAAAATCCCCACAAAAATATATCTTGATTATTAATGTATTTTTAACCTTCAGACCGCAAATCAATAAAAATAAAAAAAACAGAATTCTTAAAATTTGAAAACCCTAAAAACCTTTATAAAAATGTATAAAATTCCTAAAAATCCTAAAAATAGTGTTTTCTATTTTGTATTTTTTCTATTATTATCTTTGTATTAAAATTAACTTGGAGAATTTTTGATACTGTTTGGTATTTTCCATCTCCGTTTTAATTCTGCCCTATTATTTTTTACGTATTTTAGGATATATTTTATT
Organism: Ottelia alismoides; assembly: GCA_037367405.1. NCBI lineage: Eukaryota > Viridiplantae > Streptophyta > Magnoliopsida > Alismatales > Hydrocharitaceae > Ottelia > Ottelia alismoides. The sequence continues at coordinate 26,664 of JAZKJV010000228.1, forward strand.
TCAAAAATATATAAAAATTAGTAAAATTAAATTAAAATATCACAAAAATTGTAAAACAAATTTAAATTAAAAAAATATTCAATTCAATAATTTTGGGCTATTTTTAGATATATTTATATCTATTCTATTGTTGTACTCTATATATAGTTATATTATATTTCTAAAAGAAAAAGGAATTAAAAATATAAAAATTGAAAAAACAGATTACAAAATTATAAAACAAAAATTAAATAAAAAGATTTATAGAAGTAGAAATCTACAAAAAATATAATGAATGATATGTTGTTGATATTATGCTTTGATTGGCAATAATAGTAGACTATCAATTTTTCTCTCTATGGTTTCGCCTCTACATACTTGTTTGTTGTACCTTTAGTTGTAGAGAATGATATATTTTTTAACTCACCTTTTGTGCTATTCTTTGCTTGATCTATTCGTGGGTTATTGTTGACTAACTGAGGTTCCCTGAGTAGACAATACACCGACTGAGGCCTCACCCTCTGAGAATATACGACCCTTGAAAAATCCTAGTTATCAATTGGCGCCATTGTCTGGGAGCAATGAGGGTAGCCTATTTTTGTCATTTAGCATGCATAGCCATTATTTCTTTGATGTAATTAATAATTGATATATTTATGCATATAACCATTCAACTATTCTTTGTATATAGGTCATTTTGATTTCATTTGATTACCATTGCTAATACAAATATCTTTATGACTTTGTTGTGAGTCCTCGCCACACGAGGACGACTTATTAGGAGGTCGATGCAACCAAGCTGGGTGGAGATTGGTCTGCACCCTTTGACTGGTTGGAGAGACTACAAAGGAAGTAAGGAGAGGAGACTTAGCATAGAGCTATCTTAGCTTCATTTATTTAATTAATTGGAGAGAGGGAGAGACAATTACAATTTGTAATAATTAAGACTTGGACACTACTCTCCATAATGAGGTCTAGTGTCTGGGTGTTTGTTCACATGAGGGTCTCGTCACAGTTTTTGTAATTTATCATCTTCTTTTATTTTGTTTCACGGTGTTTTGAGCTTTCCACCTTTCTTTATATTTGATTTGTGTGGATGAAGCCCTTAGACTTAGGTTGCTTGCCTCCGTAACTTGGTCCAAACCCAAATACAAATTATTGTTCCTATAGTCTCCTACATTTGGATCTAGTAAAATAAATAAATGTTAGTTGATTGGATTCAAACCCGTGCACCGTGAGGGACATCATACAACACTAACAAGACCTATTGTGGTGGGCAATGAGATGTCTCCAAGATCGGGCTCTATGATTTTTCTCTGAATAACTAACATATAGTTCTTTGCAATTAATTTCAACTACTATTTAAGGCGATTTTATCCATTACACAACGCCATGTAGATAGCGTTAAAAATTTTGTTTTTCATATCACATGGAGATAGATGGGAAGCACTGTAAGTCCTCTAACTCAGCATGCATCATTAGATTCAATGGTGAGATTTCCATCATTAAATCAACTTGCATGGCTTTTTCACTATCTCCCTCTTATTTTGAGCAACTAGGACTTAAATGAAGATTAATAAAAATGTTAGGAACTTGTATGTGAATAGATAAAAAAGTGGAAATCTAAAAAAAATACTAAAACAAGGGGTTTGCTAAATAAACATTAACATTAATTAAAATTCTTAATGGACTTTCATTATATTAGGTTCATAAATCCCTCACTGTTTTCAAGTACCTTAGGAGGGTACCAAAACCCCCACTTATGAGCGAGGCACAACTCGTTAAGGATTATAACCAAAAACTTAGTTTGTAACTGCCTTGTGTATCGTCTGGATGTTCAAAGCAATGGCTCTTCTATCATACGTGACTAAGTAGGGCCTTGTCAGTGATGGTGTTCCCACCTTCTGTGGAACATCGACATGGTCTGAAATACTGAGCTTAGGCCACGCCTTCACAGGTGTGTCTGTCTCATTGGTTTGCATCAGAGTAGGTCATTACACACTCATACGTGATTCCTTTGTGAGCGAGGACTGAAGTAGCAGTTTCGCCTATCGGCTTCCTCTCTCTATTTCTTTGGCTGAGTAGGGATCCAGGATGGATTACAAGGACCTCAAAAAGTACAGACTACAGCTTACAAAGGAGTAGGACAAGTATGAGATACTTTTATAGTAGTACTCTCTCTCATATAGGGTTAGCAAGCTATGGACTAGTTAAAAGATATCCATGAAATAAAGACTCTACCATTGAAAAGATAATAAATACTCGATCCTTCACATCATCACATGGCATGAGTTGGTGAACCCAACTTTTTATTATGTGTGTATGGATCTAGATTAAGGCTCAAAAATTAAAGTCCGATGTACTTGCAACAATTTTTTCATATTTGTCTTCCTTTTGACCTTCGTTAAGTTCGAGGCTTTCTACTATTTTACACTCCGTTTTATTCCTCGTTGACCACCTCATCTTTCCTCCTACATCAATCTCCTGCTTGCTTCAATGGTGGTCCACGGATGGTTCAGTTGGGGATGTGCCAAATCCCACATCAATTCCATAGACTCAACATAGTAAAAAATTCGAGAAGATTCCTGAGAACCATGTCCGGACCTTACAAGCAGATCTACAGGCTCCTCATCTTCTTTTCTTTTCTAACCCAATGAATCAGGATCACTTTTGTCTCACATTCACCGTTGTGAATGAGAGTCAATTTCAGTCCACATATTTTTCATTCACATCTCTTCTGGATTTACTCTAATTCCAGATTCATCTTGACAGCTAGGATTCAAATTTCAAGTGGTATAATTGGGAATTTCTTACATTTCAGATAGAAGACACCCCCAGTCCTGGATCCCAACATAGGATTCATCTCCTCGGATTCAGACCCAGAAATGGCTCCCCAAGGAAAGGGCAAGGGTCAGCAGCCTCCACAATCTGAGAAGGGACATATGCCAGATCAGTATCAGGTAAATGCTCAATTACTAGAATCCATCCAGGCCATCCAACAGTAGCTGACAAAGCAAGCCCTAGCACAGACCACATTCTAGGAAATGATGAACGATGTGATAAACAAGCCAACAGGAGGAGGAGATAGACCAGTTATAAGAGGAGGAGGTGGACCCTGTGATGACCAAATGAAGAATAACCGGAACAAGGGAGGCCGAAAATGGCACTAAATGCAACATACAATCCTGGAGATAACCATATGACCGAGTGGATCATCATTCCATCGATACATGCTCACTTTCATCTCAAGCCTCAGTTCCTAGCCCTTCTACCATCTTTTCACAAGAACACCAACGGGGAGCCTTACATTCACCAGCAAACAATTCTCACGCATCTGTCGTACAACCTACTACCCCAATGTTCCCTTGGATGTAGTAAATATGATGGCATTCCCCTCCAGTTTGCAAGACAAGGTCCTATACTAGGTCAACCATTTAGTAAATATTGTCATGACATGGGAAGAACTGAAATCTGCCTTTCTGCACCTATTCTATCCTCTCGGTTAGTTCAACTAGATTTGAGTTAGGATCAGTAATTTCCCCCAGGGTTCCCATAAGACCATCCATGAAGCATGGAAGAGATTTACAGACATGCAAGAGAAGTGCCCCCATCATGAGATACCGAGGACCAGTCTGGTCCAACACTTTTTTGGGACACTAAATGTAGAGAGTAAAAGGATCATCGAAGCAGTGTATGGGCGATCTCATTTCAACAAAGATGAAGATGTAGTCTGGCAGCATACTAGAAATAACCTTAGATCCTCTAGAAGCAAATACATGTGGCAGTATCATGTAAGGTGGAGAGAGATGAGAGCTCCAACCTTGAGATCATTGTGGTCCATTTCTCAAAGGTTGACATAATCAAGAAGGGTCACATGATCTCAAGAAGCTCATTGTCATCGAAAAAAGGACACAACACATAGAGAAGCTTGAATAAATCAATAAGAAGTTGGAGTTGCTAGTGAGAAGCATTAATCCAAGTCCAGCTTGCAACACCATCAACAGACACTGCTATTAAGAAGAAGGATGAGCTATCACTGCAAACAATAGCCTCAACTGAGTCAGTAGCCAACAGCAGTCCAACATGTATACTATGTTAAGGCACCAGAGTAGGTCCTGCAACAATAGCAGATAGTAGTTTACCGGCCAAACTTCCTTCCACCTTCTGATCAAGCATTTCCACCACCACCATTGATTCAGGAAGTCAACGGTGTATGGAGCAATGATACATAACTAGCCAATCCTACTTGACATCCACAGGGCCAACCACAATTCAATGTTGCCTACCACCAATCCTAGGGTGGTCGGAATCAGCAGTCCTCACAACCTCCATTTTGGTACCACCAGCCTTCGTAGTACAGACATCAATTGAGGCAAAATCAATAGTATTCACAGCTACAGTACCACCTGCCATAGCCGTACCATCAGTACGCGGATGCACCATCTCAACATTACCTTCCTCCATCCTATTAATAGTACTAGTTTCCTCCACCTCCTCAACCACATCGGCAGTCTCAGCCCCAGCCCCACAACAATCAATCATAATGTAGTATGTACGTTGAATCTTCTGAGGCAAGTCCTGTGAACCCTACCTTAGATTGTTTGACCCATCTTGTAAAATGCCTAGTAGATTTGAGGAAGAATCTAGATGACCTGAATGACACCAAAACTTCCATTACGGTGTAGGTCGAAGCAAATCACAATAGCTTTAAATGTAAAGAGTAGATAGAATGTGATGTCTAGTCTGTGTCTGTAGAGTCAATTATTGTAATATTGCTATATCTAATGATATCACTCTCAAGAGTGGTAGGACATTAGCTCCATCTGCCGCAAGTAAAGAAAAGAATAAAGCTTGACAGGTGATTCATCATGTTTTGTATTAGCCGTGCCAGCTACAAGAACGAGTTAGGAAGAAGAAGAAGAAGGAGGCATGCCAGCTGCCAGGAATTTCCTCCACCACCAACAAAAATAACAAAAAAATTAAAAAATATCAAAAAAGAAGTTTGTAATCGACATGAAGCCAAGCTATCCATGGAGGAGCATCTAGTAACTATCAATCCTATGCTAGCTGATGGAGTAGAGACTGCATTTTTTTCTTGTCCACCAGCACCAGTATCTCAGTCTTCATCTTGTATGCCTTTTTGTGATTCAGAAGTACAAAATATTGTGGAAAAGTGTCATGTTATACATAAGAGCAATGCTTTTGATTTTAGCACTTTGGATATTTCTTTTCCTGAAGCAATAGAAGATTCCAAAAAATTGCAAAAAGAAAAAGTGCATTATCTGATCCCGAAGTTGTGGATATCATTAATAATTTGACTATTGAGATTCCATTGATGAAGGTCATGGAATACATTCCGGCTTGAAGAAATGTTTGAAAGAGGTATGTACAAACAAGCATTGGTCAACTTGTAACAACAGATACAAACAGGTAGAGAAGCACGTTCCTACCGTGGCCACCATTCCAGCCATTAGCAATCTTCAACAAAAGAAGCAATACAAAGGAGTACCTTTGAACATTTGCGAGATTTTTGATCAAGTATTCGAGGGAACCTTGCTTGACAACGGTTCTTCCATAAACCTCCTGCCCTCATCATTTCTACAAGAATTCAGGCTAGGTCCTCTCAAGCAGACATAAATTGTCGTTCAGTTTGTTGATCGATCCATTAAGAAACCTTAAGATCTTTTTGAAGACGTTGTGGTAAAGGTGTTGGACATGCAGTTCCCAGTTGATTTTGTAGTCCTTGATATGGACTCACTCACACCCTTACTCCAGACTCCTATCATCCTAGGCTGACCATTTCTACGCACTTTAGAATCTACGGTTGATTATGGGTCTGGAAAGAACACTTTCAGCTCGAACAATAGAACTATCATAGACATGATCAACGAACCTAAAATCGTAATATATGAAGGTCATGCAGCACCGCTTGAGGCAAATCGTGACTTCATTGCATAGATCAAAGATTCACAACTCTCTTTGAACAATCCGAGGATACATGAAATCCTCTTTCTTGAGAAGGACTTGGAAAGCGCAAACAATGCAAGGTTCGATGATACTAGAGAGATAAAATTCAATTTGTCAATGCATCTCTTTGATTCAGATGAGTCACTCTAGCCCGAATACAACGATTCAATGCAGATCTATTTAGCATATTATCAGAATATAAACAAGACATAAGGAAAGCACGTCCTTCAAAATTCATGGAGAACATCTCGTAACCAACAGAGTATTTGAGGTGACCGAGAAACCGACAAGATTGGAACATGAATTAAAGCCACTTCTGATAGGCCTTATGTATGCCTTGCTTGCGGGTGTAGAAAACATGTATATGGTCGTCATCAACAGTTGTTTGATCCCGAAGCAAGAATTTTGACTCCTCGAGCTTCTAGAGAAAAACTGCTAGGTGCTTGGTTGGCGCATTTCAGATCTCCGTGGATAAATCCTTCTCTTTGCTCACACCACATCTACTTGGAAGAAGATGTCAAGTCGTCCCAAGAGTTTCAAAATAAACCCAAATATGAGGGATGTCGTCATGAAAGAAATCATGAAATGGTGTGACGCATGCTTCATTTACCCCATCTCCGACTCCTAATGGTTGAACCCACTGCACGTAGTTTTGAAGAAATCATGGCTCACTATGGTTACAAATTACGGAGGAGAGGAGATATCTACTTGAGTACCAACAACTTGCCACGTTTGTGTTGACTATCGCCACTTAAATGCAACGACGAAGAAGTACCACCTCCCCTTGCCGTTCATTAATCAAGTATGGGAACGACAACATGGTAAGGAGTTCTACTTTTTGGATGGGTATTCTGGGTATTACAGGGGAAATGAACCTTGAGGATCAAGAGAAAACAACCTTCACTTGCCCATTCGATACCTATTCTTTCAAGAGAATGCCCTTTGGATTTTGTAACGCACCAGCAACATGCCAAAGATGCATTCTTGCAGTCTTCGCCGAGATGGTAGGCAATTTTCTCGAGGTGTTCATGGACGACTTCTTCGTCTATGGTAACTTCTTTGATTTTTGTCTTGAGCACCTGGACATAGTACTTCAGAAATGCCATGAATTCAATCTGGTTTTGTCATGGGAAAAGTGCCAATTCATGGTCACAGAGGGGATTGTGTTGGGTCACATTGTTTCCAAACGTGGCATGGAAGTCGACCCAACAAAGGTGGATGTGATGCCAATCTAGAGCCACCTCATACAAACAAGAATGTGAGGTCATTTCTAAGACATGTGGGATTCTACAGAAGATTCATCCGTGATTTCATCTGCATCGCTCGACCTCCTACAGAATTACTGTGCAAGGAGACGAAGTTCAAAGTTGATCAGTAAGTTCTCCTTTCATTCAATCAGCTGAAGGAGCTAATCACCCAAGCTCCCTTCCTACAATCGCTAGATTGGTCTCTTCCTTTTGAGATCATGATAGATGCTTCAGATTTTGCAGTTGGAGTTGTTTTAGGACAAAGGAAAGACAAGGCACCTTATGCCATTCATTATGTCAACAAAACATTATATGAAGCTCAGAGAAATTACATTGTGATAGAAAAAGAAATATTGTATGTGGTATTCACCCTTAAGAAGTTCATATCCTATTCTCTTGGATCAAATGTTATAATATACACTGACAACTCTGCTATACAATACTTACAACAGAAGAAGGATGCCAAGCCTAGACTGATCAGACAGATCCTTCTCCTCTAGGAGTTTGATTTGGAAATCAAGGACATGCCTAGAGTTCAGAATGTTGTAGCAGATCACCTCCCCATAATTGAGCAGCAAGAGACTCTACTGAGCAGTGCACCCATCACAGACACCTTCCCTGACAAGTCGATTATGGTCGTGGATTCACTCCCATGGTATGCTAATATTGTCAACTACCTCATCTCGAGCGTAGTTCCACATGAATGGACGAAGATTCAAAAGGACAAATTCTTGCTAACAATTCATTTTTACCAATGGGAAGATCTTCTCTTATTCAGGGAAGGAACAAATTGTATTTGGAGAAGGTGCAATCCCAAGGAGTAACAACATAGTGTCCTCAATCATTATCATTCGCTCAAATCTGGTGGACACCACTTTAAAGATAGAATGATATCAAAGATATTACAATGTGGATTTGGTGGCCTATATTATTCAAGGATGTTGCAACCAGTGTTAAACGCTGCACTAACCATCAACGACTAAAAGGCACCCTTACAGCTAAAGATTCCATGCCCTTGAAGAACATTCAGATTGCGGATGTATTTGATGCTTGGGGCATTGACTTCATAGGACCCTTCCCTAACATTCAGGGATACAAGTACATACTTATTGCCATTGATTATGTGAGTCGCTAGGTTGAAGCTATCCCTACTCGAGCTGTAGACAGTCGTACTATCTGTATCATTCTAAAAGAAAACATCATCTCATGGTCTAGGATTCCAAAGATACTGATATCAGTCGAGGGTAGTCACTTCATTAACAGAAATGCCAAGAAGCTAACGAAGGAGTACAACATCGAGTACTGAGTCGCATCTCCTTACCATCCTCATACCAAGGGTATGGTAGAACTATCCAATAGAGAAATCAAGATGATACTCCAAAAACTTGTCAAGCCCGACAGGAAAATTGGTCCCAACTTTTGTACTCAATCCTTTGGGCATACATAACCACTTACAAGTCTTTATTGGGCATGTCTACCTATTACCTTCTATATGAAAAAACATGCCACCTGCTAGTGGAGCTGATTCATAAATCATTGTGGGCAGTTAACATTTGTAATTTGGACTCACAAGAAGGGGTTAGAATAGGAAAGAGGATCTGAATAGACTCCTGGAATTTCAAGATTATGTATATTATAACATATTGATGTACAAGGAGAAGGTTAAACGTTGGCATGATTAGCACATCAATGGAAAGACCTTCGAGATTGGACAAAAAGTATGGTTATTCGATACAAAGTTGAAAATCTTCCTGAGCAAATTAAAAATCAAATGATAGGGTCGTTCAAAAATCAAGAAGTGTGTGAGAATGGAAGTATTGTGATATCACAATTGTCCCCTAGCACACAACCATTTGTCGTCAATGCTCAACTACAGAAGCCCTACCTCGAGCATGACACTTTCTTGGTCGTTCTCGACTCTATCTAAGTACTGCACTCTGAATATACATCCACAACAATAACAACATAACAAGATTCAATAAGGCCAATCAAAATCTCTTTCTTTTAAAGCTTTCATATTCTTCTTTTTTTCTTGTTGTTTTCAGTTTTTGCTATTCAACAAGAAAAGGTGTATTGCCCCTTATTGTAAGTATTCTACACTGAGGATTACATTGTCCTAAGTATAGGAGGTGTACATCCTGAGTTATTGCATTCTTTGATCATCTATGCTATCTCATCTTCTTGTCTATTCTTAGGTATATCTTACACTAAGTATAGGGGGTGACAATCTGAGTACGATCTGTTAGTCTCCACCCTTGACCCTCCCTGCCTTATGTACAGTACACTATACTTAGGATTATTTGATGCTAAGTATAGGGGGACGGTCAACTTCTCAGTCGTTTATTCATTTGTTATTCTCTAAGCTTTTTTATACTTAGTACGGCTATGTCTTCTATTTTTCTCTTTAACCCATGGGCAAAAATATCAAGCTTAGTATAAAGGGTCATATATAATACATATGTACTTTAGCTATAACGTGTACTTTGGTATTTTCAATAAGTATGGCTAAATATATGGTATAAAATATTATAAAAAGTCATCGAAATCACCTAATGAAAAGATGCGCAATTATTCCCCAAAAGTTTTGTATACACTGTTTAGTAAATCATGTAAAATTACTTTTGCAAAATGTTTGGAAAATACTTTGGAAATCCTTTTGAAAAATCTTTTGAAAGTTGTTTGAAAAATGTTTTGTAAAATGTCTTCAACCTTTAGAAAATATTTTCTTTGTAAAACCACTTGTCTTTGTGTGAAATAAAATATTTGAAAAAAAATTGCAAATGTTTTGAAAAATGGTTGCAGAAATATTTTGAAAAATCTATATATATTGTTTGAAAAACCTTTGCAAAATGATTCCCAAATGTGTGTAAATGTTTGTAAAAACTATTTTCAAAATTTATTTTGGACTATAGTTTTCAAAAAGTGTTTGAAAAATGATTTTTCTAATAAGTTTGAGGAATATATACATCATAATTTTTTTTATTAAACTTTATATAAATATACCTGTACAAATGATCACTTGCCCCTTGTAAATTCCTAAAAATCTAACTTTTATAAATATAAGTTGCATTCCCGTGTAAATATTTGTACTTAATTTGTATCCAAAATTGTTTGTTTTCAAAAATACAACAAACATTTGCAAAATCTTCTTGAAAACACCAAAAAAAAATTTGCACATTCATTATCTTTTTCAAAAATCCATAAAAAGTTCAAAATACATCGCAAAAAAATGTTTTCTGCATTCTACCTAGTATTTGCATAACATTCACAATTTTTTGGATTGAGTTTGATAATTGAATGAGTCTATTTAAAAAACAAAGATCGGAGATTGGTTGGACCTTAAATTTATCAAATTACAGGAACCTTATAGGACTTGGAATTGAGGTACTTCATGTCTAGTTGAATTAATCCTTTGAGAATTGTGAGACTTGGCTCAATGGATTCTTGACTACTTAAGTAGAGTATTTCGGAGCGCATGCACGACTCTTGTTGATAATGACCTAACTTGGACACCTGCTCCTTTCACTTTTCTCAACTCAGTTGGAGTGGTGGGGGGATTGGATTTGCTAGTATGAGATGTACACAAGTGGAAACATTTGTTCTCGTCTAGGGAGGGAAGTGCACCCCAACCCGTCCAGTAGCAGAGACGTCCAAAGACAGGAGAGTGTGGGTTGCAATAATTCTTCAAAATAGGGATAGTCTACTGGCTCAGGAGGAAAACTCCTTATGTAAATGTTGTTGTATATAGTATTTAAAAAATGTGCAAAAAGCAAAAACTCCAAAAAAGTGGACATGTCTGATTGAAAGTAAAATGCCTATTGGAGTGTACATATTTATATAGTCAATAAGCAAGCTTGTTCTTTAAAATCTTGATATGTGAGACAACAGTTGGATGACTTGGCTAACCTGGTCAAGCATCCAAGGATAGGTAGCTACACTGGATACCATCCATTCTTCTCTTCACCCCCTCCTCTTGAGTTGTTTACTACTTGAACTTGGAAGGGAATGCCCACTCCTAAAGGAAAGAGTTTCCGGATTGGGGAATCATTGGGTTGTCATGTCTGAGAAGTCAATCTCTTTGTCATTTCAGTTGGGGAGAGCCACTATCACATACATTGTACAAGTAAGATTCATAGTCGTAAGGGTTTGCGTATGAGTTGAAGTATTTTGACCTGGCTATTGAGGAGACTTAACCAGAGTTTCGGGATTCTCGAAGGTGCTTATATTTCAAGTCCGATTCCCAATAAGATTTTGCCCGCACTAAAAATTCCAAAAGTCCGACTTAAGCTCCAAACTTTGATTTTGTGAAGACAAGTTTGATAATTAAACTTATTCCGTTTTCTTTCTTCTTCTTCTCTTTGTTTTCTTTTCTGCACTTATTGCATAAGTGTTTTCTAGGGAATAGCAAAGGCAAGTATATGGGGTGATGAATCTCCATTCCATCACATTTATTCTATCATTTTGGCCTTAAAAACCATATATAATGTAGGTAAATAGTATTATTTTATGCATATTATTATCAATTATTTGTTCCATTTATTATGTAAATAATATTGTTTTTAATGTCAAAATTATAGAATAAAGAGAAGAAAAGAAAAATAATAAAATTCCAAAGTATTTTATGACTCTAAACCCTGAGACCAAGTCTAGAATTGAGTTGGCCGACGAGGAATAAAGCAGGGGGAGATAAGGGCCAAAAATATAATAAAAACCCAATTCATTTATTTATCCAATAATTCATTTTTAACATCCATTTTATTAGTTATTATTTATATATCAAATAAGAAACTTTGTACATGAAAGTTGAAGATAATAATATAAAATAAAATTATATTATTGAGTTTGTACAAAAATAATACACAATGTACTATTTATACACAGAATAAAAAGCCAAAATCCCAACTTCACAGACCTATATCTTCCAAAAAACTCAAAATGTATCAAAATCACCTCTATTTGTATACAACTTTTAATAAGCTATTTAATGAATGTGGTTTCATGTTTTTTGAAGTTAAGGAATGAAAGTTAGGTTTTGGACCCTCATTGTATAAGATACCTGAATAAACTATTCATATTATTGATTCTTTATTATTTTCACAATTTTATATTTTTATAATTATGTCATTTATAATGTTTCTACATATTAAACCAAAAAGAAGCAACAAAATAAAATAAATCTATATAAAGATATATGCAAAATGCCTATGCTAATATTTGTGAATAAATAAAAATAGAATCTATTCTTTATTCTTTTATTCATCTATATTTTTATATTCTTGTAATTATAATTCATATTCTACAAAAATATATAATACAAGAATACATAGATAGACATACAAGTATTACACAAATATCTAAAAATTTACACAAATAATTTATATCTGCATTTATTTAATTATACAAATAACCTCATAAAAATATAATAAAATATATTTATATACCTCAAAATAAGTTATATATGTATAATCCCCTGATTTCAACTTTTTTCCTGCTCGTTTTGTCCATCCACCACGCTCAATTCATTCATACAAAACCATCATTGATGTTCCATGAATCACATCGGCCGTTGTGATTTCTTGTACACAGCATAGATTCATTCCAATCAAGCCATTAATAAGGATGCCTTACTTGTTTATAAATAAGGACCTCCAATTTCCTCCTAATCTTTGGTCACTATTATGAGTCTTGGAGCCTTGCATCTTAATATAGGGAGCATCCTCGTGACAGGAGGAGTTTCCCTACGGTCTGGATAGGCTCCAAGAGGGCAGTGGTGCACCCCACGGTGACATCCGACCACCTTTGCTCTCAACCTTCACTGGCAGGTATGAAATGTTCCCTTATCACTTTACAGGTAGGATTGGTTAGGTTTTTATTTCTCGCATTTATTTTAGCCTTTTATTCGCCCGTTCTAGTGTAAAATACAGAATTGTTGTTCGTCGAAGCTCCACTTTAGCGAACCCCTCTGTGCGTACTTGATCGTGATTCGCTACTTTGATTGCCTCCACACCTTTACCTCATGTTTATTCACTCTCTCTCTCGTACTCCTCTCACCTAGATCCTACATGGATCTGGAGATCGAGGTCTCCCTTCGTTGCCTTGCCGAATACCTCTCCGCTCGTTCCACTTAGCCCATTTCCAAAAATAAGGCCCTAGGTCTTTCCGTTCCTTACGCTCTATCTATTTGCAGGTATTAGCGGGACAAAGGACCCCTGGAGGTCAGAATTCGACCAAGCTGAGGCACCTGGAGCTCACATCCTTTCCCGAGCAGGTTCAACGCCATATGAGCTCCGACATGTCTCCTGAGGCTTCAATTTGGTGTAGAGAACCCCATGATCCGTTTTCCCCTCATCTGAGCCTTCTAGATGACTGGAGGAGACTAGGGTGACAGATCGAAACTCGTCACTAGTGATTTCTTCCCCAGTTCTTCTTGAGGCCCTCCTAGATGTTCGATCACGCCACCATTCCAGATCAAGTTGTAGTTGTCTGAAGCGCTTCGTGGAGCACCATCAGATTAGGATTAGGACCTAATCCCAAGAATTCATCACCGAAGTGCCATCGCGAAGCTTGGGGCCGACATGTGTTTAAGTAGATGATATCCAGTCGTCTGCTACCGCATGAGAAGGGGTAATTTGCTAAATCTATCCCCTGCATTTTTGCATTTATTCTTAAGTCTTGTAAATAAAGTGAATAGTGTAAATAAAAAGGGAATTTTGCATACGAGGCCCTTGATGTCTATGGCAATTACAAATGGGTTCGATCTAGCTCAGCTCACATGTAGTCCTACGAGAGCCAAGTAATTTGCATGTAACCCATTGCGACTTTTTGTATTTTTTAGTACAACAAATTTTTATATCTCTTGTATACTTTTGACACATTTGCATATGAACCCTTGAACATTATTTTTTATTGTAAATATTCCCTCGTCGGAGAATTATATTTTGTGTACTTGACAACTTTATTTAAAATGTCTACATAGATTCAAAAGTCACGAAAGAATATATGTAGACTCTTGATTGCTTGTAGTTTCATGACATGATTTTAGTTTCCAATTTTGGACATTTTCGCTATTTAATAAAAATAAAATGAGCATATTTTTTCCCCTGTCCAGTTATAAAAGATAAAAAATTAGAAAAACTTTTTGAAAAATTCCCATAAAAATATATCTTGCTTATTTTCGTTTTTTAGAGTTTAGACTAAAATCACTAAAAAACTCTTAAAATTTTAAAAACTCCAAAAACCATGATAATAATTTATAAAATTCCTAAAAATTCAAAAAATTATGTTTTCTATTATATAAGTTTCTCTCTATTATTATATTTATATTTAGACTAAAATTTACTCAGAGAAATTTAGATACTGTTTGGCGCTTTTCTGCTCCATTTTAATTTCAACCTATTATTTTATCTTGTTTTAGGGTATTTTTGGTATTAAAAATATATAAAAATTAGTAAAATTAACTGATAAAATTACAAAATTAGTGAAAAATATTTAAAACCCAAAAATATTTAATTCTGTAACTTTTGGCTATTTTAATCATATTTATATCTATATTATCTATTATTGTGTATTTGTTGTCCACATATAGCTATATGATATTTCAAAAAGAAAAAGGAATTAAAAAATATAAAAATATAAAAAAACGACAAAATTATAAAAAAAATAATTAGAAAGTTATGTGAAAACTAAAACACATAAAAAATATATAATGAAAAACAAATTATGCTTTGATTGGCAATAATAGTAGGCTACCAATTTTGCTCTCTTTAGTTTGACCTTTGTACCTTTAGTTGTAGAGAATAATAAATTTTTTTATCTCACTTGTTGTGCTTTTCTTTGCTTGATTTATTTGTGGGTTGATTGTTAATTGACTGATGTTCCTTGAGATGTCAATACACTGACTGCGGTCTCGCCCTGTGAGACTGTACGACCCTTGAGAATTCCTGATTATAAAAAACCTAAAGGACACTAAAAAACCCACATACTATGTAAACCCTAGGGATGATTCCGATAACAATAACTCTACATACCATTCTCTTAGGGATGACTCTGATTCTGACTCGACACATAAAAACCCATCCTATGACGTGGAAAGTATCACATCTACACACCACATCGACAAGGCCAAAAAAATTGAAAAATTCGAAAACACCCAAAAATAAAAAAACAGAAAAACCCATAAAAATCGAAAATAAAGATGATTTGAATAAATTGGATCCTACTCTAAGGGAAGCACTTAGTAAAAGATTGATTTTCGAACATCCCTTAAATCAAGCCATTTTACTTCCCCAAACTAGAAAGATTTGTAAAGAGTAAATTAATGCTGAAAAAGTCGGACAGGAAGAGAACGAAGACAGAAAGACATATATTGTCAATGTCCACTTCTTTGACGATGAGAACAAAGACTAAGAGCCGCAAAGTAAAGATGTTGCCTCAATTTGACTGTAGAATCAAAGAAACATCATTCACCCATGCCTAAATCGACGATGACTGACCAATCAACATCCACTCGACCTCCATGTTTGGCAAGCTCAAACTCAGACCAATCAGGAAATCAAGAGAGATCGTTCAGCTAGTTGATCGAGCAATAAAATGACTGAGAGGAATAATTTTAGTCATCATTACATTCCAAGGTGCTCTGCTCAAAGTGGACTTCATAACCATTGATATTGAGCAACTTGGAGAATTCACCTAGTGTCCAATCTTTCTCGAAAAAGTCGTTCTTAGCCTTAGATAAGGTAACTATAGAGTACGAGAGTGGAGAAATCAATTTTACAATATTGAGAACACTTTGATCTCATCTAGTTTTTAATGAAACACGAGTCCAATGCAAACCACAAAGCCATAAACAGTTGTGACCATCAAGTGGTACAAGATCCCTACCTTGTTGCTACAACTAAGATAACGACTATTGAGTAGACAATTGGTTTAGAGACTCATCCCATACTCCCATTCCCCATTGCTTGCACCTCAACCACTATCATGAAAAATCCTACGGAATAACACCTGATACAAGTCCTTTAAAATATATACGGTTGATGATTACATGATATGATGTGATAATAGGCTCAATATATATGGAATACAATATCAATTCCTAGATTACAAACTCTAAATTCACATAATATATGTCTACATTACTCCATGCGCATAAGCGTATAAAATCATCATAAAATCAAGAAAAAAACATCTAATAAAATATTCTCATTAATTATCATCATTAATCAGATTTATCAGAGAGAAATAGAGTACACTCATAGAGGAACATCCAACATATTGACTTGGCTCTACAAAATATCTCTTACATTTTGTTGGAAATAAAAAAGGAAGGTTGAGAGTGAAAAATTCCCACTCTTTAAATGTCATACATGCATGTGCACCATCCTCTCTCTCTCTCTCTCCCATTTCACATGAAAGAATCGACCATATTAATCTCTCTCTTCTCCCCATGCATGAATGAAATTAAATGCTCTTGTCTTTACATGCATGTGACTCTTCATATTGAAGAGATGCATAGGACCTTTATAAAAAGGACCCCATGCAAATGCAAGGAACGACTCCCTGTCCCTCACGCACCTCCCTCTCCCTCACGCACTCTCTCTCGTTTCTTTATGCAGGTACAAGTATAGCACCAACAACCTCCTGCCACCCTCCACCTCCTCGCGGTGCTCCTACATCCACGCACCTCCGGCCACTGTCCAAGATACGCCCAGCTACAATAGCACTGTCCTCCAGCCTGTACATCCGTGCGTGCGCTCTCTTCCTCCTCACGGTTTGCTCCAGCCCACAGCGGCACTCCCAAGTTTGCAGCACCCTAGCGCGGACCTCCATCCACTCTCCTCCTTATGCACGTCCGCAGGTACAACCGTGTACCACCAGGTTGCAAGCCTAGCAGCCATCATCCCCATACAGTGACTCTCCCATCCGCGTGGCTGCACCTGCTGTGCGTAACTCCAATCCGTAGCCACTATCCTCGCACGCAGCCTCCTCCTTTGCACTTCAGCCACTCATCCAGTGCATTACCACGCATCAGTGTACGTCCAGCCATACCTCCCGTGCACCAGCGGCCACCACCATCCATCGGCTCCTCCGCATACCAAACAGTCCTCACGGGCAATAACAAGTGTAATGACACCATGCGTGCATGAGAAACTCTAATACTCTCTCCTTTTTGTTTATTTATATGTCATTTGCATCTAAATCCTTGAACCATCTTTTATTCTAAGTATTTCATTCATACCATTTACTTTCAATATTGATTAGATTGCATATCTTTGAAGTATTTCCTCTCCAAGTTGGACTTCATCTATTTCACTTATCATTCTATGTGTTAAATGTTGAATTAAAATTGCAAATTTGTTTGGTCCTTGTGGATTCGATCCTTTACTTGCCATATGCATTTTGTATGTCTCCATTGTGCTCGTAGTTGCATTTTATTTGTTTAACAATGGTTTATCGTGGGAAAACAACGACTTGATTAATTTTTTTGTCAACATTTTGGTGTTGTTGTCGGGGAGTAGGCAACATTTGCAATTTTTTTTCTCTTCATTTTAACTTTGTTTCAAGTATCTAATCCGGGCATCTTTTTGTTTTACAGGAAATTAGGCTTCAAAAAGGAAAAAAAACATTTGTCTTTTCATGCATTTTTTCGCAAACTTGTAATTTGTAATATTTTCTTCCCCCCTTCTCAGAAAAGCTTACCATTAGCAGGACAAAATATTACGGATTAGCGCCAAAAATGCAGGCATTGTGAGCTCTTATTTCTCTTAGACATCTTAGGCTTTTAAAAATTCCTGCATTTGTTTGTGCTCAGAACTTAAACTGAAAAAAATTAAAAAATACTTCTTTGCATCATCTCTGTGGTCTTCTCCCTCTTCTCACCTAAAAAGATCACCAAAACATGCTTTATCATGCTAAAAAGATAAGCTTGAAAAGCCACCGCAGTGGCCCGAGCAGAAAGTGGGCAAAATTTATGAATGCTTGTTTTGATACACGTGTATGACACAATAATCACGAGCACATAGGAAACTTGGATAGAGACAAAAATCCCTGGTGCTACGTGGGATTGTAGAGAGAAATCGTAACTCCTCGACGTGTTGGGCACAGGTTCTTGTGGGAAGAGCAGATCTTCGATCTGAGTACCACACCCTGGATCCTCCAGCCGGATTAGGACGTCAATTTCTCACAATCTTCCACACCCACCTCATCTTTAAGGACTCTAATTTCTATGAAAACTTTTGTTGAATCACTAAACTAAAATTGAAAAGATAACCGCTTTCGCGACAATTTTTGTGTGAGTTGGTGAATCAACAAATTGTCTGGTGCATTGTGCTGTGTATGCTAGGTCATAGGTCTCTGAAAAATCCATTACAACAACCATTAGAGTATGACCCGATCTATAAAAGACAAGCAAACCCATCTCCTTAAACTGAGAAACCTGAGAATTCATCTGACCTAGGAGATATGGCGGAAGAAAACAGATCAAACTCTATGGATCTCATCCTGCATCAACTGCAATTGTTGAGAGAAGAAAATGCGACGATCCGCCATACCATAGCACCTCTCAGCCGACCACCGCCCATAACCACGCATTACAACCCGGCTGCAGAAGACTTAGTTCATTGGGTCCAAATCCCTCCTGAAGTAGGAGACTTCAAAATAAATCCCACATCCCTCTCCTTAATCCCAAAGTACTACGGAAATGACTCTAAAGATCCATTCCTCTACATCCAAGATTTCCGATCTGCTTGTGACATAATGAGTATCCTTGGAGTAGAAAAAGAATACATCTACATGAAAGCCTTCACCTACTCACTCAAAGACAAAGCACTCCAATGGCTTCGAAATTACGGAACTCCTCTCACTTCATAGGATGTCTTAAGGGAAGCCTTCATCAAGAAATATTTCCCCATAGGAAAAATGAACGTCCTGAGACAAGCCATTTCATCTTTCACTCATAAAAATAGAGAGCCCATTCATGACGCTTGGGAACAACTTAAGGAACTTCAAAGGAAATGCCCTCATCATGACATCCCCAAATGGAAGTTACTTCAGATATTTTATGAGGGAATATACATCATTTAAGAGAGTGATTGATGGCTCCTGCGATGGCAACTACATCAGCCGTGATGAGCATTGTTTAGACTTTATTTGAAAATATGGCTGATAATTCAGTGAATAGTTCCTCAATTGAACAATACAGTGGAAACATGAGGATAGTCAATATCATTGACCATGAGAGATCCAGCAAAGAGAATCTTGACAAATGGGAAACCCTCTCAAAACAAATGAACCTCATGACTCAAGATATAGAAAAATTGGCCATGAATAATCCCACCGTCCATGAAGTTGACCACACCACATTCACCCATAATCAAGACATTACTCCTGAGACTGTGAATTGGATGCAGAGAAATCAACGAGGATCATATTCAAATAACCACAATACAGGATGGAGAGAACAATCAAATTCTGGGTAGAATGGACATAACAACTATCATTTCCAAAATCACACCCAACCCAGACAACCGATAGCACCACCCGTAACTCAACCCTCCACCACTACGGTAAACTTCGATGCCTTGGCTCAAGCAATACAGCAACTTGCTATAGCACAACAACAGGGCACTGAAGCTCAACAAAAAGCCAACTATGTGAATGCCCGACAATTCGCTGAGATCAGGTCATACATCCCAGCCTTGTCACCTCAACCACTGCCCAACCCCAATACCAACAAGGCCAGTTCATATGGAGTACTTCAAACTCCACCACCTACCGGATCTTTCACCTCACCACCTGGTTTTCAAAACCAAAATCAAGGATTCTTCACATCTCCTTGGGAAAATCAAGGGAACACACAACAAGCATCTAGGAATCAAGTGAATTCCGAAACTCCATCTCGACCAAACCGATATGCTAATGTGGTCACTTTGAGAAACGGGAAAACCACTTCTGCCTTTACCAGACCACTGGCTACAGAGGATCAAACCGACGTTGAGGAAGAGCTTGATGATGAAGAGAAGCTAACTGAGACAACCATGCTCCCTCCTTCCTCCCCAACCATAACCATCCCCTTTCCCGAAGCTCTTCACCGAAGAAAACCTCGATCTTCCACCATCGATTGAGAGTTAGAAAAACTATTCTCGGACATTATCATTGAAATCCCGCTCCTAAAAGCCCTCGAACAAGTCCCAGCCTTCTCCCTCTTCTTAAAGGAAAAATGTACACCAAAAAAGAAATAAAGAGAAAAGAAAAAGGAAAACCAAGAAGAAAAGTATGTGCTTCCCCATGTCACATTAAATGCCATTTCTCAATTCCTTACCACCAAGAAAAAAGATCCAGGGGCACCCTTGGTTAAGTGCACGATTGGTGAGTTGACCTCCGAGCACACCCTATTAGATAATGGTTCCTCAATCAATCTTCTTCCTACCTCCATCCTAGAACACTTTGACTTAGGGAAACTGAACCTTGTTTCAATGATTTTACAAATGTTTGATCGTACAGTGAAGAGATCAATAGGACTTCTTGAAGATGTTATAGTCACAGTACAAGGACATAAATTTCCTGTGGACTTTGTTGTTATGGATATGGATTCCCCCAACACACTGAGTGAAACACCCATCATTTGGGACGACCCTTCCTAGCTACTTCTAAGGCACATTTTGATTATGAGGGGGGCAAAGTCGAATTTTCTGTCCCTATTGAGCTGATTATACGTAATTCTGTGACTTTGAGACTGAAGACTGTGGTTGGGTAGAAAGATGTGCTATTCTCAACATACAAAATGACTTTTCTCCCATCCATCTCGCCAAAGATCCTTTAGAGGTTAGTCTGAACACCTCTAGATCCACTTACAAAAACACTTCTCATGAAATTGCCACATACAATCTAAATCTCGCATTGGAAGCTACACCATGCCCTCTCACCATATAAGAAATTGATGAGCTTGGTAATGCCTGGGACACATTAGACTCTGAACTCACATTGACCTCAACCATGATCATGCCCATGATGGAAACACCATTTGAGACCATTTCTGTAATAGATTCAGGAAACACTACAACTCTGACTCCACCGACAACCATTGGTTAATTGAAACTACTACCCAAATATCTGAATTATGCTTTCCTAGATGATGCACACACTCTACCAGTCATTATCAATGACAATCTAAATCATATGTAAGAGAGCCAACTCATGGAAGTTTTGAAAAAGAATTCACAGGCCATTGGATGGAAGATAACGGATCTAAAATGAATAAGCCCAACATTCTGTACTCACCACATATATATGGAAAACGATAGTAAACCCTCTCGGGAAATACAAAGACGGTTGAATCCCAATCTACGAGAGATTGTGAAGAATGAGTTCTATAAATGGGCAAGTGTGGGTATCATTTATCCTATTACTGATAGCCCTTGGGTCAGTCCTCTCCAAGTTGTCCCCAAGAAAGCTGGACTAACAATTGTCAAGAATGAACAAGGAGAGGACATACCCACCAGAGTAGCCACATCTTGGAGAGTCTGTGTAGATTATAGGAAACTCAGTAAGGCTACCCGGAAAGATCATTTCCCATTGCCATTCATTGACCAAATCGTTGAGAAGCTAGCCAGAAAAGAATTTTTCTGCTTTCTGGATGGATACTCCAGTTATAACCAAGTGTCCATAGCACCTGAAGATCAAGATAAAACAACTTTCACTTGTCCATTTGGAACATATGCCTTCCGTCGTATGCCTTTTGGACTATGTAATTCCCCAACAACATTTCAAATATGCATGATGGGAATTTTCACCGATATGACCGACGATTTTATGGAAGTATTTATGGATGATTTCTCTATTTTTGGAGACTTTTTCGAGGAAACACTTGGATTTTTGGATCGAGTCCTCCGGAAATGCATTGAAGTGAACCTGATATTATCTTAGGAGAAATCATATTTTATGGTGAAATAAGGGATTGTGTTAAGACATGTTGTATCAAAAAAAGGGATGGATGTGGATCCATCAAAAATTGAGACAATCACCCATTTAAGTCCACTGGTGAACATAAAAAGTGTTTGGTCCTTCCTAGGTCATGTCGGCTTTTACCGTCGCTTCATCAAGGACTTTTTGAAAATTTCCCGCCCTCTCACAAAATTACTGGAAAAAGATCAAGACTTCACTTTTAACGAGGAAGCATTTGAATCCTTCAGAACCCTAAAGAAAATCATCACTGAAGCACCCATATTACAACCCTCTGATTGGAACTGTGAATTTGAGATCATGTGTGATGCGTCTGATTATGTTGTGGGGGCAGTATTGGGTCAAAGGAAAGATGGAAAACCCTATGCCATTCACTATGCCAGCAAAACCCTGGATGATGCTCAAAAGAACTACACTATGACTGAAAGAACTTTTGGTTGTGGTGTTTTCATTAGAGAAATTTTGATCTTACATCCTAGGATCCCACATCATAATCTACACAGACCACTCTGCTTTGAAATATCTCTTCACAAAGACCGATGCTAAGCCTAGACTCATTAGGTGGGTATTACTGCTCCAAGAATTTGATTTAGAAATTCAAGATAAAGCCGGAACAAAGAATGTCGTAGCTGATCATCTTTCAAGACTCCCTTCATCAAACACAGATACAATCCCAATTTCTGATAACTTTCGAGATAAAAGTATGATGTCTGTTTCTCAACTCCCTTGGTATGCAGACATCATCAATTACATCGTCACCTCCACATTTCCATATGACTGGCCAAAACATAAGAAAGACAAAACTAAAGCCCAAGCCCGATACTATCAATGGGAAGACCCTTTGCTCTTCAAAGAGGGTACTGATTTGATATGGAGACGATGTATCCCTGAATCTGAAGTCAACAATGTCCTAACTCACTGCCACACTTCTGGGCGTGGAGGACGCTACTCAGGGAAGCACACAACCACTAAAGTCTTACAATGTGGTTTCTATTGGCCTACACTCTTTAAGAATTACCATCATTTTGCTCAATCTTGCCTTGCCTGTCAAACCAATGGAATAATGACCCGACGCAACATGATGCCCCTTCAACCAGTGCACATTGTCGAAATCTTTGATACTTGGGGAATAGACTTCATGGGACCTTTCACCAGCTCACAAGGCTATTAGCACATCCTGCTCGCTATTTTTTATGTGTCCCATTGGGTTGAAGCCATTCCCACTCGCGCTGCTGATAGCGCCACTATTGTTAAATTCCTGACCAATCTCTCTCCCGATTCGGATTACCTAAGGTGGTCATTAGTGATGGTGGAACCCATAATCTGAATGCTTCAGTCAAGAAATTACTTAAAAAGAATGGAGTCGAACACCGTTTCTCAACTGCATATCACCCACAGACCAATGGAATGGCCGAGCTGTCAAACTGGGAGATCAAGACCATCCTCCAGAAAATTGTCTGCTCAGATCGTAAAGATTGGTCTCAACACTTATCTTTTGCTCTTTGGGCCTACCACATAGCCTTTCGTACACCCTTAGGAATGAGCCCATATAGGCTAGTCTATGGAAAGCCTTGCCATCTACCCGTTGAGATCCACCACAAGTCACTCTAGGCGATCAAGAAATGCCATTTGGATTACGATGAGGCTGGAAAGAAAAGACTATTGGATTTATCTGAACTGGAAGAATTAAAATCACAAGACTATGACAACAACCTGATGTATAAGGAGAAAATCAAAATATGGCATGATGCGAACATTTCAAGGAAAACATTTCAAGAGAATAAAAAAGTGTGTCTTTTCGATGCAAAATTAAAACTATTTCCAGGAAAACTAAGAACAAAGTGGAAAGGACCATACATTGTAACCAAGTCTTTGATAATGGTGCAATAGAAATATGTGACCCACATACAAAAGCCACTTTCAAAGTCAATGGTCAAAGAGTAAAACCTGTTGTTGAACCATCTGGTTATATGCCTGTCTGCACAACATACCTTTTGCAGGAAAAGTGAACCACAAAACATCGTCAAGCTGAGGCGTTAAAACATGCACTCTCATGAGCCTTTCCTCACAGGTATCTTTTCTTCTTACTGCTCGCATGTTTATTTTAACTGCATTGCATTAGATAAGTATGGGGGTACCCCTCCACACTACATTTCTAAAAAAATAAAAAATAAAAAATACTTTTCACTCACCCCTTCTTTTGGTCCTCCTATTATACTTTGTCTTCACCATGGGGACATGGTCTCTGCTAAGTATGGGGGGTGTCTGCATAGTTTTCAAAATTGCATACTTTTCAAAAAAAATCTCTTCAAAAATTTTGCAAAAACTCCCCTCAAAAATATTTTTTCAAAAAAAAAGCAAACCACCAAAAATACATCCTTCCTAGTTTTATCCTATCTGTTGAGAAATCAGCTCTTCATTGTATAGATCATAGACTGAGGTTGAGTTGACCCTAATCCACTTAACTTCATCAGAATTTCACTAGGCGTGAGTTTTTAAGCTTTCTTCAGGTCCATATGGACTTTATTCTCTCAGTTCCACTAACTCTACTGGTGAATGAACTTCTGTATCTAACTAGATCACCTGAGCAACTAGTAGCACTCTTAAACTCTTCAGTGGATATTAAGCAACTGCACATTGCACTTAGCTTGATTGAGTTTATTTTACGAGATACAATTACAATCTAGTTGAGGTGAGGAGTTGTCCTCTTGGTTGTACCAATGCCTGAACCTTATCTATAGCCAATGAAGGAACTTGACTCAGGGGCAACGTGATCTCTCTAGTCTAAGTATGCCATCAAATAAGCCAGTATCGTACCTCTAAAATCAATATTAAGCCGATACTACCTTTTGATGCCAAACCCAAAACAAAAACACCACAAAAAGGCATATCACAATACAAATGCCAAAAACCACCAATCATGCAAGGATGTGCGAAGCAAAAGTAATGAAAGAAGACCACTGAATAACCCTTCTCCACTAAAAAGCCATGGTAGCAGCCCACTGATGTTACCTAAATTTTTAAAAGAGGCCCAAAGAGGCCCAAGGTTATGCTCTGCAAAAGGAAAAAATGAGAGCAACAGACCAAAGCGGTCTACGGAAAACCCTGAAGGTTAAGTCCCATTCTCCAAAGAATTATGACCTATTCTTTATGCTGACATACTTGGGTGAAAAGAGAATATGTCTAAATTCAGGTGAGGACTGAGTCTATTTGAGTAGGGAATCATTCAGTACCTCGATATATAGTGTTGCTAGCTCGTTCTCTTGACTCACGAAAGCTAAAACTATCACTAACATTGTTTATATCCATTCAAAGTCAAAGAGAATACTTGTTTCTTAGGGATGAACTAACCTGATCGACCTTCTGAAACCATGTCTGATTTTGTTGGAAATGAGAGGCTGATGAAACTACAAAACTCAAGTCAAGTCAACAATTCAAACAAATTATTAATCCATGGGTCAACTCTACTGAAGTTTGTGTATTTTGTGGTTAGGATCTGAAAACTCGAGACTTTGTGGGTATGTCTGCTGTAAACCCTCACCCAACCTATCTTGTCTATTTACCCTATCCGTCATTACTACTTATCTATTTCTTGCTCGGGACTAGCAAGATTTAAGTATGGGGATGTGATGATTACATGATATGTTGTGATAATAGGCTCAAATTATGTGGAATACAATATCAATTCCTAGGTTACAAACTCGAAATTCACATAATATATGTCTGCATTATTCCATGTGCATAAGCGTATAAAATCATCATAGAATCAGGAAAACATCTGATAAAATATTCTCATTAATTATCATCATTAGTCAGATTTATCAGCGAGAAATTGAGTACACTCATAGAGTAATATCCAACATATTGACTTAGCTCTACAAAATATCTCTTACATTTTGTTGGAAAGAAAAGAGGAATGTTGAGAGTGAAAAATTCCCACTTTTTAAATGCCATACATGCATGTGCACCATCCTCTCTCTCTCTCTCTCCCATTTCCCATGAAATAATCGGCCATATTAATCTTTCTCTTCTACCCATGCATGAATGAATTAAATACTTTTGTCTTTACATGCATGTGACTCTTCATATTGAGGAGATGCATAGGGCCTTTATAAAAAGGACCCCATGCAAATGCAAGGAACGTCTCCCTCTCCCTCACGCACTCTCCTCTCTCTCATTTTTTTATGCAGTTACAAGTATAGCACCAACAACCTCTGGCCACTCTCCTCCTCCTCACGGTGCTCCTACAGCTGCGCACCTCCGGCCACTATCCAAGGTGCGCCTAGCTACAGCAGCACTGTCCTCCAACCCGCACATTCATACGTGCAGTCTCTTCCTCCTCATGGTTTACTCCAGCCCACAACGGCATTTCCAAACTTGCAGCACCCTTGCGTGCACCTCCGGCCACTCTCCTCGTTGCACACGTCCTCAGGTACAGCCGGCACCACCAGGCTGCATGCCTAGCAGCCATCATCCTCGTCCAGCGACTCTCCCATCCGCACGGTTGCACCTGGTGTACGCAACTCCAGCCCGCAGCCACTATCCTAGAACGCAGCCTCCTCCTGTTAACTTCAGCCACTCATCCAGTGCAGTACCACGCATCGGTGTACGTCCAGCCATACCTCCCGTGCGCCAGTGGCCACCACCATCTATCGGCTCCTCCGCGCGCCAAACAGTCCTCGCAGGCAACATCAAGTGCAATGACACCATGCATGCATGAGAAACTCTATTACTCTCTCTTTTTTTATTTATATGTCATTTGCATCTAAACCCTTGAACCATCTTTTATTCTAAGTATTTCATTCATATCCTTTACTTTCAATATTGATTAGATTGCATATCTTGGAAGTATTTCCTCCCCAAATTGCACTTCGTCCATTTCACTTATCATTCTATGTGTTAAATGTCAAATTAAAATTTCAAATTTGTTTGGTCCTCGTGGATTCGATCCTCTACTTGACATGTGCATTTTGTATGTCTCCATTGTGCTCATAGTTGCATTTTATTTATTTGACAGCGGTTTATCGTGGGAAAACAACGAATTAATTAATTCATCATTTTAAACTGCAGAAAATCATATCAACAATGGTGATTATTAAGAGGAAACACAAGCATGGGCTTACCCTGAGTCAGACAATACCTCCTCTAACCACCTTGATTAAATAAATTAGACTCAAGAATGCACCAATGTCAAGTCAATTGAAAACAAATATGCAGGACGTACGCTTATCAGGGAGAAATATTTCAATGGTTATTCATCTGATGACTTGATATAAGCATATCACTCACATGACTTGCACCTTCACAGACAACGCAGATTAAAGTACCCATTCTGGCTACTCCTTCATTTAGTCAGCTCTCTGGTAAACCAACTAAGAAAGTTGCCTTCGATAAATTGAAAGAGGAATCTTCAAATAATTTCTCATCAAGTTCGGATAAGGTTATCTTTAGGAGTGCGCTTAGTTTGACAAACCCGATGCCCTATCTAAGCAAGAAACCGAATATCGACTCCTGTTGGATGACTCCTGTCCCTCACTACTATTCCTCAAGAGCAGACTCTCCTGGTCTCATTAAATATACTATAATAATCTCTTATGACCATACCAAGACTGGTGCTTCAGAATATTCATCATCCAAGGATGAGGCAATTGACTACAAGACTAAGCATATATTGATAAAGCAACTTAAAATAAGAACATTTGGAACACCTCTACCTTCAAGTATTATTCTTCAGAGGATAAATCCGACGATGGTTATGAATCATCTCATTCATATGCTTCATCTTCTTCCTATAAGAACACTCTCCGGCATGATTATTCTGAGGATAACACTAATGATAGTCGGGACTCATCTACTTCAACTTATTTCAATCATTATGACCTACGGCTACAGGCTAAGTATACACTTCTTCTCTCGACCGCCTCATTTTTGTTCTTCTTCTATACTTAAACTGCCCACAACCTAAGTATGGGGGGGGGGGGGGGGGGTTAGGCTGACTTCCATTTTTTATGATTCTTTTTCACTCTCTTATGCTTAGACCAAGCTATGTTTTCTCCACACTTCTTGTGCTCTGAGTACATAACACTCGCTAAGTATAGGGGGTGTGTATATACTCTATATATTTTACCCATAGCTTGTATTTTCGTGTATATACCCATAGTTCCTTTGAAAATTAGGTGGGTTAAGGCTAAGTCAATACCACTCTCGGTTTCTTCTCGTAACTTGTAAAATTTTAGACTACCGTAAAAATACGAGCTATGGGTGAAATATAGACTTATGCAAAATTGTGCCCAAAAAGATTTGCATGTATATTTTGCTCTAAAAAATCATTTTTGTATTTCAGTATTTAATTTTTATTAGGTATTAAACTCAATAATTTTAGGGTATCTTAGAAAATTTTATTTCCTGAAAATAAAGAGATTTAATTTTTATTTTACTTAATTTTTGCAATTTACCTTGTTTGTATTCATTAATTCATTAAATACTCATATTGCATCAGAAAATTCCAAAAAAACTTATGGTGCAATTATTTCATCATAATAACATCTTACCCATGTTTTATAATTTCCGGACATCGTTTGATTGACATTAATTATCTAGTCCTTAAAATTAGCCTACAGTTTCGTTTGCATTCACAATTTGAGTTAAAAAATATCAGAATATTATGTATCGAAAATCATGCACGAACTTTAATAGACAATAACTTAGATTGTTCCTTTGCCTCCACGAGTTCGACCTTGGGACTTTTCCATGATATATAAACAAAAAACCACTTCAATTAATTATATTAAATAATTGAAGTGGTTATTTTTTGTTTCATTCTGATCACCCGCCTGCAACGAAATGACAAATTCATTTTAACACATGATAATTCTTAAAAATTAAATAGGATAATTATTAGACTCGTTAGTAAATAGTTTCCTTTATGTCTTCACAGATGATTTCTCGCTTTACAGGGATAGTTTTGACTTGTGTTTTAATTATTTAGATTGAGTACTTCAACATTGTTGTGAGGTAAACTTGGTGCTCTCATGGGAGAAGAGCCACTTTATTGTGACTAATGGAATTGTATTGGGCCACATCATCTCCAAACATGGTATAGAGGTTGACCTGGCTAAGATTGATGTGATCCCCAAGCTAGAGCCATCGTAGAATTTGAAGCAGTTGAGGTCATTCCTTAGACATGTTGGATTTTATAGGTGATTTATTAAAGACATAAGCAAGATTACCAAACCTTTGATTGAGCTTCTATGCAAGGAGAGTGAGCTTATAGTTGACGATAAAGTCCTCCTTGCATTTCACCAAATGAAAGATATGGTTGTTGTTTTTCCTGTCTTACATCCACCTGATAGGTCTCTCCCCGTTTAAATCATGACCAACGCATCAGATTTTGCAGCTGGAGATGTTTTATGGTAGAGAAGGGATGGGATACCGTTGTCCATACACTATGCTAGTAAAACTCTAGAGGAAGCACATCGCAACTATATAATTACAGAAAAGGAAATGTTATTAGCGGTGTTTGCATTAGATAAATTCAGGTCATACCTACTTGGTTCACAAGTTATTGTAAACACAGATCACACTATCATATGATACATACGGGCAAAGAAGGATGCCAAACCATGTCTTATCAAATGGAACCTTCTTCTCCAGAAATTTTATTTAGAGATTTGAGATAAACATGGAGTAAAGAATATTGTGGCAGATCACCTTTTCCAGATCATAAATGTAGAGTCTTCTGTGTAGTCAATATTTTTTATTTCATAGACCTTTGTAGATGAGATCATTTTGTCTATGGCCTCACTCCATGGTATGCTGATGTTGTGAACTATCTTGTCTCTTAGAAAGTTCCACAAGACTAGTCAAAGTACAAGGTAGACAGATTCATGGTAGAGATATATTTTTACCAGTAGGAGGATCTGTACCTATTTTGTGAGGGTGCAGATTGTATCTGGAGGAGGTGCATTCCTCAGGAGGGATACACCAGTGTGCTTGAACATTATCACAAATAAGAGTATGGTGGACATCATTCGGGTAAGCGCATTGCAACAAGGGTTCTACAATACAGCCTATGGTAGCCAACTTTATTTAAGAATGATAGAGATTATGTTCGAGGTTGTACTAATTGCCAGAAAATATGAGGAATTGTTGGTTACAAAGATATGATGCTGTTGAGATATATTCATATTTCCGATGTTTTTGATGCTTGGGGTATAGACTTCATGGGCTCAT
Organism: Ottelia alismoides; assembly: GCA_037367405.1. Taxonomy (NCBI): domain Eukaryota; kingdom Viridiplantae; phylum Streptophyta; class Magnoliopsida; order Alismatales; family Hydrocharitaceae; genus Ottelia; species Ottelia alismoides. The sequence continues at coordinate 57,047 of JAZKJV010000228.1, forward strand.
TTCCTATCAGTCAGGGATTTTAGTACATCCTCCATGTCCTGCATTACGTTATTCATTGGGTGGAGGTTTCCCACCCGAGCTGTTGATAGTCGTGTGGTTTGTTCGTTTCTCAAAGACAATATTATTGCATGGTTTGGGATCACAAAGATACTCATTTCATATGGGGGTAACCATTTATTTAATAGATAAGTCAAGAAGCTTGTGAAGGAGTACACCATTGAGCATGAAGTTGCATCTCCTTACCTCCCACAAACTAACAGCTTGGCTGAGATTTCAAAAGAGATCAATACTATACTGTGGAAACATATCAAGATAGGAATAACTGGCCACGGATGCTTGACATAGTTCTATGGGCTTATCAGACGACAAACAAGTCTCCATTGGGTATGTCTCCTTATAAATTGGTTTATGAAAAGCCTTGCAACTTGCCAGTGTAGATAATTTATAAATATTCATGGGCACTATGTGTATGAAATTTGAATTATGAGAAAGATGGATATGGTAGGAGAAAGTCAAGCGATGGCATGATAGACACATTAGAAGGAAGAATTTCTCCCCTGATCAGAAGGCTTGGTTGTTTCATGCAAAATTGAAGTTGTTTCCCGGTAAATTAAAAGGTAAATGGTCAGGACTGTTCATTGTGAGAGCAGTCCGTGACAATGGTAGTATTCTCATATCTGGGTGATCCTTTGATGCAACACCATTTGTAGTGAATGGACAGTTGCCGAAGCAATATCCAGATCATGATACATTCCTATCCGTAGTTCATTCCATCTATGTGGTATCAGATGATGATTCTTGAACATCCTCTACGTGTGATACATGAGCTGATATTCTCTTGTATATACTCCATTCTTTTTGTTCTTTCTTCTTCTGTTTTTATCATTCACCTCTTTTCTGTGTGTGAGTGTTATATTTAGGATGCATTCTATCCTAAGTATAGGGGAGGTAAATGACTTGAGTTTTTCCATTTTTATTTTGTTTAATCACTCATGTTATTTCTTATACTTAGAGATCCTTTACCCTAAGTATAGAGGGAGTGATGTCGTTCATGTCGTCTTCTTTAGCATTTTTATTTCTTTTTATTTCCTATGTTCTCTTGCTTGTCCTTCAATTTGGTTATACTATTTTTCTATATTTAGGTATCTTTTACCCTAAGTATAAGGGAGGATAAGTCATGCTGTTGCCTTTGTTCATTCTTTTCCTCAGTTTTCCCCATTTGTACGGTTTCCTATACTTTGGATTATTTGATCCTAAGTATGGGGATGATCATCAACTTCTATTCTTTCCGTCCAATTCTTTGAGTCGTTGTTGTATATATTCTTTTCACTTTTCTATACTAATCACAATTTATGTCTTCCTTTGTAGCTCTTTGGTCACTATGAGGACATAGTTCGAGCTAAGTATAGGGGGGTGTCATATATATTGTATATATATTTTAGCCATAACTCATACTATTGTTTCTTAATAATATGGTGAAAAGATGTTTTTTTGAAAAATGATTTGTAAAATGATTTGTAAAGTTATTTGCAAAAAATATTTTTAAAATTATTTTGTAAAATATGTTTTAATTTTTTTGTAAAATATTTGTCAAAATACTTATAAAAAATATTATAAAATTATTTTTCATACAAATCTTTATAAAATATTTTGTATGTCAAATTATTTTAAATTATTTATATAAAAATTATGTATATTGTACAAATTGTTTGTAAAACTTTTGAAAGCAAAATGTTTTCAAAAAACATGTTTGTAAAATCCTTTGTAAATGATTTGTAAAACATTTGTAAAATAGTTTGTAAAAACAATTATAAAATCTTTGTAAAATCTCTTATAATTGTTTGAAAAATCTTCTGTAAAATGATCTGAAAAAATCGTAAAAATTTTGTAAAATTAGTTTGTCACATGGGATATAAATTACGGGATGTATTGGTTTGTTGTAAAATCCATGTATGTATAAAAGCTTAATTATTCATATAAAATTGTTCGTTAAAACTTGTAATTAAAACATTAAAAAAATCCTTCTATATAATAAAATCCTATACTAAATTTGTATAATCCTTGTAGGTATACTTGCTTATATTCTTCTAAATACGTTCCATCCACTAACTCTTTTCTTTCTAAAAAATGAATAAAATCCGTAAAAATTTTCAAATTTTCTGTGAAAAATCATTTTTAAAACTTTGTCTTTTATTTCCTTCTCTTTTCAAAAAAATGTGTTTTGTATATACTTCTTGCAGTTGCATGTGCATTTTTCAGAATGATATTGAGATTTAAACTAGTATGAAATAAAATCGAAGAACAAAGCTTGTTTAAGATCTTAATCCACTTAATTTCTAATGAACCTTACATGAACTAGAGTTAGGACATTTCTTATCAAGTCATAAGGCTATGTTTACATGTCATCTTGATTGGTCTAAGTAAAATATTTAACAACACACACATGACCCTTTTAGATAGCGGCTTAACTTGGAGAAGCACTCTATACGTAGCTCAACAAGGATGAGGTGGTGAGGATTAGAATCCTGTAGCTTGGGGAAACACTCAAGTGGAAACATTCACAATCACAATAAGTGGCCAGTGTGCCTCAACTTAGTCTACTGGCATCGACGTCTAAAGACCGATGCTGTGGGATGCAATAACGCTTCAAAAGAGGGATAGTTGAAGATTCAGGAATTACCCTCTTTTAATTTGTTAGAATTATCGTGCACAAAAATGAATATGTCATTTCATTGTAGGTGGATAATCAAAATCAATCAAGAAATAACCACATAATATAATTAATCAAATTTAATCGAAGCTTCTTTATGTTTATTTAGCCCGGGCAAGTCCCAGGGACGAACTCGAGGAGGTAAAGGAACAACCTAAGATCATGTCTATCAAAGTTCGTGTGTGGTTTTCATGGCAGAATGTTTTTGGTATTTTTAATCAAATTTGTGAATGCAAATGAAAATGTCGGCAAATTTTAATGATTAGAAAATTAATATCGATCAAACAACGCCCAAAAAATAAAAAACTTGGCTAAGATATTAATTATGATGAAATAAATGTATTATATATATTTTTTTAATTTTATGATGCAATATAATTATTTAATGAATTAATTAATGCAAACTTGGTGAATTACAATAACATATTATAATAAATATTAAATATCTTTATTTTTAGGAAATACAGTTATTCAAGATAGATCAATATATGAACTATCGTAGAAAATCTGAAATCCTAAAATATCGACGTTAATAACTATTAAAAATTAATTACTCAATCACACAAAATTGTTTTTATAGAGAAAAATATGCATGCAAATGCAATTATTTCTAGAATAATATAAAAGATAATTAATTATATGAATCATGAATTTCTGGAAATTTTTCAAGCAATGATTAATTATTTAGGAATTTCTAAGTATGGATAAGGTAAAATATATAATTAAGCATAAAACATAAAAAACTAAAGAGCATGCCACAATGTATTGGATTAATTGAGGAACAAAGTGCAACTTTTAAATAATAAATAGATGCAAACTTGAAGTTCAAATCACAAATGGAAGTTAGGGGTCTAACTGTAAATACATAAATAAATGAAACTGTGGGAGAGGGACCATAGAAAGATTACCGACCCCTGAAGGGGGTTTTTTGCAAAATTTCCAAGAGATCGTGTGTGTTACATGTGACTCTTGGGTGACTGGGGACCTTTGAGCGATGTAGAGAGACTCTATGGGCTTTGACGCAATGTTTTACACGCACATGCTACGTATACAGGGGGTGTGTCAGGTCTTAAGCCCGGTGACTGGCGAGGAGAAGGCAGTGCGATGGTGAGACTTTGGTCATAGTCAGGCGGAGTGAATGGTCGATGAAACATGGAGGAGGGAGGATTGCTTTTGGTGATGGAAAAGTTTCAGATGCGGAAGAGGTGTTGATGGAGAGACATAGGCAGAGCCTATAGCCTTGTCGATGATTATGGATATGCCTGATGGCACAAAGAGCTTACAGGTGGTGTCGCGGGATGCGATGAGGAAGAGGAGCACGACAAAGTCGATGCGGGTGGTTGATGAAGTGGTCTCGACGGTGTTGCATGAAGTGGATGGCTAAAGTGAGGTATCAAGGCAGAGCTCCTCGTGAAGGCCTATGGACGGTGGTCGATGCTTAATGAAGTCGATGAAGACACGAAGATGGTATGTGATGTCGAAGATCTATGCCATAGGAGAGGAGCCAGAGCAGAGAGATTGGGATTGAAATGGCTCAACGGCTGCGATGGTCAGAGCGAGGGCGAGCGCGTGGAGGAAGCAGCTCTACAATGGTTGAATGATCAATTGGATCTCGTCAAGGAAGGAGAATGGCATTTGGGTCGTCCGATAGGTTGAGATCGAGAAGTCTAGATTGAGCCATGTGTTGGCCATTTTTATATTATTTTTATCTTTTATAAAATTAATATATAAAAAACTTTAAAATGGATGACATGTGGCGATACCAAGAGCTGCCACTTGTCAGCTCCAGAAAACTCAAAGAATAAATGGTAAAGACAAGTACAAAAGAAAATAGCAAATGATTTGGAATCAAAACATTTTCTTCACAAAAGTTATTCATATCGATGAGACTTATAACTTTCATGAAGAGACTAAACCTAGAATAGGTCAATTGCACAAAGTGAAATTTTTTGCGGTTCTCTATGTACACCGAAGACCAGTTTTTTGGGTTTTGTAATTTTTTTTTATTTTTTGAATAATATAAAATCGTGAAAAATACGATAAAATAAAAAATAAATATTCCCATATTAATCTATTTTTTGGATTTTTAGTAAATATAAAATATGACTATAAAATAAAGTATGATGAAGACAACTTTCGTACAGATTGTTAGTGAACACTCAGACTCAGTTAGTTTATTTGATTTCAAGCACAGTTTGGATTTGTATTTTAATGTATTTTAACAAACATTTTATCAAAGAAAAAATGAGAAAGAAATAAAAAAAAGGTTTAAATATGTACATAGGATAATAAGTCAAAAACGAGTAAAATACACAATGTAAAATACAAAAGAGGCTTAAAACCCACCTTCACATATGAGCTCTGATTCACTAGAACTTGGTCGTGTTATGAAGGTAATTGAATGTACATTAGTCCAAAAGCGGGTAGGATTAAATTGGACATATATGAGGAAAATATCTATGTTTTAGTCCAGGAATTCTTGAATTTGGGTTTGGGTTTATTTTTCATTTATTCGTATTAATGATTTTTTGTATTTTTAATTTATTATTGTTAGTGATATGTACACATGGAGGTAGTTTTAGGTGATTTGGAGTTAGCATGAATTAGTTAAAAATTTGAGAATTTAGCTATTTTAGGTAAAATGTTATGGGATTTCTTGGCTTCTTAATGCAATAATGCATAATAATATCCTATTATTATTTATACATGCATGAATGTTAATTATGCCATAAAGATGATGAAATGCTAATGAAATTTGGAGATCTGATATTAATTAAAGTCTTTTAGAGTGATTAACCACAGATTCATCATCCCCCTATACTTAAACCATGCTCAACCCCGTGCATCAAATTAAGAGAAGAGAGGTGAAATGAGATTGGGTTCCATACCAAGACCATGAGAAGAAGGTGAAAATGGAGCTAGACACAACCTTTGGATTATTAGTTTGGCAGGTCTGTGAGAATTAGGGTTTTAAAATCATCTACCTCCAGGTTCTACACATCATTATCACTGTTTCGGCTCAGAAGTAATCTTAGATCAATCCCCTTCCCAAGGCATACCCCGTGAATATTGAACAAATGTATCACGTGTATGAAATGTTTTAGCTCTTACCATCAAGAATGTTGGACTACCATGCAAACCTCTCCAATAACTCGTCCTTGGAATGTCGTGTATTTCCTTCTAAGGCATGTCATGTTGTATTCACAATCGAAAGGAGGATAAATTTAGAAGAGGAAAAGAACTGGAGGGTGACCAGTGTAGTCACCTCTCCTTGTGAAGCTAGCCAGTGTAGCCAAGTCTCCACTAAGATCTATTGGTTGTCTTGAAGCTTGGACATTTTTTCGGTCAAATATTTATTTGGCAGTTGGCTTCTTTTTGTTTGGATTTTTGGTAGCTCTACGTGGATCTTGTTCTTCCCCTACGGATATAGAATCTTTCTTTCCGCACATGTTTTGGGGTGTTACAAAAAAAATGTGCTCAGTTGCCCATCCCTCATCTGAACCTTTATTTTAACATGTACTCTGATCTTTAGATGTCCATGCTGCAAATAAAGAGACTCACACATTCTTCCAACACCTCGTTTGAGTTGAGATAAGTGCATAGTGTGAGAGTACAAATTAATTCCTTATTCAAGAGTCATACATAGAATGAGGCAACCGTGCTAGACACTAAGAGTCAAAATTGGTACATTGTCTTGCGGAACTCGAAGAATTAAGTCAAAGACCTGAAGCTTCTAAAAATCCCATTTCTTGGTGAAGTTCAGATGAAAAGTAGGTTGGTTAAGGTTAAGTCAAGACTACTCTTTATTTTTGCTCATAACTCGGTTCAGAACCCAAGGGATTTTCAGTAATGCAAATGCATGTAGTGTTTTATGAAGTGCGGATTTGTGAACATTTTTTTTAATTTTGTGATTTGATTTTTTTTATTATTGAGATTTTTTTAATGTAAGTTTTTTTTTGTTTTTTTAAATGCACAAAAAGACTAAGAATACAATTTCAAAACGTTGGTTGCACACACAATTAGACATAGTTAGTTAGTTTTTTTTATTTTTTTATTTTTTGGATTATAGAAGTTAGTTACCTAACCGTAAATAGAATATAGACTTACGTGAACGCATGAGCTATAGGTAAAATATATACGGAGTATATACACACCCTCTACACTTAGAGAGTGATATGTCCTCATAGCACAAGAAGCGCATGGAAGATATAGCTCAGGATAAGCGTAAGAGAAAGAAAAAGAATCATAAAAATTGAAGTCAGCCCGCCCCCCTATACTTAGTTTGTGGACAATCTAAGTATAGAAGAAGAGCAAAACTGAAGTGGTTGAGAGAAGAAGTGGATGAGGAGAGTGGTATATACAGATGGCATTGGTCCCCCCTATACTTAGTGATAAGACTATGCAGAGGAAGAAGATGTACAAGAGAACCGATGGGATCGGGAGGGAAGCGTGTCGATGATTAAGGAGGTTTTTGGTAGATCTTTTTGTGAGCGTGTGGTGGGAGATCATAATATAATTATCATAAGATTCCTCTTTCGGCATATCAAAGGTAACTTTCTTAGCTGGTTTACCAGAAAACTGACTAGATGAAGAGTAGTCGGAATGTGCATTTGGTTTGCAATGTCTGTGAAGGTGAATGTCCTTAGAGTGAGGTGTTGACAATCGGGGCTTCAGATGAATAACCATTAAAATATTCCTCCTAGTCAGCGGACGTTCCACATATTTGTTCTCGATTGACTTGATGTTGGTGCATTCCTACGTCGGATCGATTTGATCAACATGTTTAGAGGAGGCCTTGTCCTACTAAGGTAAGCCCATGCTCATGTTTCCTCATCATAAGCACCATATATATATGGTAAATGTCATGTATCATGTGTTCTTATTTAGGATTTCTCATGATAGTGGTTGAGGTGCAAGCAGTGGGAAATGGAAGGGTGAGGTGAGTCTCTAAACCAATGGTCTGCTCAATAGTTGTTATATTAGTTGTTGTAGCGTGGTAGGACTCTTATACCACTTGATGGTTATGGTTGTTAATGGATTTGTGGGTTGCCTTAGAACATCGTTTTTCCTCAAAGATTGTATGCGATGGAAGTGCTCCCAATGTAGTGAAATTAATTTCTCGAGTCTCGTACTATATAATTGCCTTAGATAAGACTAAGAACAGCTTTCCGAGATGATTGGAGGTTGGACGAGCTCTCCTTGATGTTTAATATCAATTATCGAGAAGTACACCTAGAGCGGAGCATGTTGGAATGTAATGATGACTGAAATTGTTCCTCTCAGCAGTTTTATAGATCGATCAACCAACATAACGATCGGGAGGGAAGCGTGTCAACAATTAAGGAGGTTTTCGGTAGATATTTTTGTGAGCTTTTGGTGGGAGATCATAATATAATTATCATAAGATTCCTCTTTCGGCATATCGAAGGTAACTTTCTTAGCTGGTTTACCAGAAAACTGACTAGATGAAGAGCAGTCGGAATGTGCATTCGGTTTGAAATGTCTTTAAAGGTGAATGTCCTTGTAGTGAGGTGTTGACAATCGGGGCTTCAAATGAATAACCATTAAAATATTCCTCCCTAGTCAGTGGACGTTCCACATATTTATTCTCGATTGACTTGATGTTGATGCATTCCTACATCGGATCGATTTGATCAACATGTTCAGAGGAGGCCTTGTCCGACTAAGGTAAGCCCATGCTCATGTTTCCTCATCATAAGCACCATATATATATGGTAAATGTCATGTATCATGTTTTCTTCTTTAGGATTTCTCATGATAGTGGTTGAGGTGCAAGCAGTGGAAAATGGAAGGGTAAGGTGAGTCTCTAAACCAATGGTCTGCTCAATAGTCGTTATATTAGTTGTTGCAGCGCGGTAGATTCTTATACCACTTGATGGTTATGGTTGTTAATGGATTTGTGGGTTGCCTTAGAACATCGTTTTTCCTCAAAGACTGTATGCGATGGAAGTGCTCCTAATGCAGTGAAATTAATTTCTCGATTCCTGTACTATATATAATTGCCTTAGATAAGGCTAAGAACAGCTTTCCGAGATGATTGGAGGCTGGATGAATTCTCCTTGATGTTTAATATCAATGATCGAGAAGTTCACCTAGAGCAGAGCATCTTGGAATGTAATGATGACTAAATTGTTCCTCTCAGCAGTTTTATAGATCAATCAACCAACAGAACGATCTCTCTTGATTTTCTGATTTGTTCGAGTTTGAGCTTGTAAAATACGGAGGTCGGGAAGATGTTGATTGGTGAATCATCATCAATTCGGACATGGGTAAATGTTGTGTCTTTGATTCAACAATCGAATCGAGGCAATCGCTTTACTCTGTGGCTCTCAATCTTTTTCCTCATCACCAAAGAGGTGGTCGTTAGCAATATGTGTCTTTTTATTCTTGTTCTCTTCTTGTCAGGCTTTTTCAGCATTAATTTACTCCTTACAAATCTTTTAAAGTTGGGGAAGTGTTCAATGGCATGTATCAAGGGAAGTTAAAAAATGAATCTTTTATCCAGTGCTTCCCTCAGAGTAGGATTCAAATTATTCAAATCCTCTCCACTATTAATTTTTAATGTTTTTTGTGCTTTTTCAAATTTTGGGTGTTTTTGAATTTTTCAATTTTTGGTATTTTTTGGTGTGGTGTGTAGATGTGTTGTTGTCCATAGACAAGGAGGGTCTTTTATGTGCTAAATCAGAGTCATCCTTAGCTTGCGTAGAGTTTGTGAGTTTCCGTGTGTCCTCTGGTTTTCAATTTGAGATCTAATCCCATCAGTCTCCATTTACGTATTTGAGTTGGAATAAAATGAAATTAATCGGTTTGTGAAACTTATGAATTTATCCTCAATTAATTCAACTCTAAAAAATCCTAGAAATATTATCCTCCAAAAATTATTGATGAAAAAACATGGGAGCACTCTGTTCAATTATAGGGTACTGCTGAGAACTTGAGGTCTTATACTCGACATATCTTGACTCAGTCATGCAATGCTTGGTTTAGTAGATTCTATTTCCATGGTGATGATTAGTCGAATACTCATACGATGGAATCATACCGGGTTCATGTGTGTTAGTATCATCGGTCCAGCTCTCTATATGTTCAGACTGTCTGAAGGAGCGGTCTACGGGTTGGTCAATAAGAATATGATCATTAGGGTAAATCCAACACAGATGATTAGGATGTGCGGGCCTCCTCTCCATTTGGTTTGATCGATCCATCCTATTATTCTTTAAGATTAAGTCTGGATGTGTACTTATGAAGTGTTCACTTGTCCTAACATTATAATGATGAGAGAATGTAATCCGTTGGAATTGTTGTCTCGGGCGGTCATTGGTCTAAAAAGTGGTTCGATCCTCAAATGGTTCGGCGAGAACTGTGGAATAAGATGGGTTAGCCCGGTATGAAGTCTGATCATATGCTAAAAAGGGATGGGAGGTGAGTAATATGAAGAAGTGGGGAATTTGATCAGATGATCAGAGTAACATGGACTAACATTTATATAGTATGTTGGATTCATCCGGGGGTTAGAGTCTCCCGCAAATGTTGGAGGGTGTCCGGTGGAAGAGGGTTTAGATGATTTGGGTTAGACTAAGAAGAATTCATTTTCAAAGTAATAATATGGTAGGTACTCAGAAAAATGTCCCATCATTTTAAAGGAGATGGATGAGCTGACTTAACAGATATGGTTTAAAAGTGTTTAAGTTCTTAGGATACTCGCAAGAAGAAACCCTAATTTTTACGGATCAATAAGGGAGAGTGGTGGCACAAGTATGTGATTTTTTTATCTTCGGACTCGATTTACACACACCAACACAATAAAAACCCCAGGTTCACCAACTCACACTTTGAAGGCCTCAAGAGTCTGGCCAATTATCTTGTCAATTGCAATTTCAATTCTTGCATATGTTTAAGCGAGATGTTAGGTGCACGCATTTCCCTAAAGACTAGCTCGAATTCTTACGAATAGTTGTACCTACTTTCAACCAATATGGGTGTAAGTACATACCGTAAAATGGCTACTCGTTAGTTAAGGACAGATCCTTACGCAGTATCCTTTAAACCACCCACCCTGCTAAGGAAAGACGGACCGTAAATGGCTACCTGTGTCTCCTCACCAAGAAATAGCTAATCATTTTTATAAAATCAATGGTCAAAATGAAAACCCCAGAGGTTGGCTCTATGCTTAAGTGTTCATCCCCCACCTCTCAACAATATAAATGAATACAATGACATGGTTCTTCTCCTGCAATAATTCTCAATTTCATGGTTTAATTAAAGTCGACCATGTTTAGCAGTCCCAATTTTATTTAGGTGATCACTGAAAATCTAGATGAGTGGAAATTCACATCTACCATCCAGTCCCAATTTCTTTAAATCTTAACTGACAAAATGGAAGGGCGAAGATTGGGAAAAGCCTATGAACGTGAAAAATAATGATGTATGCTCAGTTATAAGACTTGAAGTGATTCCTCGCAATCTCTATGTGGGATGCAACACAATAATTGAAAATTATTTTATATAAATGTAAGATGACAAAAACCACACCTATCAGAAAGTTCTATTAGATGAGAAGAATTTATTTGAATTTTGACCAAGTTCAATAATCTAATGTGCATCTCAATTAAGTGCACTGTGGTCCTAGGTTCTTTGAGCATAATCAGAAAAATCCTAGAAGCTCTAATACCTTATGTGCAGGTCTAATCCTACGAGCCACTCAAGTCAGTCCCTACCCGCATGAGAGAGTTAAACATGATCAACACACCACAGACAAGGAGTTCAAGCCTTTCTTACATGCACAAGAGTCTAAACGGACACAACTATAAATGAAAAATTAATTACAAATAATTAAAAATGTTGAAAATAAATCCTAGACTCTACGCTCTCTAACGACTCAATTCGATCTTAATTTTATGCGACTTTTCGATCGGTGAAGATGCCTCGATTTTGTGAAAACTGCTTCACATACGTCGGGTACCTCGCACGAAAAATAAGAGAGAGAGAGATAGTGTAAGAGAGTGACACAAAAAAATCAAAAATATAATCAGAAATAAATGTTGAAAATAAAATAAATGTAGAGAAAAATGGGAATTGTACAATGATGAGGTTCTAAGATCAGACTACCCGAGTAAGTGAAAAACCTAACACAAATTTTCTAGACAAAAATCTAAGTTGTTTGCCTCCCCAGAAATGGTGTCATCTAATGACTCGGGAAATACCCTCTTTTAATTTGTTGGAATTATCATGCGCTAAAATGAATGTGTTATTTCATTTTAGGCATGTAATCGGAATCAATCAAGAAATGGCTACTTAATTTAATCAATCAAATTTAATTGAAGCAATTTTATGGTTATTTAGCCTGGGCTAGTCCGCGGGTCGAACTCGAGGAGGTTAGGAATAACCTAGGATTATGTATATCAAAATTTATGTGTGGTTTTTGAGACGGAATATTTTTGGTATTTTTAATTTCATTTGTAAATTCAAATAAAAATTTAGATCAATTTTAAGGACTAAAAAATTAATGTCCATCAAATGATGTCCAAAAATATATAAAACTTGGCCAAGATGTTAATTATAATGAAATAAATGTATTGTACTTTTTTTAATCTAATGTAAAACAAGGTGAGTTACAATAATTGAATATAATAAATATTAAATCTCATTATTTTCAGGAAAAAAATATCCAAGATAGATCAATATATGAATTATCCTATAAAAATCCTAAATTTTAAAAATTATTGAGTTTAATACATATTAAAACTTAATTAGTAAAATATATATGCAAATGCAATTGATTTTAAGTAAATGTAAAACAAAGTAAATTCTATGATTTGTGAGTTTTTACTAATTTTTAGAGTAATGATTAATTATCTATGAACTTCTAAGCATGATTTGGGTAAATTATGTAATTTATCACATATGCAATTTGTAGTAATTAACCATAAAGCATAAAAATCTAAAAAACATGCCATAATGTAGAGGATTAATTGAGGAACAAATTATAATTTTTAAAATAATAAGTAGATGCAAATATAAAGTTCAAATTGCAAAGGGAACTTTGGGGTCTAACTGCAAATACATAAATAGATGAAACTGCAAAAGAGAGACCAAGGAATGATTACCGACCTCTAGAGGGGGTTTTCTACAACATTTCCAAGTGATCACGTGCGATGTGTGTGACCCTTGTGTGGCTGCGGACCTCTATGCAGAGTAGGAAAACTCCAGCGACTTTGATGCAATATTCCCTCCATGTGTGTGCCATGCACGTGAGGAGGGCCTCAGGTCTTGAGCCCGGTGGTTGGCGTGCTGAAGGCGGTGCAATGGTGGGTCATTGGTCGTCGTAAGGTGTAGTGGATGGTCGATGAAATGCGGAGGAAGGAGAGTGACTTCATGTGGTAACAAAGCTTCTGATGCAATGGAGGTGTCGATGGAGAGGCCTAGGAAGAGCTTAGAGCCTATATCTTTTCCAAGAGATCACATGCGATGTGCGTGACACTTGTGTGGCTGGGGACCTCTATGCAGAGTAGGAAAACTCCAGGGACTTTGATTCAATATTCTCTCCATGCATTTTCCATGCATGCGGGGAGGGCCTCAGGTCTTGAGCCCGGTGGCTGGCGTGCCGAAGGCGGTGCAATGGTGAGTCTTTGGCCATTGTCAGGTGTAGTGGATGGTCAATGAAATGCGGAAGAAGGAGGGAGACTTCATGTGGTAACAAAGCTTTTGATGCAGTGGAGGTGTCTATGGAGAGGCCTAGGAAGAGCCTAGAGCATTGCCAATGAAGATGGATATGCCCGACGGTGCGAAGAACTCCCAAGTGGTGTCACAGACGACGACGAGGCGGAGGAGCATGGTGAAGTCGATGCGGGTGGTTGATGAAGTGGGCTCGACGATGTTGCGCAGAGTGGACAGCTTAGACGAGGTGTGAAGGTGGAGCTCCTCGTGAAGGCCTGCAGACGGTGCTCGATGCTTGATGAAGTCGATGGAGGCACGAAGGTGGTATGTGATTGATGAATCTGCATTTCATCATCTTTGTTCATTTATTTTAGCTTAAAATCCCTTATAAAACACATGTATATAATACTAACTCCATGTTCTTACTAACTTGCATCTGCGTGTAAATATTGTACATTTATTGTTATTTTAACCAATAATAAATAAAGAAAGAAAAAAGGAAAAATAAAGAAAAAAAGGAAAAAAGAAGATTGTATATATGTAATAGATACATGTTGACCAGAACCTCGAGAGAAGGTCACCTAAATCACCAGGAATAAAGTAGGGGGAGATAGGGTCCTTAATCAGAAAATCCAAAAAATACGTTGTAAATATTTGTATATTTACAATGTTTTATTTGTACATAAATTGAACTCAAATTGAATAATTTTCGGTACTAAAGTTGTAAATAAAAATGTTTCCTAAATAATAAAAATGTCTGCAAAATAAAATCATCTACAAAATAAAAGTAACCACATAAAAAAAGCCATAAAGCATGAAGGACTAATTCTGGCTCCATATCAACTCAAATTGTAACAAACTCGCTTCCATTATATTTTAAATTAAATTATCTTTAAAATGGTTGTAGTTCCATAATTTTAGGAGTTAAAGTTTGAAATACAGTTTTCTGGGGTTTTTTGTGCAATTTTACCATTTATTTTGTACATATTGTATTTGTAAATAATTATAAATATATTCTAATAATTTTTTAAAAATATAAATAAGAATAAAAAATAATAATAAACTTTTAAAACAAAAAGTAAACTAATTTCCTTCTTTAACTATGTATATAATATACCATATGTATATAATATATGTATATAGTTAAATCCCTTAAATAACCATCACAAAAAAATAAAATTTATAATTTAATTTAATAAAGTGGTGAAAAGAAATTAAAAATTTTTATGTAAATAATTTTAACAATAATTTCCTTCTTATCTCTATCTCATTTCCAATTTTTTAATTATCTTTATTTCATTTCAAATTTTGAATTTCAAATTCTTTTCTTATCCATTAATATGGCTCCTCCTCCCTCATTTCTATTTAATCAATCTTTGGCGAGAGGAGCCTATTCTCCTGGAATCTTCTTGTTGTAGAGAGGTGCCCACCCTCCCAGTCGTCCGGTAATAGCGATTCTTCGTCGAGGCGATCACGGTATTTTCCGCTCTTACAGTGAGATCCACATTTTTCTTGTTCTTAACCTACTTTAATCGTATTTTAATTTTTCACATTTTTTTTCATTATCATTTTTTATAGATCTTAGAATTCCCAACACGATTTAATTCGCACTCGATTCCAATTTTTTGTCTCATTTTCTCGTACTCATCGGTTCACGTTCTACCTCACGCAATTTTCGAACTCCAACCACGTATGATGTTCGGAGATCCGGATCTATCCATGACCATTCACCATATCCACCACCCTTTCATATACCTAATTTATTATTCTCATTTCAAATAATCAGAATCTAGCCATCATTATCATGTCCTCATTTGTTTATGTAGAATTCAAAAATAAAAAATATATACTTTTTTCTAACATTTGTTTTTATGATAAAATTAAAAAAGAACAAAAAATAAAAATATTTGTTTACAATTTCTATTTTTCTTATAAAAACAAAAAAATAAAAAATTTTTAGGCGATAGCCAGCCCATGCCACTCCCGACTTCCACTACCACCTCCACGACGGGCGGTCCTCCTCCGCACCGCATCAGCGTCATCTCTAGAGCGTCGCCGACCTGCACAACCTCCTCATTCCCACACTGCAGGAACACGGTCCTCCTCCTGAGATCTATGCCAGCCCCATGCCTCTGCTAGGAGCTTGGCGCTCCGCAAACTCCGCCTGTCCTCCATCACCTCCCTCAGCCACATGACCCTTCTGGATCCATTGCACATGTACGCCATCGCGCGATTCCCTTACACAGGAATGCACCCAATCTAGTCCGTCGCCACAACATCGTCCAACCTTGACCCGCCAACCACTGACATCTCCGCTCGCCGTCAACCCGGCAGGCATAGCAAGCTCGTTGCGCCATCAAATCTCGATCGCCCCTTGTCCACCTACAACTGCCGACTTCAACCGTGCACCACCATCCTTTGCAAGTTGTCTCTACTGTGGCATTCCCGCCATATCTGCCAATCAACTGCCATACCTTCTTGCAAAGGAAAGAAGAAAAGGGCGGTGACGTCCCCTTATTTGTACATGAGAAGCGGAAACGAAGAACTCTAAGGGATATTCAAAAAATTGGGAAAATTGTATTCTAACTCTTGGAGGTTTTAAAATGGCAAAGACGTCCCTACCAGCGTCACGTATGTGCTTCGCATGTTTTATTAGGTAATTTACAATTTCATCCCTCCTTTTATTTCTTATTAATTGTTTATGCAAAAAATTATTTACTTATATTTCAGTCCCTAATTTCTTGACTTTTAAATTGCAAGTTCTTTTGATTGAAATAAATAACAATTTTTCTCAATAATTTCTGCAAAAATAAGTGTTATATAACTACTTTGTTGTTCTATCTGCGGTAATTTTGTTATCGCATTTTTATCATCATTTGCTATTATCAAAAATTTAAAAAAAAATCATTTTTTCCTGTTTGGACTTTGATAAATCATAAAATTCAAATATTTTGTAAAAGTTCCAAAAAATAGATTAGTTTTATTTTTTGCATTTTAATTTATGAGCAAATTTCACATATTAACTATTTTTAAAACAAAAATTTGTAAAATGTTTTAAATCGAAAAATAACAAAAAATTGTGAAAAATCCGAAAATGGTGATTTTAGTTCATGTAGATAATTTTCTTTAGTTTTTAGGAAAAATAATTTCCATTATTTTCACATTTTTTGGTATTTTAAATAGGAAAATAATCTTCTTTTATCACTGTTTACATTTTCCCCAACTTTTTTTTATTTTAAAATCCCTAAAAAATTGAAAATCTCTAGAAAAATTACAAAAACAGTAAACAATTTCATCAAAAATATAAAAGATTTTATTTAGACATTTTTTAGCATTTTTAATATATATGAAAAAATTGCAAAATTAAAATCATTAAAAAATTAAAATTCAGAAAATAAAAAAATAAGAATTAAAAAAATAAAAAATATAAAAACAAAAAATCTCACAAAACCAAGATAGTTTGCATTTGAGTTCCCTTTTTCTTTTAGAGTATTTTTCAACTACTTGAATAACCCTCACGAGTTGTAGCCTCCATGAGTTCGATCTTATGTCATACAGGTTAATTAAATAAATAAAATTCTCTTGCACACATTCTTTGCAATTATTTCAACAAAAAAAATAAATAAATGTGTTTGTTTGTTGCAGGATAATTTGGGTTGCAATGACAATTACACTTTTATTCCATTAATAATTAAAAACTTGAAAATCTCACTCAATAAAATGGTACCGTTGCTGGGCAAGCATGGCGAGGGTAGTTAGGTTTCTCTTTTGACCTACTATTTTTGGTTGTACATATTTGTTTATATTTTTCTACATTTACTCCATTTTTCATATTCACTATTTTTATTTCATTTTTTCTGCTCATATTTTATAATTGTGTTTCTTACATATTCCTACTTTCCTCTTTCTTGCGAGGGTCCACAGAGCGAAGGAGGCGATCCTAGGATTGCCGAAGCACGCAAGCCATGCGGAGGTGGCTTGATTCATCTCGAAGCTACAGGAAAGCATGAGAGGAGGAGAAGAAGATTTGAAGGAGACAAAAAAATGCAGCCTTTGTTTTCTTTATCTAGCATTTGTACCCTTAGAAATGGACATTCATTTGTTACGGGGTCTGTTTCACCAAGTATCGGTGCACTTGGGGACCTCATTGGTTTTGGTTTTCATTGCCTTATTTTTTCTTTGTTTCATGCGGATTTCGTGACCCACCTATTGATTGCTTTAATTATTTAGTTGATCTTGGTAAAACTAAGGTCCAAACACCCTAATAGAATAGAAGTTCCTATAGATCATGTTCAGACTTAGTTAAATGAAAAGGCTTAACTTAATTGGATTAGAAACTACGCACCGTGAGAAGTCGCATAGAATGCTAGCAGGACCCTTTTTGTTTTCTACCGAGCAACTTCTAAGAATGGACGCATGTCTCTCTTATGATTAGTTAACAATAGTTCTTCTCGTAATAGAAGCTATCATCTAGGACGGTTCACTTGCATCATATAGGTTAGTTTACTTTCTGGATTAAATTCTGCACGGATCATTTTGCATGTAGAGTGCTGGAAACAAGGTATGCATCTCTCAACCCCTTCATGCATCATTGTATTTAATCACGCATCAGCTTTTTCGTTTTCCTCCCTCACTTTTGGATGTTTTCTTTTACTTCGAGAGAGAACCTGTTATTTGATATAATCATTCGTTCTCACCCTTGAACTATCCTGATTTCTCACATCTCCCCCAAGGTTATCTATGGGTGGGATACACTATGTACTCAGTTTCAATCCATGGTTGTGCATCCGTTTTGTTGGATCACGAGGCCGAGTCTTTTGATTATTCTGAGTGTTTTGATTCTTCCGATACTTCTGATCTTTCTATGCTTGATCTTTCTTCTCTCCTTGATGACCCTCGTAAGGATGAGCTGACCTTTGAGATTATTTGATGATTTACCTAAACTCTCTTCATTACATGCATCAGATATCTACTTTCTTATTGAGTCTCTTGATCTTGACCATCCATTCATTTTCAAAATAGTGATTGATGTGGAGGATTCCAGGACAGATCCTTTCTTCTCCACATATTATTTTTTCAGCTCCAACTATTTAATCTACTCTGACCATGAGTTGAAGATGCGTTTTATGCTACCGAAGATTGATTTTATTTATACATCTATTTATGTCCTCGTTCACATTTTTGACCATGTTGTTGTTCTCACACTGAGACAACAACGGAACTACGTTATTCGCATTATAGATGTTGTCCTGAGCCTTGATGCTTCATTGTCCTAGTCTTTGCACCCAACTGGGGGCGTAAACTCTAGCGCTTTCTGAGAGGCGGCTCAATAATGTCTATCTTGTATATATGTGTTTTGTCTTGATTTTCTCCTTCTTTCTTCCATGTTATCGTTCACCTCGTGTCTGTATTTGTGTGCTATAACCTAGGATGTACTTTATCCTAAGTATAGGGGGTGAATGATTTGTTTTGTTCATGTCGTCTCTTTTGTAATTTTGTTCTTTTGTTCTCTCGATTGTCCCCCAACTTGTTGATATTATATACTTAGAGCTATTCTACCCTAAGTATAGGGGGCAAGTCAAACCATTGAGTTCGTACATTCTCTTCATCGATTTTTCCCTTTGTACAATCTACTATACTTAGGATTACTTGATCCTAGGTATAGAAAGGATCATCGATTTCTATTCTTTTCATCTTTTCTTTGAGTCGTTGTAGCATAGCAGTCTTTTCACTTTTCTATACTAAGCACGAGTTATGTCTTCCTTTGCCATTCTATGATCACCATGAGGACATAGTTCGAGCTAGGAATAGGGGGTGTCGTATATATTGTATATATACATTAGACATAACTCATACTTTTAATATGATTATTTTGGGGATATGTATATAAATCCGTAAAATCCACGTGTGTGTATATAAACTTTGGTCATCTTTAAAAAAACACAACAAGAAAAAATAAAAAATATAAAATAATAAATTACAAAAAAGCAAAAACAAAAAAACAAAAACAAAATACAGTATATATATAAAAAATAACAAAAAAACAAAACAACAAAAACAACAAGAATATTTCTCTTGTATAACATGTATATATTTTACTAGCCCTGTTTCCCTTAAAAAATCCCTAAAAATTACAAAATTAAAAGTTCATAAAAATTTACATAATTTAAAAAGTTCAAAAAAATTACGTATGCATCATTTTTTTGCTTTATTTTCAAAAATACATCAAAAGTACAAAATTAGAAAATTGTTTCGAAATTTTTTTTGTTTGCACTATACTTGATGCATTTGCATGTGCATTTTTCTGGATAATATTGACATTTAAACTAAGTTTGGAATAAAATTGAAGAATGGGTCTTTGTTGGACCTTAATCCGCTTAGTTTTAGAGGAATCTTATAAGAATTGTAATTAAGAATTTTCAGGTCCTAGTTACTTATATATCACTCTGTAAGACTATGTTCTATGTCGTCTTGATTAGTCTAAGTAGAATATTTAACAACACACGCATGATTCTTTCAGACCGTGGCTTATCTTTGACAAGCACTCCACTCATAGCTCCTCATGGAGGAGGTAGTAAGGAGGCAGAATCTTTTGGCTTGGAGTAGCATACGAGGGTAGTACATCTAGGTTGAACCTCTCATCATCCTCTAGGGAGGGTTGTGCTTCTCAACCTGGTCTAGTGGCATTGAGATGTAAAGTCAAGATGCTGTGGAGAAGCAATAATGCTTCAAAAGCGGGATAGTCTACTAGCTCAAGAGGAAAAACTCCTTATGTAGATGTTGTACCTTGTATATATTTTTAAAAACAAAGAAGAAGAAAAGAAAAAAATTACAGAGTCTCCAAAGTAGACATGCCTGATTGAAAAGTAAAATGCCTGCCGGAGTGTATATACAAGTGGAAGAAAAAAGGAATAAGAGCTTCAAAGTCAATTTTTTTATAAGCTTTCAACAGATTACTTGGCTACATTGGTCATGCATCCAACGATAGGTAGCGACATTGGTTACCGTCCATTCTTTTCTCTATCCACTATTCATGAGATGGTTGTACTTGAACTTAGAAGGGAATATCCCCGTTCCTTGAGGAAAGAGTCGCTAGACTAGGGGACTAGAGTTACCTTGTTGAGAGGGATTGTTTCTTTGTTACTTTTGAGATGAGGAGCTATAATTCACTTACATCGTACAAGTAATGATTCGTAGACATAAGAATTTGTGTATGTATACTTGTTTCGGCCTGACTGTTAATGAGACCTGAATAGGAGTCTTGTGTAACTTAAAGGATATTAGGTTTTAAATCCATTTTCCATTATGTTCCGCCACATTAATAATCCAAAGGTCCGACAGAGCTCCATACAACAAGTTTATGAAGATAAGTTTAATACTCAATATTGTCCTATTTTCTTTAATTTTCCTTTCTTTTTCTTTTATTCACTTATTCTTTCAAATAGCTAAGGGACTAGCAAAAAAACATAGGGGGATGATGAATATGCATTTTATCATCCTTACTCATAAATTCCCTTATAAAATACATGTATATAATACTAACTCCATATTCTTGTAACTTGCTTCTGTATGAAATATTGTACATTTATTACCATTTTAACCTAAAATAAAGAAAGAAAGAAAGAAAAAATAAATAAAAGAAAAAGGAAAAAAAGAAGATTGCATATATGTAATAGATACAAGATAACATGAACCATGAGAGAAGGCCAAGACTTGACCTGATCGATGAGGAATAAAGAAGGGGGAGAAAGGGTAATCCAAAAAATGAGTTGTAAATATTTGTATACTTACATTATTTTATTTGTACATAAATTGACCTCAAAATAAATAATTTTCAGAATAAAAGTTGTAAATAAAATGTTTCTTAAATAATAAAAATGTTTGCAAAATAAAATCATTTACAAAATAAAATAACCACATCCGAAAAAAGCCATAAACCGATAATTGAAAGATCAATTCCATTCAAAATTAACCAAACTCAATTCCATTGTATTATAAGTTAAATTATTTTTAAATTATTATGTTTTCATAATTTTTAGAGTTATGTTTGAAAGGCGGTTTTCTGGGTTGTTTGTGCAATTTTACCGATTATTTGTATATATTGTATTTGTAAATTATTGTAAATATTTTATAATAATTAATTCAAAATAAAAATAAGAATAAAAAATAAAAATAAAAAAAACATTTTAATATAAAAAATAAACTAATTTCCTTCCTCAAATATGCATATAATGTACTGTATGTATATAGTATATCTATATAGTTAATTCCCTTAAATAACCCCTAAAAATAAAAAATTAACATTTATTATTGAATTTAATAAATTTACAAAAATGAATAAAAAATTTATGTATATAATTTTAACACTATTTACTTTCTTATCTCTATCTCATTTTATTTGTTTCATTATCTTTATCTCAATTCAAATTATAAATTTCAAATTATTTTATTATCTATTAATATGTCTCCTCATCCATTATTTCAATTTGATCAATTTTTGGTGTGAGGAGCCTATTCTCCACGAATCTTCTTATTGCAAAGAGGTGTCTAGCCTCTGAGCCATCCGATGACAATGAGTCGGCATTCGTCGAGACGATCACGGTATTTTCCGCTCCCACGGTGGGATCCACATTTTTTTCTTATTCTTCACTTAATTTAATCGTAGTTTAATTTTTCACATTTTTATTTCATTATCATTTTTTATATATCTTAGGATTCCCATCACAATTTAATATGTCCTTGATTCCGATTTTTTATCTCATTTTCTCGATCTCATCACTTCACATTCTACCTAACGCACTCTTCCAACTCCAGGCGCGTACGTTGGTCGAAGATTCGAATCTATCCATCTCCATTCATCAGATCCACAACCCATTCTCATATCTATTTTATTTTAAACATTTCGAATAATCAGAATCGAGTTGTCGTGCTCGTGTCTTCATTTGTTTATGCAGTATTAAAAATAAAAAAAATATTTTTTTCTAACATTTGTTTCGCATGATAAAACTTAAAAATAATAAAAAATAAAAATATTTTTCTTACAATTTTTGTTTTTCTTGTAAAAAATAAAAGAAAAAAATGTTGCGGCCTCCTTCGCATCGCATCAGCATCATCTCTGGAGTGCCACCAACCCATACAACCGCCTCCTTCCCATACCGTAGGAAAGTCGTCGTCCTCTTGAGATTTGCGCCAACCCCACACCTTTGCCAGGAGCTTGGGAGTTCGTCAACTTCGACTTCCTCCATCATCTCTCGCGCTCACAAGAACCTCCTGGATGCACCGTGCACATGCCACCGTGTGATTATCTTGCACGGGCGCACTCCCAGTTGAGGTCGTTGCCACACCATCGTTCAACCATCAGCCCACCAGCCACCAACTTTGCCATTCGTCGTCCACCCACTAGCCCTAACAAGCTTGTCGTGCCACTAGATCTCAATCGCCACCTGTCCTCCCGCAACCATCGACTTCAACCGCGTACCACCATCCTTTGCTTGCCCCCTCTGTCGTGACATCCCCGCCATGTCCACCGATCGACCATCGTGCTTGCTCGTGAATAATGGAAGCAAAAGGGTGACGATGTTTATGCGTGAGAATAGGAAAAGAAGAACACTAAAGGATATTAAAAAGAAAGTACGAAAATATCATTTTGACTCTTGGAGGTTTTAAAAATCGCATGTTTTATTGGGTAATTTACATTTTCAGCCCTCCTTTTATTTCTTTTTAATTGTTTATGCAAAAACATTATTTATTTACATTTCAGTCCATGATATCTAGACTATGAAATTGCATGTTCTTTTAATTGTAATAAATAGCAATTTTTTTAATAAATAATGCAAAAATTAGTGTTAACATATGCTTTTTTGTTCTATCTGCAGTAATTATTTATTGTATTTTTATCATCATTTGCTATTAAAAAAATAAAAAACATCACCTTTTCCTATTTGAAGTTTGAAAAATCATATAAAATCAAATATTACAAAAAAAATCCAAAAATATAAATTAGTTTTATTGTTATGCATTTTCATTTCTACGTAATTTTCGCACATTAACTGCTTTTAAAGCCAAAAAAATGTAAAATATTTAAAACCTTAAACAAATCAGACAAATTTGTAGAAAAATCCAAAAATGGTGATCTCAGTTCCTATTCGTAGATAATTTCCTTTAGTTTTTAGGAAAAATATTTTTCATAATTTTGCATTTATTTTGTATTTCTAAATTGGAACATAATCATGTTTGCTCATTATTTACATTTTTCCCTTCTTTTATTTATTTTACAATACCTAAAAAAATAAAATCTCTAGAAAAATTACAAAAATAGTAAAATAATTTCATCAAAAATATAAATGATTTTATTTAGACATTTTAAGCATTTTTGATATATTTCAAAATAAAAAATTGCATTTCTTTTGTGTAGAAATTTGTTTTGAAAACTATATTTTTGAAATTAAAAAAGTGCAAAAAATACAGTAATTTAAATTTTAAAAATCAAAAAATAAAAAAATAAGAAATTAAAAAATTTATAAAAATTTAAATGACAAAAATCTCACAAAAACCAAGATAGTTTGCATTTGAGTTCCCTTTTCTTTTAGTTGATTTTTCAACTACTAGAATAACCCTCAAGGATTGTAGCCTCCCTGGGTTCGATCATGTTAGCTATATAGGTTATTTAAATTGCAAAAATTCTCTTGCACACATTCTTTGTAATTATTTCAACAAAAAAAATAAATTTGTTTTTTTGCTGCAGGATTATTTGGGTTGCAATGACAATTGCTCTTGTATTCCATCAATAATTAAAACCCCAAAAATCTCACTCAACAATGATGTAGAAGCTCCATGACTAAGGAGAGGAGCCGAAGCAGAGAGATTTGGATCGAAATGACTCAATAGTTGTGATGGTCGAAGCTGGGGCGAGCACGAGGAGGAGGCAACTCTTCAATGGTGGAAAGATCCATCGAATCTCGTCGAGGAATGAGGAAGGCATCTAGGTTGTCCGATACACCAAGATTGAGCTGTCTAGATTGAGCCACATATCGGCCATTTTTTTTATTTTCATATTTTTATTTTTTATAAAATAAATATTGAAAATATTAAAATGGGTGACACGTGGCAGCTCCAAGAGCTGCCACCTATCAGCTCTTGAAAAAAAAGGGAAAATATAGATATGAAAGAAAAATAGCAAACGACCTTGGATCAAAAAATCTTATTCACAAAAGTTGCTCATCTCGATGTGATCTAAAACTTTCACAAAGAGACCAAAATCAAAATAACGATTACACAAAGTAATATCTTTGGTGGTTCTTTATGTACATAGCAGACCTGATTTTTGGGTTTTTAAATTTTTTATCATTTTTTATTAAGAAAAAAATTAGAAAAAATATGATAAAATCAAATATTCATATTCCCATATGAATATTTTTTATTTTTTAATAATTAAGGAAATAAGATAATATAATAAAGTATGATGAAGAAAACTTTTGTATAGATTGTTAGTGAACACTTAGACTCAGTAAGTTTCTTTGATTTCAACCTCATTTTGGATTTGGATTTTTACGTAATTTAATAAAAAAATTCAAAGAAAATAAATGAGAAATAAATAAAATACAAAAGATTTAAATATGTACATAACATAATATATCAAAAACTGGTAAAATACACCACATATAAAAGAGGCCCAAAACCCAATTTTTGTAAATGAGCTCTGATTCATTTGAACCTGGTTTGTTTTGAAGATAATGGAATGTTCATTGGTTCAAAAGTCAATAGGATTAAAGTAGATAATATATGAGGAAGATAGCAATGTTTTAGTCTGGGATTTTTGGAATTAAGGTTTGGATTTATTGATTAATTATTTATGTTAATGATTTTTTTATTTTTCATGTATTCTTATTAGTGATATGTACACTATGGAGGTGGTTTTAGGTGATTTGGAGTTAGCATAAATTATCTAAAAGTTGGGGAAGTTAGTTATTTTATAGGTCAAATGTGTTGGGAATTCTAGGCTTCTTATTAATGCAGTAATGCATGATAATATGCAATTATTATTTATACATGCATGGATGTTAATTATGTCATAAAGATGATTAAATGCCAATGAATTTTGGGGATTTGAGCTTAATTAATTCCTTTTATATTGATGAATCACATATTCATCGATAGTCTACTGGCTCATGAGTAAAAACTCCTTATGAACATGTTATACCTTCGTATAGATTCAAAAAGAAGATATAAAAAATAGATCTCTCTCTTCATAATCAAGGCATATGCCTCAAAGTATCATATCAAGGAAGCCTACAGTTGGAGACTTGTCCACACTGGTCGAGCTCCAAGGATATGTGGCTATACTAGACACAATCCATTCTCTTCTCTGTCCTCTCTTCTTGAACTGTTTGTACTTGAAATTAGAAGTGAATACCCCGTACCTCAAGGAAAGAGTAGCTAGACCGAGGAATTAGAGTTAATTTATTAGAGGAGGTTGTTTCTTTGTCACAGTACAAGTAAAGATTTCACTTACATAGTGGGGAGTTATATTTCACTTACACAATACAAGTAAAGAATCATCGTCATTAGAGTTTGTGTATGTAGACTTGTTATGAATTGACTATTGAGTCAACCTGAACATAGAATTGTGAAACTTGAGGGTTGTTAACTTAAATCATTTTTTCATAAGATTCCACTAAACTAATAATCCAAAGGTATGATCGAGCTACATACTTTGATTTTACGAAGATAAGTTTATTAATCAATATTGTTCTATGTTCTTTATCTTTACTTTATTCTTTTTCTTTTTTTCTTAGTCACTTATTCTTTAAATAAGTGTTTTCTAAGGGACTAGGAAAGGTAAAGCATAAGGGGATGATAAATCTGCATTTCATCATCTTTATTCATTTATTTTAGCTTAAAATCTCTTATAAAACACCTATAAATACTAGTAAATCTCTCATTTTACTAACCTTCATTTATGTGTAAATATAGTATACTATCCACTATTTTAACCTAAAATAAATAAATAAATAAAGCAAAAATAAAGAAAATTCAAAGATTGTATATATGTAATAAACATTAGCTTCCTCTGACCCTAAGAGTAAGTCAAGACTTAACCTAAATGATGAATAATAAAGCAGGGGGGATAAGGCCTAAATACAAGAAAATCCAGAAAACAAAGTTCCACTTATGTACATTCATTACATGTATATCACTGTTTATAATATATATTACTTACATTAATTTATTTATAACCAAAATTCTTCTTAAATAAAAATATTTCTTTCTTGATTCTTATACATAAAAATATTTTGTAAATAATAAAAGGGATATTTACCACACAAACGCTGTAAAATTTGTAAATTATCTTCTCGACTTTGAAACAAAATAACCCCCCCCTCAAGCCCATAAACTTGCTAACTCTTACCCCATAAACCATGTGGTTAATCTGTTCGAAACTCATGAGGGTTCTTGGGGAAAATTATGAGGTCGATGAGGTAACTACATTGTGCAAAATGTGGTAGAGGTAATGGATGAACAAGATCTTGCGAGGGTCTAAAAATTATCCTCACTGAAAAGCAAAGACAAAAGTGTTGTTGAGGTGACCGCTCACGAAATCTCATGTCAATCAACAATTAAACAATAATATAAATCAAGCAATGAAAAATAAGTTGTGGAGTTAAAATATATATAGGTGTAAGTATGTGTATAGTGTCGAATACATGTAGCAAGCTAGAGAGATTAGGAAAATGAATTCCAAAATGTATGTCCTTCTTCTTGTCTAAGTGTTTTTTGTTGGTTTTTAATTATGTTTTATGGATTTCAATTTTTATATTTTTTAAATTGTTTCTAATTTTATAATTTTTATTTTTTATATTGTATGATCTTTAATTTATTTTTCTAAATATATAATATAAGAATATATAAAGCAATATATACAATAGAGGGTAATATGTTTATAAACACTAATAAAAATAATTTAAATATAATAAATTAAATGTTTTGGGGTTTGTAATTTTTTTACTAATTTTTTTTGAATTTTTAGATAATTTTACAAAATTTCAGGTATTTATAAAGTCAAAATATCCCAAAACAAGGATTAAATAAATTGGTTGAATTGTGTCCAATTTTTTTTCAATTAATAATAAGTAAAATTACAAAATAGAAATTAATATTTTTTGAATTTGTGAGGATTTTTAATGTTTTGTAAAGGATTTTGGACCTTTTTAATTTTTAGACTATTTCTTTTTTTGTTTTTAGGGATTTTTTGTCTGGATTTGCAAAATACAATAGTAAACAAGATATCTATTTTTTCCATTTTTTGAAATATTTTTATACTCTTTGATAATTTTTAAAACAGGGCCATAAACGTGCTCTTTTAATGTTTAATCAATATTTAAATGGCCAAAAATGCTAAAATAAAAATGGAGCCTTAATGTATATGATAACACACACTTAATCGTGTTTTTGAGTATTTTTGGAGCATGGATGATAATTCTAATAAATAAAAATATGTACAAAAATTAATGAGCTAGTATGGGAATATTTGCAATTAAAATAAAGTACGAGGTCATTCCTGTAAAATACCAAAATCTATAGAAATGGAATTAAAAGTTAGGTACCAAGTGCAAAACACAAATCCTACAGGGGTTTACCTGCAAAATCACCACCTAACATGGGACATCACATGGGGTGATGTGGCTAGGACCAAAGTATAATTACAATAAAGCTCAGGATGCCTTGTGCAATTTTATAAAAAAAATTAAAGATACAAAATAAAATACAATACTAAAAATAAATAAACAAAAGTAGGATTTGAAGGATGCAAAATACCCCCCAATAGGCACGATCTAATTGGTTATTGTCACCTACTTATCCCCATGTCGTGTTGCGGATTTGTGATGCTAGTTCGACAAACAATGGTGGAGATTAGATCCTTGGTGAGGATCAGACAATGATGGTGTGGTTGATCCAATGGTGACATGCTCCTGGAGAGGGAGCTCGATCCGATGGTTTGGAACCTCCTTGGAAGAACATGGAAGAACACTGTCATGGGAAAGCTTCAATCGACTGATCTGTGATCCTCCAGCAGTCTCTGATGCTCGCAGGGGTCTCAAAATTGAGTTGGGGTTCCTCTACACCTACAGGGTATCTTCAAAACATTCTAAAACCCATCGATGGGGTCATTACGACTCGAGGAAGAATGATGCTCCAAGGATCTAAGTGCTCTGCTAAAATTGACCCGGATGGGTCCTTAGCCTTCTGGACTTGCAGGAAAAGCATCCACAAGAAAGGTGGGGGGCCCCGGGGGCTATATTAGTGGAGATGGGCAACATATGAGGCGTAGCGGCAACAACTCCAGTGAGTAGTGACGTGGAGATGCTATGCTTCAGATCATTGGAAGATTTGAGTGAGCGGAGTGGAGTGGGGCATAGGAGAAACATAGGGGACAAAGGTGGAGGCAGAAGATGAGTCGAAATGGGGGTATAGCACGGTGGAGGGTTCACCAAAGTTAAGCTTCGGTGAACTACAAAGCAACTAATCTTGTGATTTAAAAATCAAACCTAAAGACAGGGAATGAAACCTACAACTAATGGCTACCTAAAAAAATAAAGACAAGATTGAAATGACTTGAGTCATGAGATGAACCTTGACAGTAGTCGAGGTCACCAGAAATGGTGGAATCAATCTCGCCACTTGATCTCTTCGCTCCAAATAGGAGGACGAGTTAATTGTCACCTCACTTAAGCCCAAGTACATGATAAGAAGGTGAGAAACCAGGCAGAAGGGATTAAAAAATTGAATGAAGGAGGAATGAGGGTTTTTGTACAAATGGTGAACCGTGATCAAATATCAAGGTGGAGCGTTCGATGCAAGCATCCAATCCTCGAGGAGATGATCTGGTGTGATAGAACATGGATAGACGAGGAAGACTGGAGAAGGAATCTCTCCAAAATGATGCTCGTCTCGAGCTAAAAAATCAAATAATAAGAGTCAAAGGTGAGGTTCTGACATGGATAGTGAAGGATATGGTTAGATCCTCAAGCGCATCACGGAAGCGTGAGAGCCGTATTGAATACGACGTGGAGCGACTAGTCGCACTAGTTGCTCGATGCAATGGAATTTAAAAAATTTCATACGATGAAACCACATGATCCAAGAACACTTCTCGGATCGTTTCGTCTAAATCACAAACAAGTAATAGGATTACCTCTTGAAGCGTGGTTGTGATCGAGTCTCTAAACAAAGAGACCTCCTATCTCAAGTCCAATCCGACGGAGGAGATGCTTGCGAGAGTGGGGATGAACCGCATGCTTCTCGCAATCCATGTTGATGATCCAAGCGGCGGATCTCCTAATCTTGACACACGAGATCCGACGTCTTCTTCACGAGCGAGGCGCACCGAAGGAGACGGAGATCCACGAGCAGACGATCGGGCAGCATAACGACGACGTTCCGACGATGGAGAACCTCTCCATGGAATCCATGGTGGACGGCCATATGAGAGGAAGAGAGAGTAGGCGTGTAGAGAGAGAGAGATGTGCTTCATAAGCATTGTGTGTGTGTAAAGAAGAGCAATGGGGTGCCTCTCCTTTTATAGGGTTTTGGGATCCATGGATCTCAATCCATGGGACATATAAAATCAATGGATGAGATTGATTTATGTCAATCCAATGGTCAAGATTGTTGTTGGTGAAACCAACAAATTTAGATTAAAATATATTTGACAAAATCAAATATAAATCAATCCAAAAATCACATCAATAAATAAGGAGAGAATATACATGGAGATTAGATCTCCTTGTATATTAAGGGGGGACGGCCGCCCATTCCATATAGGAATTGGGTGCCGCCCACCTCTTTCCTATAGGAGGCAATCTCATGGATTTCCATGAGATTGCATGCCTCCTTGATTTTGTCTCTTATTTATTTCCAACAACTATTTGTTGGGATTTTATTCACCAAAAATAATTCCCAATTAATTTTGGGAATATTGCAATTTTGACATTGGAAAATTGTGAATCATATTCACAACCCAAAACAACATATAATTTATATTGTCAATTAATTACACAATGTGTATCCAATACACATAATAATTAATCAACAAATATAAATTATAATTAGCTCTCTCTAATACATTATAAATCACATTTATAATATATTATAAATAATTGGATATTGCTACCCACATTATACTTACCCTTATAATTAAATCATCTTGGATCTCTTTTTCTCATGTGTTCAAATAATATGAATCACATTCACATTATTCACATCTTTGATAATCAAATCATATTCAATTATCTTAGATAACTCTCTTTATAATATGAATCAAATTCATATTAATCATGATAATTAAATCACATTTAATTATCCATTTTCTCAATGCTTGGATACATATATCAACAATAGAACTATCCATGAACTCTTTCAAGGATAATGCACGTTCTCCGCGAATACTTGGAGATAAGGACAGGGCGATTGTATTGTTCCACGTATAGTGACTTGGATATTGAGATTACATCTCAAATCCAGGTCTCGGGCCTCCCATAGATGTTTGATTAAATCAAGACCGTAAATCTAATCTTCTCATTGGATCTGAATCACATTCAGATCAATGTCCAATATTTGGACTAAGATTAGTTACTTCTCTACTGAGAGGAGTCACTAAAATCCAGACTCGTTTCATCACTCCCTAGGAATGGAAGAATCATGGTTATACAATCGTTAATGATCACATCACTCTCAGGTATTCCCAATACCTTTACATCTTGCATACTGTAAGACTCAGATTAAACCTGAAGTATTAGATCATCTTTATATTGTCTACTTCAGGGTTCTATCAGTAAGTTTCTCATTCGATCATTGGGAGTCGGTATCGATCATATACTTTACAAAAGCATATATCATACCTAGGTCTTGATTATATACTTTCCAAAAGTATATATCAAACCAACAAATTCAATCAAGCTTCCAAAGCGTGACGGCCGTGCGCACGGAATTTGATTCTTCCCAATATCCCATGAGTGAGCTCATGTCTTCCGGTTCAGTAGTGAACCTGTATGATCCCTTTGAGAAATCGTATTACTCATATGCCCTTATATGCACACCAGCGCGCCGGTGTATAGACCTTGATTAGGTCATCAACCTATTGGTCTGCCAAATGTACATACTCAGACATATAGTAACCCATCTGTCTCCGGTCAGAGGATGCGTCCTATATCATGACAACATACGATATAGGACTTTAGTTATCTCGATCTCATTAAGTCAACTCTTTGACCTAACTAGTCTGACACCTCCGAATCTCTATTCCTATGCAGAGGACCTGTATCAAGAGGTCGGTCAGATATCAGCCTTTAGAGAAAGGATTACCATCTCCTTCTCAGGCTAGAGATCATCTCTTAACAATCATTTGATGGTGCTTGATGCGTACTCAATCTAACTCTTTAGATATTCATCCAAGCACCGACCTCTATGATTCAATAACTGAATCAACAGCTGTATGATTATCAAGATGGCCATGGTACATAACCCTAATTGTACTAAGGGACCTATTATGCAAATTAATTATTCTTCATTTCAGATCAGGGAATGATATTTGCAATAACATTTATTGCATAATGGCTCGCCGTGGGCTCGCATGTCCAACAATCTCCCACTAGCCCAAAGAGCCATTAATGGGCTAATCATTTAAACCCACACTCATGTGACAATCATAGGCTATTTAGAAAATAGCTAGGTAAGATGATCAGTCACTCTGTTCCCAAAAGACTACGCCAAGTCCTTTTACGACACTTGCATATCCCCAGTAACAGTGCTCGCATCCAATGCGAATGTTGCATCCTATGCAACCAATACTCAATTCATTGACACTTTTGCTCGACAACTATTATAACCAGTATTTCTATAATTCTTATTATAATACCTTCATTCCTGGAGATCTCTTTCTCCTAAGTTATCTACAGTTAAGATCCTTATAGATCACCATCTACAAGGTCTTAAACTTTTGAAGATAAGACTTTGAGATCACTATCTCTAAATTCCATCTTCTTTGAAGATATAGTTATTACTGCAACTAAGTGTTTTATTTCCATAGTAGGATTAGTAACAGATTACTACTCCCACTGCATGGCAGACATCTGGCTCTTTTGCACATCTAGCATACACTCAGCTTCTCGTAACCGATGCACAAGTGCAAACAGTTCTAGCATTCACTTCCTCAACTCTTTGAGGTGCTATCCCTTTAGATAGGTCAGTACCACATTTTAAGGGAAGGAAGCCTTTCTTGGAATTTTCCAGAAAATGGAATAAGTCCAAGGTGTACTACAAATGTGTTGGTCCCAATACCCTCTTCTCTTTGCTTCTGAACATCTTCAGAACTAGGATCTAAGAGGTATCCTTGAGATCATATCTTAAGGTGTGGAACAACCAAATTATAAAACACTTATTATTATTCTTATATCATCATAAATGATTAGAATAATATCTACATTTAGCACGATGAACACATTGGTACTCCCACTAAGCTTCATATGGTTCATCAAGATTCTATCTGAAATCATAACATTTTTAATTTCATCAAATCTTATGTTCCAACTACAAGAAGCTTATTTGAGTCCAAAGATGGAGTTCTTTGGCTTGCACACCTTGCTTTCCTCAACCATAAAGCCCTGGGGCTACTTCATATGAATATCCTCAGAGAGGAATTCATGGATGAATGTAATCTTGACTCACATCATGAAGATGTCATAGTCAAGTTGTGTAGCGATAGTTAGCAATATTCTGATCGGTTAAAGCGTGGTCACTGGAGAGCAAGTCTCATCGCAAGCGATGTCTTCTCTTCGGTGTGTAGCTTATGGCTACAAACCATGCTTTGAAGGTATCTACCTTCTCATCAGGTTCCCTCTTTCTCTTGAAGATCCATTTACACCTTAATGGGTCTTACCCATATAGGTGGATCCTCGAGGGTCCATATACAACACTTGTATATGAAGTCTACATTAGACTTTTATTGCTAACATCCATCTTTTCATGTCATGATCCTCATGAACTTCATCACATGAAGTCCGATCATTTTTAGACTTAACTGACACATGGAATACATCCTCAAAATTATTTGAAGAAGTATTAGTGTTTCATCTTTAAATTATTCGTTTAGTTTCTGATTTCAGGAGCCTCATTATCTTCTCAAGATTAAATGAGTTCCTTTACTTCATTTTCATCTTGATTCTTAAGAGAGTCATCGTCTAATAATCATATTCTCAAAGATGAGATCTTCTAAGAATCTCAAGGTCATAAAGTAGGTATCCAATACCATCCTTTAATTTCCTAATGAAGTAGCACTCTTTGGTGCTAGATTCCAACTTAATCACATGGAACCTTTATTAAGGATATATATAATGTAGTCTCTACCACATATATATATATATATATACTTGGAAACTAAGAGATAATTATGCTAAGATTAATCATTGATCAAATCATGTCACACATGATCAATTGTATCTCCCTACAACTCTATTGAGTTAAGGTCCATTAGGAGGTTTGAGATAGGAATGATATTCATATCTCCATAAGGTATTTCTTGAATTCATCTAATAGGTACAAGCTACCTTGGTTAGATCAAATTCATTTCATCTTCCTTCAAACTTTGGTTCTAAACCAAAATTGTGAAATCTTTGAACATTTCAAAGGTTTCTTAGGTGAAGAGAAGAAATCTCATATCATACATAATCATCAATAGATATCACATATCCATAATGTTTACTATGATATAGATGATTCACATACATCAATATATATGAGATCCTGAATACCTTGACATTTTACATCATTCCCAAGGGAGAGTGTATTGAACATTTCTACATTTGAATACAGTATTCACAAGTATGTAAGATTTGAACCTTTAGACAATCTAAAGTTTCATCTCTTATCAGTCTATTGATCACATCAACAGACATGTGTCCAAAACATGATGCTAGATCATTATCAAATGATCTTCATCCTCCTATTGATCTTTAATGGTTTATTTTTCAGCATAGAAATCTTAATGAACCATTCATTAATTTTCTAATTTAGTAGAGTCCACAAGATTTTAGATCACTATCTGAAATATCCCCATCATAACTCTTTATGATAGATTTATTACAGAATTCATGTTTATTTCCAACATTTGGAAATAAATAATGAGTGTATTCTAATATCTAGGTCATAGAGACATTCTCTAAGATTAAGGACTCCCACTGAAAATATGAAGTATATTCATCAGGTGGAAATTGTTGCAACAATTGCATCAATTCCAACTTAGATGACCATTAAACCTTAAGATCAAATTTCTAATATTCTAATACATATGCAACCAATTGCAAGTGTTATTAGAAGATTGAGATACAATTATTAGACTTTATATTATCAAATAAGTAGGTCAATTTCAATGATTATAAGTAGATTATTCTGATGTACTATCTGATTCCTTCTCTAAGGATTCTAGATAGATATGATAGTCATACTATCAACACATCAACTTATTGCAGTATTGACATTCATCCAACTCTTTGGATGTTACATGAAAGTCACAAAAGTACATTCAACTCTTTTGACTATACTTCTTACTTGGGTCCAACCCATGCTTCCACTGCGCTCCCTTTATCTATAAGCAGTCATTGCTCAAGACAGAGGATCTCTTATGTTAAAATCGAAAAAATTCAATATAAGAGAATTTCAACATTTATACATGCTTCATTCAATTCATATAATATGAATATTATGAAGCTTCATGAATGACTAGAGTAAAGATAGTAGAATGATGACACTCATCGTATCTACATCCATTTAAACTCTTAAAACTTAGGTTCAGGTAGGTACTCAAACAATTTGAATACATCATCTCCTATAGAGCCACCATTCTGCATAATGCAGAGAACCATGTCATTCATGATTATATGTCGAGAGCACATATGTATGCAAGAACATCTTCTTTGTATTTATAAGGATTATATGATAATTACGATCATTATCGACATATTACTTCAAAAGTACATTCGATGAGATCAAGACTTATAGATACATACAAACCCTAGGGTTTTAATCCTATTGTCTCATTTAATCATCATTCCTCATTATTATGAGGAAACTTGCACATTGCAACCACATACATTATGTGTCCAATTGCAAGTACAATATCTGGATCACAGGTCCAATCCATGCTATTTTACTGGTTATTATTGAGTATAATATTGAGTGGGTTTAATGAAGGATTATCTGAAATAAGATATTTGCATAAGGATATATATTTATATTTATACATATATTTTTTACTTTGATTTAGGAATTTTATATCAAAGTTGTCTTGCCATGTCAACAATGAAAGTTCATTCCCTTAATCACTTTCAATGTAAGAGATATACTTACCATTATATCTCAAGCAAGATCTGGGATCTCCTTCCTTATCTTTGTTGCATCCCAATAATATGAGAACCTACAACTCGGATAAAAAGAAGCGAGAACACATTCCGCCATGCAAGTCCAACTTGCATCTCCCAATTCGGTCTTTAACACCCGGGCCCACCACCCCTAAGGCAATGTTGACACGTCATTAATTGAACCAACCGTCAACAGGAATACAACTCACTATGCGCAATCCAATATCGCCCTAATAATATGAGGACTCGATATTGGGGTCACTACGCATACGTCATTACTCTTTCGAGAAGCGACGATCCCGATCCAAATGGATCATATGTAGGAGCTGTCACTTCGGACAGGCATCTCCTATATATAATATCTGGCGACGGAACCCTTCGCCTTGACAGGAGACCATGGATGTCACTTATGTGATCCTCCATATAATATTCAAATTCTAATTAATTATCATGAATCATATTCACATAATTAATTCTTCCAAGGGAAATAATAACTCTATTCATAATAGAGTGGTTTAATTGGATATAATTAATTCAATCATATTAAATTAATTATCAATCCAATTCAATCAATCAAACTTGATTGCTATACTTGAATATATATATATGGTATTATCTCAAAGTACGTTTTAATTCGTATTTTAATAATTAAAAATACATCTTAATCTCTTTGGCATTATCCCGGCCCTACCCGCTTTCATGGCCAGTACCGGCGAGAGTGGGACGGACCACATACGTTGCAACCCGCTACCCCAGCGTCTCCGACTAGACACCATATCCGCCTCGGGAAAGGATAATGCCAAATAGATTAATTTGTACTTGAGATGATCATCGGTTATTCAACCGAAATTATACCATATAGTAATCAAAACATTTTGATTATAAGAAAATTTGCTAGACAGATTCTCAATCCTATTCAAGCAAGGAGTTTGATGATTGTGTTTCCAATTTTGATCTAGATCAAATCTAATCAATTAATTGATTGAGGCCAAGTCAATTAAAAAAATAATAATCTTCCAATATTTCTCAAATATTTTCATAATTATTTCTTGAAATTAACAATTAATTTCATTAGTTGACAATCACATGGTTCTAGATTAGGAATGTAATTTCAGCAGTGACCCCTACTTACTAAAATTAGCATATCTCAATCATATTAAATCTAAGTTAGACAAAATCAATTTTTATAGATTGCTAATTAGATTTAGGACATAACCCAATTGCTGTTTCATGTATTTCGAGGTAAGTCTAAACAGTAATTAACATTTTAATCACGTTCAGATCTACAGTTCCCGCAACAGTGCATACATGTTCATTAAAACAACCATATCTCGAGCATACGAAATCTGATTTACGCAAACTCAGATCCTATGGTTTCCTTATTTAATGGGGAACAAAAGCTAAGTATTAAATTCGCGTTTAAACAATCTAAACAGTACCGAATTTATTTACTAAACAGATCTGCGAAATCAAATGCGATGAAAACTTTCGCGACCTTAACGAACCCAAGTCGTCCTCGGTTGGCGAATCATATTCGAAACCATCAACCTGTCTCTGATACCACTTGAAGGATATGGTTAGATCCTCAAGCGCATCATGGAAGCGTGAGCGTCGTATCGAATACGACGTGGAGTGACTAGTCGCACTAGTTGCTCGATGCAGCGGAATTTAAAAAAAATCATACGACGAAACCACATGATCCAAGAACACTTCTCGGATTATTTCGTATAAACCACAAAAAAGTAATAGGATTACCTCTTGAAGTGTGGTTGTGATCGAGTCTCTAAACGAAGAGACCTCCTGTCTCAAGTCCGATCCGACGGAGGAGACGCTTGCGAGCGCGGGGATGAACCGCGTGCTTCTCGCAATCCATGTTGATGATCCAAGCGGCGGATCTCCTGATCTCGACACACGAAATTTGACATCTTCTTCACGAGCGAGGCACACCGAAGGAGACGGAGATCCACGAGCAGACGATCGGACATTATAACGACGACGCTGCGGCGATGGAGAACCTCTCCATGGCATCCATGGCGGACGGCCATAAGAGAGGAAGAGAGAGTAGGCATGTAGAGAGAAAGAGTGAGAGAGAGAGAGAGATGTGCTTCATAAGCATTGTGTGTGTGTAAAGAAGAGCAATGGGGTGCCTCTCCTTTTATAGGATTTTAGGATCCATGGATCTCAATCCATGGGACATATAAAATCAATGGATGAGATTGATTTATATCAATCCAATGGTCAAGATTGTTGTTGGTGAAACCAACAAATTTAGATTAAAATATATTTTATAAAATCAAATATAAATCAATCCAAAAATCACATCAATAAATAAGGAGAGAATATACATGGAGATTACATCTCCTTGTATATTAAGGGGGGACAGCCACCCATTCCATATAGGAATTGGGTGCCGCCCACCTCTTTCTATAGGAGGCAATCTCATGGATTTCCATGAGATTGCATGACTCCTTGATTTTCTCTCTTATTTATTTCCAGCAACTATTTGTTGGGATTTTATTCACCAAAAATAATTCTCAATTAATTTTGAGAATATTGCAATCTTGACATTGGAAAATTGTGAATCATATTCACAACCCAAAACAACATATAATTTACATTGTCAATTAATTACACAATGTGTATCCAATATACATAATAATTAATCAACAAATATAAATTATAATTAGCTCTCTCTAATACATTATAAATCACATTTATAATATATTATGAATAATTGGATATTGTTATCCACATTATTCTTATCCATGATAATTAAATCATATTGGATCTCTTTTTCTCATGTGTTCAAATAATATGAATCACATTCACATTATTTGCATCTTTGATAATTAAATCATATTCAATTATAATAGATAAGTCTCTTTATAATATAAATCGAATTCATATTAATCATTATAATTAAATCACATTTAATTATCCATTTTCTCAATGCTTGGATATATATATATCAACAATAGAATTATCCATGAACTCTTTCAAGGATAATGCGCTTTCTCCGCGAATACTTGGACATAAGGACAGGGTGATTGTATTGTTCCACGTATAGTGACTTGGATATTGAGATTACATCTCAAATCCAGATCTCGGGCCTCCCATAGATGTTTGATTAAATCAAGACCGTAAATCTAATCTTCTCATTGGATCTGAATCACATTCAAATCAATGTCCAATATTTGGACTAAGATTAGGTTACTTCTCAACTGAGAGGAGTCACTAAAATCCAGACCCATTTCATCACTCCCTAGGAATGGAAGCGTCATGGTTATACAATCGTTTATGATCACATCACCATCAGGTATTCCCAATACCTGTACATCCTGCATACTGGAAGACTTAGATTAAACTCGAAGTATTAGATCATCTTTACACTGTCTACTTTAGGGTTCTATCAGTAAGTTTCTCATTTGATCATTGGGAGTCGGTATCGATCATATACTTTCCAAAAGCATATATCATACCTAGGTCTTGATTATATACTTTCCAAAAGTATATATCAAACCAACAAATTAAGTCAAGCTTCCAAAGCGAGACGATCGTGCGCACGGAATTTGATTCTTCCCAATATCTCATGAGTGAGCCCATGTCTTCCGGTTCAGTAGTGAACCTGTATGATCCCTTTGAGAGATCGTATTACTCATATGCCCTTATATGCACACCAGTGTGTCGGTGTATAGACCTTGATTAGGTCATCAACCTATTGGTCTGCCAATGTACATACTCAGACATATAGTAACACATCTGTCTCCGGTCAGAGGATGCGTGCCTATATCATGACAACATACAATATAGGACTTTGATTATCTCGATCTCGTTAAGTCAACTCTTTAACCTAACTAAGTTGACACCTCCGAATCTCTATTCCTATGCTGAGGACCTGCATCAAGAGGTCGATCAGATATCAGCCTTTAGAGAAAGGATTGCCATCTCCTTCTTAGGCTGGAGATCATCTCTTAACAACCATTTGATGGTGCTTGATGCGTCCTCAATCTAACTCTTTAGATATTCATCCAAGCACTGGCCTCTATGATTCAATAACTGAATCAACAACTGTATGATTATCAAGATGGCCATGGTACATAACCCTAATTGTACTAAGGGACCTATTATGCAAATTAATTATTCTTCATTTCAGATCAGGGAATGATATTTGCAATAACATTTATTGCATAATGGCTCGTCGTGGGCTCGCATGTCCAACAGATAGTGCCTTGGGAGATGAGTTGACTGTGGTCAACTCTTGGCTCCCCATGGTTGGTCCACATGGACCAACCAAAAAACGCAACTTGAAACTATTTGAAAAATAAATATTAATTAGTAAATGAATTAATTAAATTATAGTTATAAATGAAAGTGTTTATTATTTTTTTAGTATTTTAATATGATTTTGATTTATTTTTAAGAGCTTATCTATTACAAGTTAATTTTTAGGGTTTTTTATTGGTATATTTACTATATTTTGCATATTTTTTTTTATTTTTTATTTTTTGATTTCATTATTTTTTATCAATTGATGTATTTATCACTTAAATATGTATACTTATATTTTTTATATTTTTCTGATATAGTATGTACACTTAAATAAATATGTATAGTTATTGTATAGGTATAATTATAGGTATGTCATCTATGCATTTATATAGACTAATTTATTTTTTGTGATTTATTTATGGTTTTATTCTATTATAAATATGTATATATGTTATAAATAATATGTATAAAATTATAAAAATATGAAACATAAATAAAATGAATATTTTATTCAGGTATATTGTACAATATGGGTCCAAAACCTCACTTTTGCATGTCAATTTCGAATTGGATGAAACACCTTCTTTAAATATGTAATAAAAAGTTATATATAATTAAAGGTTATTTGGGGTGCATTTTGAGTTTATATGGATAAAATATGGGTCTAGGAAGTTTGGATTTTTTTTAATCTTATTCAAAGTATAAAAAGTACAATGTATGTTATTTTTGTGTGAAATCAAATTTCATTTTTCTATACATTTTTATCAACAACTTTCATGTATAAAGCTTGTTTATTATAGGTATAAATAATAGAAAATAAAATATGTCCCAAAAGTGCTTATCTATGAATAAATGGATGAGGATTTTATTGGATTTTTTGCCCTTATCTCCCCCGATTTATTCCTTTTCGATCTAGTCATCAAGATGCCTAGGTCTCACTGTTTACGGTCACAAAATACTTTTGGTCTTTTATTCTTTAT
This sequence comes from Ottelia alismoides, assembly GCA_037367405.1. NCBI lineage: Eukaryota > Viridiplantae > Streptophyta > Magnoliopsida > Alismatales > Hydrocharitaceae > Ottelia > Ottelia alismoides. The sequence goes on from JAZKJV010000228.1 coordinate 98,092, forward strand.
ATTTGTTTTCTTTATTCTATAATTTTGGAATTTAAAACTATATTTTATATACAGTAAATGAAGTAAATAATGAATGTTAATTTGTAATTACAAGCATTTAGCTAATGTTTTTTAAGCCAAAATGATAGAATAAAGGTGATGAAATGACGATTCATTACCCCCTATACTTGCCTTTCCTAGTCCCTAGAAAGCACTTATGCAATAAGTATAGAAATAAAAATACATAAAAGAAAAAGAAAGAATGTGGATTGACTCTATTTCTTAAACCTGACATCTTAAAATCAAAGTTTAGAGCTTAAGTCGAACCTTTGGATTTTAGGTGCGGTAAGAACCTTATTGGAAAACAGATTTGAAACAAAATAGCCCTCGAGAATCACAAAACCTGCTCAAGTATCCTCAATAGATAGGTCAGAATAAATCAACTAATATGCAAACCCTTATGATTATGAATCTTCTCGGACTGTGGGTGAGATATGTTACTCTCCTTGGCTGAAGCAATAAAACTCAGTCTTCTCCAACATGGTGACCTTAATTCCACAATCCAACAACTCTTTCCTCGAGGGGCAGGTATTCCCTTCTATGTTCAAGTGCAACAACTCAAGAAGAGGGGGTAGAGAGAAGAATGGATGGTGGTCGGTGTAGCCACCTATCCTTGGATGCTTGATCAGTGTAGCCAAGTCATTCTGCTGCAGGCTCACAAATTTGACTTTGATGCTCAAGCTTGCTTATTGACTGTACAAATATATACACTCCAACACGCATTTTATTTTCATTCAGCCTTATCCACTTTTTTGGAGTTTTTTTCACTTTTGAATACTATATACAACAACATTTGCATATCGACATTTTCCTCTTGATCTAGTAGATTATCCCTCTTTTGAAGTTTTTTTGCAACCCGCAACTTCTGTCTTTAGACCTCACTACCATTTGATCAGGTTGGGGTACAGTGGTCACAAATGTGTGACTTTTGATGTTTTCGTTGGCTTGTGTCTCATGCTGGCAAATCTAGTCCTCTACCACTTAAACTGAGGTGAGCAAAGTGTAAGGTACAGGTGTGCAACCTAGGTCATTATCAAGAAGAGTCATGTGTGGGTTCTAGAATATTCTACTAAGGCAGTCAACATGATATTAAACAAAGTCCCTTGATCTCAAAGAATTAAGTCAACTAGATCTGAAGTACTTCAATTCCAATTCATATAAGGATCATGTGATTAAGTATATTAAAGGTCCAACCAATCTCCTATCATCCGACTTCACTTAGACTTGTTCAATTATCAAATTCAATCCTAGAAAAAAAATGCTATGCACAATGAAGAAAATATTTTTGTGATGTAATTTAAAATTTTCAACATTTTATGGATTTTTGAGAAGGTTTTACAAATTTTTATGCAGTTTTTAAATGATTTTGTAATTGTTTTTGTGATTTATTATTTTGTAAATTTTTAGGGATTTTCAAAATAACAGATTTTTAGGAAAATACATAGGTACATATATTTACATGGGAGTATGTCTTGTTATTTACAAGAGTTGGGTTTTTAAGAATTTAAATGTTGTGAAGGATTTTTATTATATACCCAATTCTAAAAATAATTTGAAAAGATTTTAATAAGTGTTTTAACAACTTTATTTTGCAAACTTATTTGACAAATAATTTTTACAAATATTTTACATTATTTGAAAATCATTTTGTAAAGATTTTCCAAATAATATAGATAGATTTTCCAAAAATTGCAATTTTTTAAAAATCTTTTGAAAATAGATTTTAAAAGTTTGTATTTTTAAACAAAAAAAGAAATATTTACAAAAAAACATCTATACATAGGTTGAAAATATTTAACGAACGTTTTCCAAATATTTTTCAAAATGTTTTTTTTCAAATTATTTTTCAGACATTTTTAACCTCATTTATTAATCAACATATACAAAGAATTGGGTATGTCTATGTATTAATTTCTATTAATTTATCATATTTTTAAAATATGAAAGTACGAGTTATGGCTCAAGTATGTACGCAATATATATGACCCCCTATACTTAGCTTGAGCTATGTCCTCAGAAATCAGAGAGAAAAAGAGAAGACATAACTCATACAGAGTATAGAAAAGCCTATACTACAATGACATAACTAAATAATGAAAGAATGAAGAAATGAGAAGTTGAACGTCCCCCCTCCCCCCATGCTTAGTATGGAGTAATCCTAAGTATAATAGACTGTAAAAAAGGTGGAGAGGTCGAGGGTGGAAATGAACATATCACACTCGGACTATTTCCCATATACTTAGGGTAAGATATTCCTAAGTATAGATAAGAAGAGTATATAATGGAGGGGAGCAAAAAAGAAATCAATAAACCCAAAAGAAAACATATGAAGAGAATGTACAACTCGGGGTATACACCCCCCATACTTAGGACAAAGTACATCCTAAGTATAATAATGAAGAAGGGGTGACATCTTTTTGGAAGAAAAAGAAAATGAAAATGAAAAGAAGAAAATAAGAAAAAAATAAAATATCACTTAATTAATCCATCTCCCCCATACTTAGGACATAGTACATCCTAATCAAGGCAAACCCACAGAATGAGGTGGATGAGAAAAAATGGGAGATGGAAGGAAATAAAATAGAAAAGGATATACAAAGAGATGGATGTATTGTGATTAAGAAGGTAGAAAGCGAACCTTCTTGCATGACCGTCGAGGAATAGATCTGACAAGGTGTAGCTCGGTATCAGGGTCATTAATAGGCACAAACCAATCACGATTGACTTGTTAAAGATCCACAACAATTTCAAAGCATAAAGGCACAAACTAGTCAATCGAAGTAGTGTGATCGTCTTTAGCTTGAGGAGTCCCCACGATGTCACAATCGAAAGACTTGAATTCCTTGATGAAAGAAATAAGGTCAAATTCCGCCTCTGCAATCTCTATTAAGTCTGCCCTCCGCTCAAAAGTGTCTACAGTGTACATATTGTTGATGTCATTAATGCATAAACACTATCCAGAAGGAGATCTTCATGGTCTATGCTTTACGAGTCATCCTCACCAAAGAGGAATCCTCGTGTCTCAGTATCATTCATCAAAAAGCAAACCTCTTTGATATCAGTATCAACTAACACAGGTAAAATCTCATCAGATGCAGGTTTCTGGTTAGTATTATGTGTGGTGATCAACACATCGCTCTCGTCAGCTGAACAAAAGTGAATCTCTCAAGATCGATAATCAATAACTGCTCTCACATAAGCGAGAAAAGGTTGTCCCAAGATGATTGGAGGATGCTCCATATGGGTGGAGGTCTCCATGGGAACTACAACAAAGTCAACATTAAATCTCATGCCCTGTATCTGAATGACAACGTTCTCTAGAATATCCCTCGACCTCTTTATTGATCTATCAGTAAATTGACAAATGATCATGGTTTTCTGAGAGGCCCAAAGTGAAGAGACCGTACCAACAAGAAGGGTATTATATTGATGGAAGCACCGCGTCAAGGAGAGTGTGATCATAATAATGCTCTGAGATGGTGTATCTCACAAGAGGTGTGACAATGTTCCATGTCCAAGTGTGTGGACGGTGAGTGATGGCGTAGGCAGTAGCCATCACCAAAATGTGTCGCTCAGATCTACTCCTTTGCTTTCTCTTCTTGGTTTTAGGAGTAGATAATTGGGTCATGGACAGGCGAAGTGGTGCCTCAATTATCTCGTGAGTACTTGCCACCACTTCAGGTTCAGTTAACATTTTCTTAAGATTTTAGATCTCCTACATACAAGGGTGGACATTGGTATCATCATCTACACAAGGATGACTAAGAGCAGTCTGTATAGTGTCATCTTGGATTCAAAGGTGGGATCTGTGGTGAGTATGTGTGTGGTCAAGGGATCTGACAGGTGTGCCCTCTCCTTACAGTCTGACTCGACTGTGTGTCTCCTGAAAACTTTTTATATTTTTAGGGTTTTCTCATTTTTTCGTACTTTGGGTGATTGCAAGCTCTCATGATTGTCCTCAAATGAATCCATAAATCTATAAGGTGAAGCGACATTGTGGCTCTTATTTAGGCTAGTGATTTCATTTGTCCTCGAATTCATTCACTCCACTAATCGGGTCATGTGCTCAAGAGCGATCTTCATGAGAGGTGACTCTAACATCTCAGTATCGGGTAGGTGGAATGGTGGGAAGTGTGATGGTGGTAGTAGTGGGAAAATTCAAAATCTGATGCCCGAAAAAGTGGGTTAGGCAGATATGTAAAAAGAAGAATCAGGAGAAAAGTCCTCCTAAAAATGGAGGTTGACCGGTTGGAGGGTATGAGGGATCCGCAAAGTTCATATAAAAGTCACTCAAGTCGGCCATATCTGAAACAAAAGAAAATGACCGAGAGAACATGAAGGTCAAATCAAGATATGTGAGAAAAAGACGTAAATGAGTAGAAAAGAATATGCACGCAAACAATCACAAACAAATATACACAAAACAAACCCATCAATTCACCAACTTAATACAATGACAACCGTGAAGGTTGCATCTTTTTATCTTTTCAAAATTTAGAGTTTGGTGAATTTCACAAAGTTGTACAAATACCTAGGTAGGCGTGGGATTGAGGCATTAATCCTTAGTGTGTATGTGACAAATAAAATGTGAATATAATGAGAGGGTTACTCTTCCCAAGACAAGAACTTTTCTTTCCTATTTTAGGGTGGAGTATAGTTAGTTGTCCTAATTTTATTGGTTATAACATTTTTGAAATTTAAATAAAATGTACAAACCTAACAAGGTGTCAATTACCTTTAGATCCTATGTGGTCTCAAATAGAGCGGAAAAGTAATGTGAGGAAAAATCAATGATGAATGCTAAGTGTGCTCACCTTGTCTCCAGCTTTCTTCATGCAAGGATGTTAAACAGAATTGAAACCAACACTATATGCAATGCAATTGATAAAATCACCCTAAACAGAATATGATATTAGTATGAAGAATGAAAGTTGAATATCTAGAAAAGAAACCAAGGGTCTATTCTTGGAGATTCATCAATGCCCACCACAACTGGTCCTACAAGCACTGTATGGAATCTCTCATGGCATGGGGTCTCGAATCCAAAAAATCAACTATTTAATTTGATTAATTCCAAAGGTGAACAATAGGTTCATGCAATTATAATTAAATGTTTAGACCAAATCTATCATCAAACAATCCTAGAACTAGGACTGAATCACATAAATTAAATAAAAAATCATGAAACAATGAAAAAGAAAAGTGAAAAAACATGACAAATGCCAATGACGTCCCTGATGAATCTGTGATTCGTTATCTCAATATATTAATCTTAGATAAATCCTTGAGCCAAATATCAAATAAATATCCTTTAAATCAATAAATTAGTAAAATGGTTCTTGTAAATAAAATACACAAGTTATTGTATATTTTATTGTATAAAATAATTTAATAATAAGCCCTAAAATAAAGGAGTTATTCACATGTAAATAGCCAAAATTTCATATATTTTTAATAATTCCATATCAATTCCTTTTCTATTAATTCTTTCTCTAACTTGTATATAAAATGTATATAAAAATACAAACTTATAAAATAAATTCCACCTTCAATAAATACTCCTAGATCTCAAAGAGAAAAGGTTGTAAAGCTGAACTTCTTGGCCACATTTCTGCTTCATTTGAACACCAAATTTATCAAAGTCAAATTTAAAGTTCAAATTATAAAATTATCTATCCAATTAAAGTGGGTTCATTTGAGTCGGATCTCGTTTGCAAAATATGTGTTTTGGGACATAGTTGTATATTGTATATAATGTACTTTGATGCTAATATTTTATGTAAAAATTTAACTCATTTTTATGTATTTCTTTTTCTATTAATTTTTTATTGTATATATTCCAAAAGTAAATAATTACAAAAATAAAAATAAATTATTTTACTGTTGAAATAATGCAATGTGATTATATATAGTGTAAATATTATTTTTTCCCTCCATTTTCTTTTGCCTTTTCTTATTTATCCAAAATCTCAAAAAGTGTATTTGTGTTTTATTTTATAGTATTTTATTTTTTATTTGTAAATATCTTTTAATTAGAAAATACAACAAAATTAAAACTAGATAAAAATCCAAAATAATTTGTGTACATATTGTTTATTTTATTTTGTTGACTTAGTTTTGTAATTTATCCATTACTTAGTTTTGTAATTTATCCATTCTCTTTTATTTTGTCTTTATTTTTATTTTCTCTTTTTAGTAGCATACTCTAATTATTTTATTTTTTATTTTATTCTCCACCAACTTCCATTCTCCCCTCCTCTTGTACTTCTTTTCCAATTCTCACCCCGGTTCTTTTCTAACTTCTCCATCTTCCTCCTCCTTTTATTCTGTTCATCCCCTTCATTTTACCCTATCAGTCATTCCATGAGAGAGGTTCAAGCCACGTCAAAGCTGTGAAGTGATCGCGCACTCTTTGACATTGAGTGACGACGACCTGCAGGCAAGATCCGCGCTTATAGTCTCCACGTAGCAAACTTCTCGTCAAGCTCGTAGAGCTTCTTCGATTTTTCGTCGAATCAGATCGAGACCATGACAGGAGTGCAACATAGTTGCTCCACAATTTGGCTAAACACCGAGGTTCCATCTTTATCTCCTCATTTTTTTAATCTAACACTATTTTATTATTGTTGTTCTACACCCATTTTTTTTAGTAAACATACCATCTTCCTCGTCATCCCAAACCACAACATCACCACCACCAAATCATTGTCCACCATTTTATCTTCATTCATTGTGATTATTCCCTGTTTGAGAAAAGATAATAAAAATTTAAAATCAAAACAAACAAAAATTAAAAAAGGTGTAGCATAAACCAGCTGCCGACCACTACCGCGCATCCCTGCCATTGAAGGTCGTAGCTCTCTACTGCGCATGATCGCATCCCCCCAGCCCGCTGCCGCTGCCCACACCCAGCCTCTAGCCCTCCACCTACGAACAGATGGTGCGCAGCATCTCGCGTGTCCGCTCCCTGGTTGTTGTCCCCTAGCCGCAGCTCTCCGCCACCCTGGCCGCATCCTCAGCCTCACGTGGTTGCCAGCCACCGCGCCCCTGGCTGCAGCGCCCATGCGCGCTCTGCTTGCCCATGCCTTGCCAGCCCCAATGGCCACTACGTCATGCCCATGCACGGCCGCCGCCCCTGGTCCAGCTGCCTGCGTGGTCTCTGGTCCAGCACCTCTTCCAGGCGTGCAGCATCTTGTACGGCCGTTGTCCCATGGTTGCTGCTCCCAACCGCCCCCGCGCAACCTCTGCCCTCTCCACCACAGTGCCCCCTGCCCATGACAGCCACAACCCCTGTCACGCGATCACGCTCCACAACCCTCTCTAGCCACAACCATCGTGCGCGCGATGCGCGGCCGCTCACCATCGCCCAACCACATCCCTAGTCATGGGTTCTATTCTTGGAACTCACATCTTCCACCAAAGAAAGGAAAAAGAAAGGCACGTGTCTTTCATTTGCTTCTTTCGGCAAATTGCAAGAAATATACTGAAGGTAAAGAAATTAAAGAAGTGGCCTTAGGCACAACTTTTTATTAAGTTTTTATTTCATGATTGTAAAAATACACACGTGATTGTGATTTAATTTGAACATTCATTGGCACCTATTTTTTAATTCTAAAATGGCATGTTGTGCTTTAACTAATTTTACGGCTTAATTATTTATTTTAAACTATATGAGACTTTGTGACTTTATTAAAAATCAAAGTGTGATATTTATTGAAAATTTACCCATTTAAGTTCCGAAATTCGCACGCATTTAATCCTTGCTCTAAAATTTCTCGAAAATTTTGAAACGATGTGTTCAATTGTGCTTTAATTTCTTTCAACATTTCCTTGAAAATAGATGTGTCTTGTGCCAAAAATAAGAAGTTGAATGATTTTGTATCTGATTTTTATTTTGAATCATACATATTACTTTTCCGCGAACTGAGTCTCCTGGATTGCACACGAAAAACCTTTTTGAGATAATTTTGATTTGGTGTGAACTTACATTGTGTGTTTATTAGTGTTTAATACTCACAGTTACTCTGTTTCACTTTTAAAAAATCTTAAAAAGTCATATATTGTCAGAAAATTCCAAATAAATAATTGTAGTTTCATTTCAGCATGTTTAACTTCCTGTAAGAAATCAATAATTGTGCATTCTATATACATGAAAAATTGCATAAAAATCTGTAGAAAGTTTGTATTTTTCATTGTTGCATTTTAAACCCAAAAACTACAAAAAATACATTTTGCATTTTTCATTGGATCAGGGTTCTAGAAAAATATAGCTTGGCAAATTAGATTAATTTATCATTAAAATTTAATCTGGCTAAATTGCTTCATTTCATAAAAAACTGGTTCAATTGCACATTCGCATTTGCATTTATATTGCATAAAAAATACCAAAAAATCTTCTTTGAAAAATATGCATTAATTCATCACATTTGACACCTAAGTTGTTACTTTGCCTTCATGAGTCGACCCTGTGGCTTGCCTAGGTTAAATAAACACCAAACCACACTTAATTAACTCGATTTATTTATTTAGTTAATTGTGTGGTTATTTTTTATTGACTCTGATCTACTAACTGCAATATAAATTCTACAAATTAATTAGAGTAATTTACGGGATCATCAAATAGCGTCTTTGCCGGGAGAAAAATGACTTAGGATCATTTCAAAAAATTTAGTGTAAATTTTTCCACCGCGGGGTAGTCTGGCCCTGATTTTTCTTGTAATTGCTACTCTGATTTTTTGTATTTATTTATTTTATTTGCTTTATTTTTTTATTGTGTCTATCTCGTTGATCGCTATCTTATTTTTGTGTGAGGAACCCAATGAGAAGGAGGAGTCGCTGAGGCGGTCGAGCATCTCAGGAGCATTAGAGGATACTTTTTCCGGGAATTAAGTTGACTAAAGGATTCTCATTAAAATTAAGATCGAGTCAAGTCATGAGAGAGTGTAGAGTATAGGATTTTATTTTTCTGCATATATTTTATTTTGTAATAAATGCATATTTCCAGCGGATTCTGTTTGGGATCTTGCATGAATTTGGACACTATTTTGTGATGTGTCGAGACCTATTTCACTCTCCGGTGAGGGTGGGGCTCAACTTGAGTGGCTCATAGGTTAGACATGCACTTGTGGATATTAGAGATTTATTACGTCAATATTCGCTTGTGCTCATAAAATCTACGACCATACACTTTCACGCTTAATAATACACGCCATAGACCATTCTACTTAGTTGAATTGAAATCCATTCTTCCTCGCTGATAGAACTTTCTACTAGGTACGGTTTTCTCTGATTTGCATTTCAGTTAGTATAAAATTTTCAATTTTGTATTGCATCCAGCATGTAGAGCACAAGGATCACTATAAGTCCTCTGAAATGAGCATGCATCATTGATTTTCTGATTGCATCAGCTTTTCTTGACTACCTTTCCTTGGTCTTACAACTTAGGATAAAAGGAAATCGGGACTGCTCGTTAGGCATGCCTTGTGTTGTTAATCTAATTTAGTGAAAATATAACTTAAAATCGGGACTATTAAACTTAACCAAATAATTGACAAAAACTAACACTTGTTTTTGGAAGAGCAGCGCCATCATTGTACGCATTATGATTTAAAGGTTGAGAGGTAAGAACGCATCCCTAGGATAGTGCCCAAAAGCCACATTTTAATCTTGTGTAAATAAACTGATATCTTGTTTTGTCACTTAACTAAAACTGAAAAGATAAGCGGTCAGTCTTTTGCGACCATCATTGTGTTGAGTAGGTGAAATCAGGGTTTGCTCTTTTGTTTGTCTATTTGTGTGTTATTCTGTGCACTTGCACATTTTCTACCTCGATCCGCTTATATTCGTCCATTCCTCTTCAAGATGTCAGAATATTGTTCATCATATCCATGTCACTTCACTTCAACCATATTCTGATCATCTTTACCTTCTTATTCCTCTTCATACCCCCATCCGGACCACGAAGTTAGAACTCTCACTGACTTCCCCACTTCTTCGTACTTTTCAACTAGCCTACATTCTTACTCCCCTAACCCACTTCCAACCTGGACAAACTCGTTGTACTCTCAACTACTTGCTAAAATCAAGGAACAATACGAAGAGCATGCTAAAACAAATGATTGGTAGAATTATGTGTCCACACATACCTCATTCTCACCTCAAGTTGGCACCGAACAACAATTCACATATACACATCCCAACTTAACCTTATAGTATAACACGGTCGAGCTAACAAATCGAATGGAGAGGTCTGCACCATATAATCTTCCTGACTTTATGGACCTTAGTGATCAAGCCCACATTGACCTGCCTTCATATCACCCATTCAGTGAGCCTACACGTGCAGGGGACTAGATCCATGAGCTCAATCATCAAACCCCCTATCTATCGAGTCCACCACATGAGGCTTTCACTAATTTCTAGCACACAGATTGTTTATACTCGACCCATAATTACATGTCAGAGTCTAGGTATGTTGAGTATGGACACCAAGTTCTCAGCAATATCCTTCAATAGAACAGACTGCTCTCATGATTTCTCAAGGGGAAATTTTGGATGCTGACATTTCTAGGATGATTAAAAGATATGAATTAATTGAGGATAAATATAGAAATGTAATCGATCAACTAATTTCATTTTATGTATGTCCAGGTATGGAAGTTGAGAATGAAATAAGCGGATTCAATGTTGAAAATCTAGAGGACACAAGGAAACACACATACTTTGTAAAACTGGAGTCTATTCTACCTCCCTCTTCTAAACCACTTGCCTTCCAATCTAGAACATGTTCATCCTCCCACTCCTCCTCCTATCAAAAATAAAAAAATCGAGAATCCTAGAAAGATCGAAAAAATTGAAAAAACATAAAATCTTATAGAAATAGAAAAAGAAAAAGACCTAAAAAATTGGATCATGTCCTAAGGAAAGCACTCGATGAGGATTTTATATTTTAGATTGCCTTAATAAAGGCTACAGATCACTTCCTCGTCCTCAAACAATTTGTGAGAAGTAAATTGATGCTTAAGAGGTCGGGCAATAAGAGGACAAGGACTGAGAGATACATAGTGTATGTGGCCACTCCTTGATGATGGGGAGAAAGACCGAGATGCAGAGTGAAGCGGTTGCCTAGGGTTGACTGTGAATCAAGTACACTACCTCCGCCCATGCTATAATCGATGATGACTCGCTAATAAATATCCTTCCGACCTCTGTATTTTCCTAGCTCAAACTCGAGACAGTCAGAAAGTCAACAGAGATCGTTTAGTTGGCTGATCGATCAATGAAATAATCAAGAGTAACCATTTCATAGACTTCACGATCATTGACATTGAGCACCAAGGAGAGTTCACCCAGTCTCTAATCATTCTCGAGAAGTCATTCTTAGCCTTGGCCAAGGAAACTATAGATTGTGAGACTCGAGAGATCAATTTCACCACATTGGGAGCACTCTGACCTCACATGTTCTTTAAGGGCACATGATATTCTAAGGTAACTCGCCTAGCTGTAGAAAGTCATTACCATCAAGAGATAGATGAGTCTCGTCTCTCTACTACACCTGAGATATCGATTATCCATACGAGCATTGGTTCAGAGACTCCCCACACCTCCACTTTACCAACTGCTTGCATCACCACCGCCATGATAGGTTCTAAAGAAGACTCACAACCAGAAAATATCCTTGAGTCGGACATGACCTTTTCTAATTGCCTTGACCATTTTATAATCTGACAAATGAGCCCATCATTAACAAGCCAACTTAGATCATTATTACATACCATAGATATGTGATGATCGTACAAGAGTACTACAATGCATATGATGATTCATCTGAGGGCGGACCTATGGTCAACACCTCACACACTACCTCCAAGAACTTCACCAAAAGAGACAACCATGACCAAATTTACAATTCCCTGTAAATCGATTGCTCCATCCTCTAGTTGGTCAACTGGTAAGAATAAGATGAGTACTGATTCCTTGAGGCGTTCCCTCGAACAACCCAATATGCATCAATCTCCTCTTTCTATTGATGCTTCAGGTTATAGAAAATCGGCTAAGAAAGTTGACTTTGACATACCACAGAAGGAACTTTATGACGATTTATCATCAGGTCCGGATGAGGTGGTTGACGAGTCGCTAAATACGATATTTAATTTGGGTTCGTTGTAATACGTGTACTTAGCGATTCAGTCAGAACCGAGAGAAGAATCTCCATGAAGAGAGTCTCGGATTAAATTTATATCCCGGACAAGTCTGGGGTCGAACATAGGGAGGCAAAGGAACAACTTCAGGGTTAATTTGAAAACTTAGGTCTAGATTTCCAAGTGGCATTTTTTTAGATTTTCTTAATGCAAAAACAAATGCTAATGCAAAATGCAAGTGAATCAAGTTAATAAGAAAGCATACAACTTAATCAAATTAATTTTAATGAGAAATTAATCCAATTTAGCCAAATTATATTTTTCCAATGAACTTAATCCAATTATGAATGCAACATATATTTTTTTCGAATTTTCAGGGTTAAAATGCAACAATAAAAAATGCACACTTTTGATGGGTATTTTTGCAATTTTTAACACAAACAGTAAGCAAAAATTATGAAAATTTTACTGGAACATAAAAATATGCAAGGAAGCTTTAGAAATATTTTTTGGACTTTTTGAAAAAATATAATTTTTTTTGGATTTTTTAATAATAACAGAGTGACGGTGATTAATTAAATCCTAATAAATCCACATTATCAAATTATACAAAGATAAAATTATCCCAAATAGGTATTTTCATGTGGAATACAAGAGACTTGAAATTTCGCAAAAATATTGTACGTGGATTTAATTAAAAATCAAATAGGAAAATCACTCTACAATTTATTTCAGGCACAAGACAATTCTGCTTTTGATGAAATTTAGATAGTAAATGAATCACGTTTGAAGGCATCATATATACTTTTTGTGGAATTTTTAAAGCAACCATGAGTTATATATGAATGTAATAGTTCAGGTTGGGTAAAATATGCAGAATTTCACACAAATAATTTTAGTTAATTCACCAAAGACCATAAAAATACAAATAAATATCCACGTGGTAAAGAATCAGTTGCTCAACACAGTGATATTTTTAGTTGAATAAAACGATGCAAAATATAGGTCCAAATTAACATACAAACACATGGTTATCCTTGCACATACAGAAACTAAAATTACAATGCAACTTATGTACAGGGATTATTATGCAATATTAAAAAGTTTGTAAAGATAAACATGCAATTTTTACATAAAAAATAAAGAAAACCTTTCTTCCTCACGCATGGGGCACAGGAGAAGAACCCAAAGGAGGGGGTCGACGGCGGTCAACGCGGCTGCACGCGATCGCGAGGAGGGAGGCGTACACCTCGCGCAGGCGACGGTGGAGAGTGGGGGCGACACGGCTGGTCGTCGGAGAGGACAGCGTGATGTCGGTAGAGGTGGCGCCGCCTTGGGTGGCGGCTGCAGCGGAGAGGAGGAGCAGTGGCAGCTTGAGGGCGGAGGCGACGACAAGCTGAGGCGGTGGAGGGGCGGAGGACCACGCGCGTGCGGCCGTGCAGTGCTGCCTGGCGCAGTGGAGGGTCGCCTGGCGCGACGGTTGGACGGCGGGGAAAGAAGGAAGGGGGGGCGGCGGTGGCACCGGCCGCTGTTGCACCCTAGTTTTTTTTTTCATTTTTTTATAGTTTCTTTTTAAAAATGTTGTTGAACTATATTTTTTGTTTTAGATTTTATTTTTTTTAAATTTTGTTAAATAAGAAATGAAAATGATAAGAGGGAAAAAATGATGTGATGATTGTGGTGAAAATGATGTGGAATAAACAAATGGGATCATATGGATGGTGACATGTGACGTGATATAAAAAAATGCAAAAACAACAACAATGATAAAATTAAGGGAGAAAAATACTTGCAATGGAGACGATCGCCTGTGAAGTGCTCACGAGAGCACAGTCTTCGCTCGAATTACCGGCGAGCGATGAACTCGAGTAGCGCGCAGGTGCGGCTGCGATGTTGGCCAAAAAACCAACAGATCTCACCGGAGAGAGGGCTGTCATTGCTCGACCGCGGTTGCATCGTTGTCACCGATTCAACTCTGGGAACTAGGCTCTCCTCACATAAAGATTGATCAAGTGCAAATTGAGGAGGATGGGATGTTTATAAAGAGAAGACATGAGAAGTTATTAAGGTGGTGGACTTGAATGGGAGGTTGTATTATTAATGGAGTTGAATGAGAAGTTGGAAAAAAATGGCAGAATAATGGAGTTGAATTGATGGTTATTGTAGAGAATGAAAATTAAATAAATAAATAAAGTGAAATAAAATAGTCTACATTAAATACAACAAAAAATATAAAGAAGGAAAAATAGTGGAGAATTTACAAGGGAATACATACAACATGTACATTTTTTTGTTTGCTTTTCTAACATGTATTTTTTGTCTTTTTGATAAGAGATATTTACAACAGAAAAATAAAGTAAAATAGTATAATCAAAATACAACACAACCATAATTTTTTTTTTATTAATTAGGAAAGATAAAAAAATAAATTTATACATAATATACAATGTACATCTAGGTCCCAAAATCCAACTTTTGCAAATGAGCTTCGATTTTAATGAAACCACATCCGTTGGATAGATAATTTTCTAACTTGAATTTAAAAGTGAGTTTGGTGAATTTGGAGTTCATACGAAGTGGGAATTTGGCTTGGAAGTTGTCTTTACGGCCTTTTTCCTTTGGGATCTAGGAGCATTTATTTGAGCTTAAATTTGTTTTGTATTTTTGTATTTTATATACATTGTTATGAACAAGTTAAAGAAAGAATTAGCCAAAAAAGAGTCGAAATGAAATTATTAAAAATACATGATGTTTTAGGCTATTTACATGTGAGAAACTCCTTTGATTTTGCAGCTTTTTATTGTTAATTTATTTTGTACAATTTATTATACAATAATCAATGTGTTTTATTTACAAGAGTCATTTTGTTAATTTATTGATTTTATGGACATTTTTCTGGGATTTTACTCGGGGATTTTGTTAAGATCAAGATCTTAAGATGATGAATCATGGATTCATCACTCCCCCTATACTTAAAATTTGCTAGTCCTCGAGCAAATAAAGAATGAATAAGTTGGATTAACCCCTGACTGTACATGTGAGTATAAGACTTGATCCGTTCAAGAACTCTAGGTTTTAGAGATCCTAAAATTCTAAGCTGAATCATGCTCTAGTCAAAAGGTATCCAATTTCCCTAATCATCAGACTCTCTTTGTATACATATATAGTTGGGATATGACTTTAAGTGTTGACCGCAGTTACAAGAGTAGAGTCCCAACGTCACCCAAGGTTCCAGTCCAAGAGACTCTCCTAAGGACCCCATCCTCAACACTAGGGAATAAACCATTTCTTGCATCCAAGCCACCGTCTCTTTAGTTGTCATACTTGAAAGTGTAGATGGAAGGTCAGCTAATGGAGGGCATAGGATTGTGTCATTTCTTCTCTCCCTCTCATTGGAACAAGGATCCTCTCAAGTGCCTTATTACGTAACACATTTTTTTTGATGTCGATCAGTGCGTCCGTCAAGAGAAGTTGGAGTCGTCTGCACTTGTTTTTCTGGGAGTACACTGGGGTGTGTCTTTTTTGAGTATCTATTAAACATTCTACACCCAGACTTGTAGCATTTACGATGCAGAGCCCTTTTTTGGTGCAAGCTCGACTCCAAGTCCTAATAGCGGTTGTCCAAGTGGACACTTTGAAATGGTTGGGAGCGGTCACCTTTGGTGGAAGCTCTTTGATAATTGACTTTGTGGAATGAGAGATTTTCTTTAACATTTCACTACTTTGTAGTATTTTTGGCTAGCTCCACTGCTTTTACCAAGAGTTGGCGCACATTGATCAACATTTTTTATTTTGTCACACCCTGGCACATAGGTAGTACAAGAACCATGTTCTCATACTGGCTAAAGATGCTGACACTCAGATTTCATGAAGCCTTCATTGGTTTTATCCCATCCTCGAGCATCATCAAATCAAGTCCAAACTCAAATCCCTCATGCCAGTTCCTCAAGTGAAATTTCAACTCATCTCATCATAACTGCAGTCATGTATGTGAGGTGTTGATCATATTCTTAAGGTAGAGACTAAGCATGCAATATAGCACTCAAATCTTTCAAACTAGGGAAATGTGAATAATTAAGTCCAAGACCCTAATGACTAAGGCTAGTTAACTCAAATCTCATGATCTCATAAACCAAGTGTTCTTGAACATCACTAGTCTTGTGTGAAAGTGTAAGTGTCAGGGATTAAACCAACTTATTAGTTAGTTTTTTTATTTTTTTAAGTTTTAGAAAAGGATTTTTTCAAAAAGTTTTTTGACCAAAAATGGCAAAGAAGAATTTTTTTGTTATAAAAAGTTTTGCTCTCTTTCTTTTGAAGAGTTTTTTTTGAAAAACAAAGAAAAAGAAGAAAGTTTTTTTTGAAAAAGTTTTGCTCGTTTTTTTCAAAAAAGGTTTTGTTTTGAAAAAGATAAGTAAATAAGAAAGGACTTTTTTTATTTTTTTAAAAAAAAGCAAATAAGGGATTTTTTTGAAATAATTCTTTAAGAGATTTTTGTTTTTTTATAAAATTTTTTTACCCACCACATAATTATTGCATAATATATACGAAAATACGTGAAAGTGCGAGCTATGGGTAAAGTATATATGTAATATATACACGCCCCCCGATACTTAGCATGTGATATGTCCTCATAGCACAAGAAGAGATAAAAAGACATAGCTCGTGCTAAGCGTAGGATGGCTAAAATAATAAAAAGTAAAGAAGTCGATCCTCCCCCCTATACTTAGGCTAGTCAGCCTAAGTGTAGAAGAAGAGCAAAAATGGGGTGGATGAGGTCAATAGGAGAAATGGATGAGTACATACACGTGCGGGCATCGGTTCCCCCTATACTTAGGATCTGGTCAGTCTAAGTATAGGACAAGAGTAAGTCTGAGAACCGATGTGATCTGGATAATATACAAAGAAGGGAGAATATACAAGAGTGATTGAATCTTCTAAGATGTTGAATCTTGATGCCACATCTTCATGAAGAGTAATAAGATGTATTTGCTCTGTGGTCACTCTGTATGAAGTTGATGACCTCTACTTGGACTAACTGCTCTTTCGAATCAACAAAATACTTCAACAGTTGTCCATTCACCACATGAGATTGTGCACCATCTGTGAGATCAGCTATCTCTACACTTCCATTCTCGTGCACTTTCTTAACCACAAAGGGACCCGTCCATTTAGATTTGAGCTTCCCATGGAACATCTTCAACCTGGCATTGAACAACCATACCTTTTGTCCAGGGACAAAGTCTTTGAACCTAATGTGTTGATCATGCCATCTCTTTACTTTATCCTTATAAATCAAACTGTTGTCATATGCCTTGTTTCGGATTTCCACGAGCTCGTTCAAGTTCAAGTCTCGACAAAGCTTCCCTAGGTGACAACTCCAATTAATCTTTTTAATTTCTCATTCGGATTTATGAATCAATTCTGCGGGCAAATGGCATGGCTTGCCATAGATCATTCTAAATGGTGAAGTACCCACTGGTGTCTTGTAGACTATCCTATAGGCCTATAGAACTTGGTCCAAGAGCTGAGACTAGTTCTTCGTATCGGGATGAACCAATTTCTGTAAAATACTCTTCACCTCTCTGTTCGAAACCTCTGCCACGCCGTTGGACTATGGGTGGTAAGGACTAGTAACTCTATGCTCAAATCCATAGTCCTTAGCTAAAGATCTCATATCTTGGTTTACAAAATGGCTACCCCCATCAGATATCAAAACTTTTGTCACCCCAAACCTAGCAATGATATGGTCTCTCACAAACTTACAGACAGTCTTGCTATCTGTGGTTCGGGTTGGGATAGCCTCCACCCACCTGGATAAATAATCAACCGTCAACAATATGTACTCATGTCCTTGGTGGTTGGGAAAGGGACCCATAAAATCTATACCCCATGCATCAAAAACATCACAAATAATCATCGGTTGCATGGGCATCTCATCTCTCTGTACAACTATCCCTCCCATCCTTAGACAGATAGGGCACGACCGTACAAAATCAATAGCATCTCTAAACAAGGTAGGCCAATACAATCTACATTGAAGTACTTTGTGAGCGGTTCTCTTTCCCGAATGGTGTCCTCCAGCCTCAAGTGAATGACAATATGTGAGGACACTCTGGTATTCCTACTAAGGAATACACCTTCTCCAAACACAATCCAGTCCTTCGAAGAAAAGGAAAGGATCGTCCCAGTGGTATCTCCTCGAATCCGACTTCAATCGATCAATGCTACTCCTAGTCCAACCATGGGGAACCTTCTTGGAGACAAGATAGTTCACCTTGTTGGCATACCATGGGAGTGAGTCAATAACACAAATTGACTCATCTGGGAAGGTCTCTCTAATCCGCTCATAATCAGGAGAATCTTTAAGTTCAATCCGAGAAAGGTGATCAGCCACAACATTCTTCACTCCAGGTTATCTTTTACCTCCAATTCAAATTCCTGGAGGAGTAAAATCCACCTAAGAAGACGCACCTTCGTGTCCTTCTTTTCCATCTAGTATCGAATGGCTTTGTGACATGTGTAAATTGTCACCTTAGAGCCCAAAATATATGATCTGAACTTCTCGAGGGTCCATACTACTGCAAGCATTTCCTTTTCAGTCACTGTATAATTTTTTTGTGTAGGATCTAATACTTTGCTCGTGTAATGGATCGCAGGAATCCCTTCTCGTCGTTGTCCTAATATATCTCCTATAGTGAAATCTGAAGCGTCAGTCATGATCTCAAAGAGAAGAGACCAGTCAGGAGCTTGTAGGATAGGCAAGGCACAAATCTTCCTCTTCAAGAGGTCAAAGGCCTCTAGACACCTGTGATCTACAACGAACTCTGTGTCTTTCCCTAAGAGCTCAGTCAGTGGACGAGCGATCTTTGAAAAATCCTGAATGAATCTTCTATAGAATTCAACATGCCATAAGAATGACCACACTGACTTAACGTTGGTAGGTGGATCGAGTTTCTTGATCACCTCCACCTTGGCAGGGTCAACCTCCATTCCCCTTTTGGAGATGACATGCCCCAACACGATACCCTCCGTCACCATAAAGTGACTCTTCTCCCAGGAGAGTACCAGATTTACCTCTCTACACCTCGTGAGGACTCGGTCAAGTACGCTAAACATGTATCAAAAGAATCACCATGAACCGAGAAGTCATCCATGAACACTTCCAGGAAATCTCCCACCATCTCGGCAAATATGGCTATCATGCACCACTGAAATGTGCCCGGGGCATTGCAAAGCCCGAATGGCATGCACCTGAAAAGCATAATTATTGAATGGACATGTGAATGTGGTCTTTTCCTAATCATCAGGGGCTATGGCCACTTGGTTGTAGCCTTAGTACCCATCAAGAAAACAGAAGAACTCTTTCCCTGCGAGTCTCTCCAAGATATGATCAATAAAAGGTAAGGGAAAGTGATCTTTCTTGGTCGCGCCATTCAGGCGCCTGTAGTCAACACGGACATGCCACAACGTAGGTACTTGTGTCACGATCTCTACCCCCTCCTCGTTGGTGACCATCTGAATTCCCGACTTCTTCGAGACAACATGAGGCAGAGCCACCCACTTGGAGTCAGAAATAGGGTATATAAACCTCGTTTTGTACCATTTCTCAATCTCCTTCTTCACCACTTCCTGTATATTGGGGTTAAGTCTCCTTTGGAACTTACAGGAAGGTCTCAAATTATCCTCAGTAAAAATGTGATGCGAGCAGAGAGCGGGGTTGACCCCACGAGATCCGACACTGTCCAGCCTATTACTTTGCGGTTCCTCTCTAAGACTTCTACCAACCTAGACTCATGTTCTAAAGTCAAGTCTGAGCTAATTATGACAGGATACCTTTCTTTGGGTCCCACAAGAAAGGCGTACTTAAGTGTAGGAGGTAGTGATTTCAGTTCTAGCAATGTGGTATCATCAAGCAGATCTGGCTGAACTGAATCTGAATCGGGTTCCGTGTTGCTTGAAGGTGGGCTCAACTGTTTAGCACTCTCCAAAAAATCAGAAGTATTGGGAGTCAGATCATCAAAAATATCCAAACAATCGGCAAAAGCCACGTCTGACTCGTCATCTATGTCCCATGATTGTTCCGAAGAGGATGGAACTGACAATCTAGATGGATCTCTACATCATCATAGGAATATGTAGATTCATCTCTAACAAGATCATACAACACCCGGCAACGGTGCCATCTGACGAGTCGCTAAATACGATATTTAATTTGGGTTCGTTGTAATACATGTACTTAGCGATTTGGTCAAAACCGAGAGAAGAATCTCCGTGGAGAGTGTCTCGACTTAAATTTATATCCCGGGCAAGTCCGGGGTCGAACACAGGGAGGCAAAAGAACAACTTTGGGGTTAATTTGAAAACTTAGGTCTAGATTTCCAAGCAGTATTTTCTTAGATTTTCTTAATGCAAAAAACAAATGCTAATGCAAAATGCGGGTGAATCAAGTTAATAAGAAAGCATACAACTTAACCAAATTAATTTTAATGAGAAATTAATCCAATATAGCCAAATTATATATTTCCAGTGAACATAATCCAATGATGAATGCAACATATATTTTTTTTTGGAATTTTCAGGGTTAAAATGCAACAATTAAAAATGCACACTTTTTATGGGTATTTTCACAATTTTTAACACAAATAGTAAGAAAAATTATGAAAATTTTATTGGAACATAAACATGATGCAAGGAAGCTACAATAATATTTTTGAAATTTTTTGACAAAATATAAAATTTTTATGGATTTTTTTAATAAAAACAGAGTGACAATGAGTAATTAAATCCCAATAAATCTACGTTATCAAATCAGACAAAGAGAAAATTATCCCAAATAGGTATTTTCATGTCGCATACATGAGACGAAATTTCACAAAAAATGATGTATGTGGATTTAATTAAAAATTAAATACTAAAATAACTCTACAATTTATTTCAGCACAAAACAACTCCATTTTGAATGAAATTTGGATATTAAACCAATCACGTTTCAAGGCATCGTCATATCTAATTTTTGTGGAATTTTTAAGGCAACCGTGAGTTAGATACGAATTTAATAGTTCAGGTTGGGTAAAATATGCAGAATTTTGCACAAACAATTTTAGTTAATTCACCAAAGTCATAAAAATATAAATAAATATCCACGTGGTAGATAATTAGTTGCTCAACACAATGATATTTTAAGTTGAATAAAACGATACAAATTATAGGTCCAAATTAGCATACAAACACAGGGTTATCCTTGCAAATACAGAAATTAAAATTACAATGCAACTTATATACATGACTATTATGCAATATTAAAAGCTTGTAAAGATAAGCATGCAATTTTTACATAAAAAATAAAAAAGCTCTCTTCCCCATGGATGGGGCGCATGAGAAGAACCCAGAGGAGGGGGGTCGGCGGCGGTCGGCACGGCCGTGCGCGGCCACGAGGAGGGCAGCGTGCACCTCGAGCAGGCGGCGATGGAGAGTGGGGGCGATGCGGCTGGTCGTCGGAGAGGACAGTGTGATGCAGGCGGAGGTGGTGTTGCCTTGGTGGCGGCTGTAGGGGAGAGGAGGAGCGGTGGCGGCTTGAGGGCGGAGGCGGCGACGAGCTGAGGCGATGGAGGGGCAAAGGACCGTGTGCGTGCGGCTGCGCGGTGCCACCCGGCGCAGCGGAGCGCCGCCTGACGCGACGGTTGGACGTCGGGGAAAGAAGGGGGGGTACGGAGGTGGCACCGGCCGCTGCTGCTCCCTAGTTTTTTTTTCATTTTTTTATAACTTCTTTTAAAAAATGTTGTTTAACTATATTTTTTGTTTTAGATTTTAATTTTTTTAATTTTGTTAAATAAGAAATGCAAATGATAAGGGGGAAAAATGATGTGATGACTGTGTTGAAGATGATGTGGAATAAATAAATGGGAGTATAGGGATGGTGACATGTGACGTGATATAAAAAATGCAAAAATAACAACGATGATAAAATTAATGGTGAAAAATACTTGCAATGGAGATAATCGCCTATGAAGTGCTCACGAGAGCACGGTCTTCGCTCGAATTGTCAGCGAGCGATGAGCTCGAGCAGCGTGCGTGTGCGGCTGCGATGTTGGCCAAAAAACCAACAGATCTCACTGGAGAGAGGGTTGTCGTCACTCGCTCGCGGTTGCGTCGCTATCACTGATTCAACTCTGGGAACTAGGCTCTTCTCACATAAAGATGGATCAAGTGCAAATTGATGAGGACGGGTTGTATGTAAAGAGAAGACATGAGAAGTTATTAAGGTGGTGGAGTTAAATGGGAGGTTGTATTAATAATGGAGTTGAATGGGAGGGTGGAAAAATGGTGGAATAATGGAGTTGAATTGGTGGTTATTGCAGAGAATGAAAATTAAATAAATAAATAAATAAAGTGAAATAAAGTAGGCTCCTTTAAATACAACAAAAAGTATAAAGAAGCAAAAATAGTGGAGAATTTACAAGGGAATACATACAACATGTACATTTTTTTTGTTTTCTTTTCTAATATGTATTTTTTGTCTTTTTAGTAAGAGATATTTACAACGGAAAAATACAGTAAAATTGTATAATCAAAATACAATACAACCATACTTTTTTTTATTTTTAATAATTAGGAAAGATAAAAAAATAAATATATACATAATATACAATGTGCATATATGTCTCAAAACTCAACTTTTGCAATTGAGCTCCGATTTTAATGAAACTTCTGTTGGATAGATAGTTTTCTAACTTGAACTTTAAAAGTGAGTTTGGTGAATTTGAAGTTCATACAGAATAGGAATTTGGCTTGGAAGTTGGTCTTTACGGCTTTTTCCCTTTGGGATCTAGGAGCATTTATTTGAGCTAAAATTTGTTTTATACTTTTTATATTTTTATATACATTGTTATGAACAAGTTAGAGAAAGAATTAGCCAAAAAGGAGTTGAAATGAAATTATTAAAAATACATGAAGTTTTGGGCTATTTACATGTGAGAAACACCTTTGATTTTGCGGCCCTTTATTGTTAATTTATTTGGTAAAATCTAATATACAATAATTAGTGTGTTTTATTTACAAGATTCATTTTGTTAATTTATTGATTTTATGGACATTTTTCTGGCATTTTACTCGAAGATTTTGCTAAGATCAAGATCTTGAGATGATGAATCGTGGATTCATCAGTGGTCTATATGAGTGAGATTATTTTGAGTGTTCTTAAGCTCTATTTGAGCAAGCAGTCGTGTGTCGACCCTCGTTGGACGTTCCCTACCCATCACTATTATTCATTTTAGGATGATTCTAACAGTAAAACATATGTAACCCACCTCCTCGCTCCCGTAAAAAGGTTCATCACACACCTTCTTGATCCTTGTATATTCTCACTCCTCGTTGTATAGATTTTCTTTCTATTATTTGCCTCCCTCTCCCATGATTTGCATCCCTCGCCTTAGTTCCTTGTCATTTTCATTTTGTGGCTATACTTACGATGACTAGATCTTAAGTATAGGGGGTGAGTGACCTGAGTTGCTCTTTCTCTTCTTTTATTTTTTTGTATATTCTCATATCTCTCATCAGACCTCTAGTCTTGTGTTCTCTCCCATATTTAGGCTGACCAAAGCCTAGTTATAGGGGATCTGATGCCCGTTGTGTATTCTCCATCCCCCCTTCTATTCTTTTTCTCTCACCCTCGACCGTCTCATTTTTGTCTTATTCTATATTTATGCCCTCAAAAGCCAAATTATAGGGGTCAATCGACTTCTATTCTTTTCACCCACTTATGCTTAGTGCGAGCTATGGATTTTTGTTGCCTAGTGTCTTGAGGACATGGCAAAAGCTATGTATAGGGGGGTTTGTATATATTACATATATACTTTACCTACATATCATACTTTGACCTTGTTGTAAATGAAAAAAAATAAGGTTTGTTAGTAAATTATTGTATAAATTTTCGTAAATTAGGGGCATAAAAGTTTCTTTCACAATTGTTTTTTAAAAGAAAAGATAAGAATAAAAAAATTTATCATATTTTTTTCAAAAAAACTAAAAAACTCCTTTTCTAAAAAAGATAAAATTGCCAAAAAAAATTTAAAACCTTTTCAAAAAAATCTTTTTCTAATCTCTTTTCATTTTCTTTAAAAAAATTATACATTAAAAATACATCAAAAAGCTTTTCAAATGATAAATTTTTTTCCTTTCTTTTTAAAAAATGATAAAAAAACTAACTAATGAGTTGTAGATATCCCTGATACATTCACATTCACACAAGACTAGTGATGTTCAAGAACACTTGGTTTACGAGGTTTTGTGATTTAGAGTTAATCAACATTAGTCATTTGGGTCTTTAACTTAATTATTCACATTTCCCTAGTTTGAAAGATGTGTGTACTATATTGCATACTTAGCCTCTACCGTAAGAACGCAATCAACACCTCACATGCACGACTACAGCTATGACAAGATGAGTTGAATTTTCACTTGAGGAACTGGGATGGGGATTTAAGTTTAGACTTGATTTTATGATGCTCGAGAATGGGATAAATTCGATGAAGGCTTCATGAAACCTGAGTGTCAACACCTTTAGTCAGTATGAAAACATGTTTCTTGTACTATTCTCTTTATATTAACCTATGTGTCATGGTGTGATGAAATCTAACAGTTAGTTGATCAGTGTGCGCCAACTTCGTAAAGCAATGTAGCTTACCCAAATTCAAAATAAAAGAAAGAGGAAAAAATCTCTACACTACAAAGTCAAATACAAAGGGCTTCCACCAAAGGTGAGCTCTCCCAATCATTTGAAAGTGTCCACTTGGACCAAATCTATTAGGACCAGGAGTGGGGATAGCACCCAAAAAGGGCTCTCCATCGTAAATGCTACAAGTATGGATGTAGAAGGTATATTAAAAGCTCAAAAAAACAAGTTTAGACGACTCTGAATTCTCTTGACGGGCACACTGATCAACAAAAAAAAATATATACGTGTTGACTTAATAAGGCACTCGAGAGGATCCTTGTTCCAGTAAGATGGAGAGAGAAGAAACTATACAAACATATACCCTCCATCAATTGGCCTTCCATCTTCACGTATAAGTCTGACGACTAAAGAGATGGTGGACTGAATGCAAGAAATGATTTATTCCCAAGAGGTTAGGATCGGGTTCTTAGGAGAGTCTCTTAGACTGGAACCTTGGGTGAAATTGTGTTTCTACTCTGGTAATTGTAGTCCACACTCAATGTCGTATCCTTATTATATATGTATACAGAGAATCTTATGATTAGGGAAATTGGATACCTTTTGACTAGAACTTGGTTCTGCTTAGAATGTTAAGATCACTAAAATAAAGAGTTCTTCAACATATCAAATCTTGTATTCACATGCATAGTCAGGGGTTAATCCAACTTATTTGTCATTTATTTACTCGAGGACTTGCAAATTTTAAGTATAGGGGGTGAGGAATCCGTGATTCATTATCTCAATATATTAATCTTAGTTAAATCCCCTAGATTAATATCAAATAAATATCCTTAGAATCAATAAATTAATTAAATGGTTTTTGTAAATAAAATACATTAATTATAATATATTTAATATATAAAATAAATTAATAATTATCCGTAAAATAAAGGAGTTATTCTCCTATAGATAGCCAAATCTTCATGTATTTTTCAAAATTCCATATCAACTCCTTTTTAGATAATTCTTTATCTAACTTGTATATAAAAATGTATATAAAAATAAAAAATCGTAAAATAAATTCCATCATCAATAAATACTCCTAGATCTCAAAGAGAAAAGACCGTAAAGTCCAACTTCCCGACCACATTCTCGCTCCGTATGAAATCCAAATTCGTAAAATACACTTTTAAAGATCAAGATAGAAAATTATCTATCTAATGAAAGTGGTTCGTTAAAATCGAAGTTTGTTTGCAAAATATGGGTTTCGGATCTAGTTGTATGTTGTTTATAATGTAATTTGATACTAACATTTTATGTACAAATTTGACTCATTTTTATTTATTTCTTTTTATATTAGTTTCTTTATAGTAAATTTTAATAAAGTAAATGATCACAAAAATAAAAAAATTATTTTACTATTGAAAATAATGCAACATGACTACGTATATAATGTAAATATTGTTCTTTTCCATCATTTCTTTTGCGTTTTCTTATTTATCAAAAGATCCAGAAAATGTATTTATGTTTTATTTTTTTCTAGTATTTTTTTATTTTTATTTTTATTTAATTTTGTAAATATATTTTAATTAAAAAGACAAAAAATTATAACTAGAAAAATCCAAATAATTTAAGTACATATTGTTTGTTTTATTTGTTGACTTAGTTTTGTAATTTTTCCATTCTATTTTACCATTATTTTTATTTTCTATTTTTACTAGTCTTCTTTATTTTTATTTTTTATTTTATTCTATGCTAACTTCCATTCTCCCCTCCTCTTCCACTTCTTTTTCAACTCCCACCCAACTTCTTTTCTATGATATCCATCTTCCAACTCCTTTTATTCCATTCATCCTCTTCATTTTTCCCTATCTGCCATTCTATGAAAGAGGTTCTAGCCCTTTTGAAGTCATGAGGTGATAGCTCCCTCTTCAACATTGAGCAATGATGACCTACAGGCGAGATCCGTTGTTAAAGCCTCAGTGTAGCGAACTTCCTATCAATCTTGTAGAGCTTCTCCAATTTTTCATCGAATCAGATCGAGGCTACAACATGAGAGCGCCATAGCTACTCCAAAATCAGGTGAACAAAATATCAAGTACGGTAAATTTTTCATCTTCATCTTCTCATTTTTTAATCTAAAACTCTTTTTTTGTTGTTCTACACCCATTTTATTTTAACATACCATTTTCTCATCATCCCTAACCACATCATCACCACCACCAAATCATTATCCCACATTTTATCTTCATTCATTTTTATTATTCCCTGTATGCGATAAGATATTAAAAAACTAAAATAAAAATAAAAAAGTGCAGTAGAAGCCACCAACTAACCTCCACCGTGCATCCCCACCATAGTGGGTCGCATCTCTCCACTAGGTGTGATCGCACCGCCCATCTCACTACTGTTGGCTATGTGTAGCCTCCAGCCCTCCACCTGTGAACAACAGGCATGCAACACCTCATGTGGTTGAAGGATATCGTATTATCCTCAAGCGCATAATGGAAGTGTGAACGTTGTATCGAATACGATGCAGAACGACTAGTCGTACTAGTTGTTCTGTGCAGCAGAATTTAAAAAATTTTCATGCGATGAAACCACATGATCCAAGAACGATTCTCAGATCATTTCATCTAGAACCACAACGAGTATAAGGAATACCTCTTGAAGTGTGGTTGATCTAGTCTCTAAGAGAAGAGACCTCCTGTCTCAAGTCCGATCATTGGAGAAGACGCTT
Organism: Ottelia alismoides; assembly: GCA_037367405.1. Taxonomy (NCBI): domain Eukaryota; kingdom Viridiplantae; phylum Streptophyta; class Magnoliopsida; order Alismatales; family Hydrocharitaceae; genus Ottelia; species Ottelia alismoides. The sequence goes on from JAZKJV010000228.1 coordinate 125,663, forward strand.
GCGAGCGCGGGGATGAACCCGTGATCCTCGCAATCCAACAAGATGATCCAAATACGGGAAACTCCTGATCTCATCGTACGAGATCGAACGTCTTCTTCGTGAGTGTAGCACTCCAAGAAGATCATGAACCGAAGAACGTTGAAGGGTGGCGCGGTGGCGAAGGCGACGACGATTCTCTCCTCTAGGGTTTTGGTGGACGGCCACCAAGAATGAGAGAGAGAGAGATAGAGTTGGCGTGTGAGAGGAAATGAGAGAGAGAGAGAGAGTTGGCTCCAAAATTGCATAGCCCTAGAGAGCATGGTATGCCTCTCTATTTATAGGGTTTGGGATCCATGGATCTCAATCCATGGGACATATACAATCAATGGATGAGATTGATTTATATTCAATCCAATGGTCAAGATTGTTGTTGGTAAAAGCCAACAATTTGTGATTTAATTTAGATCAAATATATTTGATAAATCAAATAAAATTCAATCCTAAATTAGATCAACTAAATAAGGATAGAATAACCAACATGGAGATTACAATCCCATTCACCATGGTGGACGACCACCAATTTCCATATTGGTTATGGTGGCCGTCCACTTGATTTGCAGGTGGGATCAATCTCATGAGATTTCATGAGATTTCATATCTCCATGGAAATCTTTCATTATTTAATCCAAAAACTTTTGTTGTGATTTATTCTTCAAAAATAATTCATAATTAATTTTGAGAATATTGCAATCTTGCCATTGATAATTTGTGAATCACATTCACAACCCAAAATAAAATATAATTTACATTTTCAATTAATTACACAATGTGTATCCAATACACATTAATAATTAATCCAAAAATATAAATTATAATTAACTCTCTCTAATACATTATAAATCACATTTATAATATATTATGAATAATTGGATATTGCTATACACATTATTCTTATCCACAATAATTAAATCACATTTAATTACATTGGATAATTTCCACACACATCAAGATGATTAAATCACATTTAATCATCAATTTTTCAATGCTTAGATTTATGGAATTATTCTTGAACCCTTTCAAGAATAATGCCAATTTCTCCGCAGATACTTGGAGATAAGGACAGGGTGATTGTATTGTTCCACGTATAGTGACTTGAATGTTGATATCACATCTCAAATCCAGATCTCATGAACCTCCCACAGATGCTTGATCAAATCAAGACCGTAAACCTAATCTTCTTATTGCATCTGAATCTCATTCAGATCAACGTCCAATACATGGACTAATATTAGGTCACTTCTCTATTGAGAGGAGTCACTAAAATCCAAACCTGTTTCATCACTCCCTCGGAATGGAAGCATCATGGTTATACAATCGTATATGATCACATCACCCTCAGGTATTCCCAATACCTATACATCCTGCATACTGGAAGACCTATGATCATCCCGAAGATATAGACCACTTTTATACTATCATCTTCAGGGTTTGATCATTAAGTTTCTCAATCTTGGTCATTGGGAATTGATATAGATCATATGCTATCCCAAATCATATATCTTACCTTCGAATTCATGTCATGCTTCTAAAGCATGACGACCATGCATGGAATTTGATCAATCCCAATATCTCATGAGTGAGCTCATGTCTTCCGATTCACAAGTGAACCTGTATGTTCCCTTTGAGAGATCGTATTAGTCATATGTCCTTACATGCAAACCAGCTCGTCGGTATATAGACCTTAGCTAGGTCATGAACCTATTGGTCTGCCTAATGTACATATGCAGACATATAGTAACACACATGCCTCTGGTCAGAGGATGCATGCCTATGCTGTGATAGCATTCAACATAGGTCTTTGGTTATCTCGATCTCGTTAAGTCAACCCATTGACTTAACTAATCTAACACCTCTGAATCACTATTCCCGTGCGGAGACCTGCATCAAGAGGTCGGTCAGATATCAGTCATATGAGAAAAGATTACCATCTCCTACTCAGACTGGAGATCATCACTTAACAATCATTTGATGATGCTTGATGAGTCCTCTATCTAACTCCTTAGATATTCATCCAAGCATCAGCCTCTATGATTCAATCAATGAATCAACAGCTGTATGATCATCAAGTTGGCCATGGTACATAACCCTTATTGTACAGAGGGACCTTATAGTACATTCATTCATTCAATCTCATAAAGGGGGTGAAAAATAATCAATAACTTTTATTGATAAATCATTTATTACAATAATAATTATGGTAGGAATGGTTCGCCCCGGGCTCACATTGCTAACAGTGGTCGCTCCCTGGCTGCTGTCCCCTAGACTCTACTCTCTGCTACCCAAGTTGTGTCCTTAGCCTCACGTGGTTGCACGCCACCGCACCCCTGACTGCAACACCCACGCATGCTCTACCGACCCATGCCTCGCCAGTCCTAGAGGCTACTGCATTGTGCCCATGCGTGCCCATCACCCTTGTTCCGACTGCCTCATTCAGCCTCTACACTAGCACCTCCACCAGGTATTTAACACCTCATGCGGCTGCTCCCTAGCCAGTGTCCCATGGTCTCATCTCCTAGCTTCCCCCGTGTGGCCTCCACCCTCTCCATTGTAGCGGCCCCGTCAGCGACTGCGACAGCCCCCATCACACGATCACGCCACACAACCCTCTCTAGCCACAACCATTGCACGTGTGATATGTGACTCCTCGTAGTCTCCCAATCACAACCCTAGTCGTGGTTCTATTCTTAGAACCCATGTCTTCCACTAAGGAATAAAAGAAGGGCACATGACTTTCATTTGCTTCTTGGGGAAATTGCAAGAAATCTACTGGAGGTATATGAAATTAATATTGTTCCCTTAGGCAAAGATCTTTTTGTTAAATTTTTATTTCGTGATTGCAAAATTCCCCTATGATTGTTATTTAATTTGACATTCATTTGGCATCTACTTTGAATTTTGAAAATGGCAAGTTGTTCTTTAACTAATTCTACATGCCTTGATTATTTATTTCTAATTTTATGAGCCTTTGTGACTTTATTAAAAATCAGAGTGTGATATTTATTAAATTTACCCACTTATGCTCTACAATTTGCACGCATTAATTCCTTGCTCTAAAAGAATTCAAAATATTAGAAATGATGCATCTAATTGTTCTTTAATTGTCAAATTTTCCTTGAAAATGGATGTGTCTTGTTCCTAAAATAATTGGTTGAATGATTTTTGTAATTGAGTTTTAGTTTGGTCCATACATACTATTTTTCTTCAAACTCAAACCTCTTGGATTGTACATGAAAATACATTTTTGAGCTAATTTTGGTTCGACGTGAATATACATTGTGGATTTATAAGGATTTAAATACTCACAGTCACTTATTTCACTTAAAGAAATAATAAAAAAATAATATATTATCATAAAAAATAGTGTAGCTTCATTTCATCATGTTTAACTTTCTGTAAAAACTTCATTAATTTTGCTTCTGTTTGCATGAAAAATTGCACAGAATCCTAAAAATTTTGCATTTTTTATTATGCATTTTAAACCCAAAAATTTCAAAAAAATATATTTTATATTCATCATTGGATTAGGTCTTTTGAAAAAATATAACTTGGCTAATGGATTAATTTATCATTAAAATTTAATTTGGCATTATTTCTTGATATCTTAAGAAACTAGTTCAATCGCATATTTGCATTCGCATTTATATTGCATAAAAAATACCAAAAAAAATCTTTGAAAACAGTGCATTAATCGATCTATTTTTACTCCTAAGTTATTCCTTTGCCTCCTTGAGTCGACCATAGGGCTTTCCTAGGTTAAACAAACACAAAATCGAACTTAATTCACTTGTGGTTTATTTATTTATTTTCTATTGACCTTGATTTCTTGACTACAACATAAATTTGACAAATTAATTGGGGTGATTTACGAGATCATCAGTCCCCAAGTGAACAATCACTAGTGCAGTGGACCACGTGAAGTGGCAGTGTCAAGAGAGTCCAAATTATTATAATAAATTATCTCTTCCTCACACTTAAATTACTAAAATGAAATAAAATAAAAAGTACAAAATGCATTGTCGTCAAATATCCTCCAAGTCCTCGTTTATCACTCTCTCCTGTCAACTAGGTCAAAAAGGTTGACTCTGCTTAACGTGGGTGTGAAGGTGCTCCTAGGAGTACCTCCCTCTATCCACGGTCCCTCGCAACAAGGAAAAATAAGGATTTAACAGAGAATTCAAAAATAATATCAAATAAATAATAATTAAAGAAATACAAATATACACGTACAGGAGAAAAGAATAAGGAAAAACAATCTATGCGGTGTTTCTCCTCGACAATGACACCATTTGATGAACGAGATCTTACGAGGTTCTAAAAATTATCCACACCAAAAGCAAAGTCAAAAGCATCATTGAGGTAACCACTCATTAAATCTCATGCCAATAAATAACTAACCCACAATATAAATCAAGCAATAAAACATAAGATGTGGAGTTAAATTTTATTATAACTCTACAAATGTGTGTATAGGTGTAAGTATATGAAGAGTATTGAACACAGCGAGCAAGCTATATAGATCGGGAAAATGAATTTGAAAATTTGTGTCCTTTTTATTTAAGTGCTTTTGTATTTGTTTCTAATTTGTATTTTTGTATGGATTTTGTGTGGGTTTTAAATTCTTCCAGCTTGTCCAGGTTCTTCGTCCTCGGTTTGATCACTTGAAGATTCTCAAGCTCCTTGTACTGTTTCTCAATTATGTGCACTTTGGATAGATGTTTCCAATGATGGTAAAATTAGAGTTGTCCACCATATCCACTTTGTGTGATGCTATCATATTGACAGCCTTGTGGGGTATTGAAGGGGAGGTGATAGGGTGCTTCTAAAAAGCACGTGAATAAGAAAGAGTTGTTGTGCTCTCTTCCATCTCCTCAAAAAATTGATAAAGGGAATCCTCGTCCTTATTGGAAGTGGCTCCCCTCACAAGCGGCATCTACTAGCTTCCTATTCTCTATGCTTAAACCCCCAAAGAAAGTTTGCAAGAGGCTTGTCTTTGGAATATCGTGATGGGGGCACTTCTCCGATAAATCTTTAAATCTTTCCCATGCCTCTTGAATAGGCTCATGGGACTTCTGGGAGAAGTTAACAATCAAGGATCTCATTTGGTTGAGTCGTCCGAGTGGGTAATATTTATTCAGAAGTGAGGACCTGAACTCTTCCCAAGTAGTGATAACCTTTCACAAGTGATTTAACCAATACAAAGCCTTGTCCATCAGACTGAATGGGAAGGCAATCATCTTCACTACCTCTAATGGCACATTTGGGTAGTGTATTTTTCTACAAATATGATCGAACTCTTAGAGGTGTACATAAGGTTCTTCATTAATATTGCCATGGAATATTGGGAGAAGAGTCAAAATAATGAGCTTAAGCTCAAAATATCCATGAATCAAAGGGATTTGTATCCAAGAACTTGTCCATCCTACCCCTGGATTATAAGCATCCTTTAATGTAAGCTTTAGCCACAGGGTCTTCTCCCCCATTCCCACATCCATGATTTTTATTATCCTCCCTCTTATCCTCTCGGTGGTTCCTTAGTTTGAGAATCACATCTCTCAGTCCGACCTGTATGTTAGCCTTCTCTTTCAACTATGCTTGGATGGATTGCATAGAGGCCAACACTGTGTTGTTGATCTTGTTCTGCTCCGACATGATTCCCATTTTCCCTGGTGGCATTAAGTGTCTGGTGTCTAACTCTGAAAATGTGCATGACACTCGATTAGTCCTCAAAAGTGATGGAGTCTCATATACAAGTTCAAGATTAGAGCCAATCTCAATAGTGGTTTGATGGATGATGTGAAGGGTGAAGTCGAGAAAGAGGAATATTTGAGAAGTAAGTCTTCCCGAATAGAATTTGAACAGATCAGAGGGTATAATGAGTTCGCAAAGTCTGAATGAGAAATACTCTGGTCCGAGATCCTTAAAATCAATAGGCAGGATGCAAGAGCATAAAGGTCAATGCAAGAGAGAAAATGAGTGGAAGGCGTAAATTGCGCAGACGGATCTCGAGCACTAGCACAATTTCACCAACTCAATGCATTGTGAAGACCATGTAGGTTCGGTGAATTATCTTATCATTTTTTAGAGTTTGGTGAGAAAACAATATCGGAAATAGTTATCGAGTTGTTAGGTGCATGTCTTTCCCTACATATTGGCTCGATTCATACGACTAGTTGTACCCACTTGTAGCCAGTATAGGAGTAAGAACGGATTGTAAAAATACAGCTACCTGTTTACTTGAGGATGGATCCTTACATAGATTCCTCTAAACGTCCCACTTTGCTAAGGAAATTTGGACCATTTACAGGCTACCCCTATTTCCTCACTAAAATATGGCTACTCATTTTTGGAGAACCAGTAGTCTATCTAGAAATTTTGGTACTATACTAGTGTCATCCCTCTCTCATTTTGTAAATAAATCAAACAATGAGGGGTTACTCTTCCTAAAATAAGAATTTTTCTTTTATGTTTATTTTAGGGTCTAATTTTATTTAGCAGCCCCAATTTTAATCAATTATCACTTGGTTTGAATATTTTCAATGAATTGTCTACTGAGTGTCCAATTTTCTTTTTTTTTACTTTCTATGAGTGAAAACAAGAGAAGAAATCGGAAAAGCCAATGCGCGATTAAATACAATGATGCATGCATAGGTTAGAGATGCGTACATTGTCGCCAGCACTCTACATGCAGGGTAATCCATGCAGAATTTAAATACATAAAACTAAACTAACCTATATGATGCAAGTGAATCATCCTAACAATAGTTTCTATTAACATGAGAGAACTAATTAAATTTGACTAAGTCCAACTACAATCTATTCTAAAGGTACAGAAATTCTTGTTTAGGGTTTATGGACCTAAATAATTACCTGGCTCAAGCAAATTAAAACATTAGGGACTTAATGTGAAAACTTTGTGAAACAAATAAAAATAAAGCAATGAAAATAAAACCGGTGAGGTCTCCCAAGTGCACTGGCACTTGGAGACACAGACCTCGCAAACAAGGTATATAATTTTTTGTGAAATCCCGTATTTTTCTTTCCCTAAAATATGGAGTATTTTTGACATCCAAAAAATTCAAATAATCATGCCATTATGTAGATCTCGTCGAGATCTTTCCAACGAGCCCAAGAACATCCAATTCCGATATTCCTAGCTCAAGTTATCGAAGTTTTAAATATAATAGGTGGGACCCATATATGGATCCGAACCATATCCGAAACGGCACCCATTTTCACCCCTCCCTCTATAAATTGAAGGTGATAGGCTACTCTCTCAAAGCCCTAGCCACCACCATCCTTCCCTCTCATTGGAGCACCACCACGTTGGTCGGATTGGTCGCCGGAGGGCCGTCGTCAACGTCGGAGAAGGAACTCTGAACGAAGATCTGCGGCCACCATCACGTAGGAAAGCTCGAGGTCACCTTTGTACAAGCATTCGTGCTATCATCGAGTGACGGAAATATCATTTCCGTGTGAGAGGAGATCCCGAGGGAACATCCTCGGAGGTAACGACGTTTATGCCTTCCTCTTGCTGTTGGTTTGATACGACTTTTGTACCCATATGCATTGAACATGTTTTGGAGCCTTGATTTTCTTACGACGTGATTCATATACTAGTAACGATAAATACCTCCCTCTTGATGTTGGGTTCCACATGTTTTTTTTTGTCCCCATTTCTTTTTTCACACATGTTCTTTTAGTTTGATTTGTTGATGATTATCAATGTGATATTGCGTAAATCACAAATCGTCTATCAAAATATGAGTGCATCATGGGTTAGTCTTTGGTACATTGATCTCCCAAAAAAAAGTAAGAGGAGAAACCTGGTGACCCATGAGGATAATACCCATAGGATTCGAGGTGCACCATCTACGATTGTTGCCTAAACCTGGTCCACAGAAATGAAACATTCTGTAGCCTATAAGACACTGTCATACAATTTGGAGTTAAATAAAACTGGACGTTGAATTTGATTTTTTATATACACATAATTAGTGGACCCACATTACAAATGTTTAAGGTCGATTCACCTTCACATTGAACATTATTCTCATGTGATAGATCCAGCAAGTATTATTTAAAATGGTTGTAAATTTAGGTCATGGTGTGTACTGTTATGGTTTAGATTTTGTGTAGAATGATCATACGATTTAAGGGATCGGGTATTACATAGGAAACATATGTTATGTTAGTTCAATCAACTTAACATAAGATACGATGCGTTTGAGATTTTGTGAAATGATACCACTCAAATTTATTGCTGGTTAGAATAATTGCATCCGTTGACATTTTTTTGGATTAAAAATTTCATAATGGCATTTTGTAATAGCATCTTTATTAGCTACAACCGTTAAGTATCATTGTATCTTCAAATAATGTAACGGATCTGATGAACGTTATAGCATCACAATGAGAAGTTAGATTAGTAATTCCATTAAGATTGTATTTATGGTATGCAAAATAGCTTCCGAAAGTTTTTGTTATCTAGAAATGGTGTGATAAATTACAATGATATAAATACAACTGGCCGTTACTTTGTGCATCAATATCCTATATTACTATTACTACTATCGTTATCATTTTACTAAATGTCCCATGGGGTTCCAAACTGACATGAAACTCTAAAGGGATATTTACACCCATGACCCTGAGTAATCTCGTAATTACCCCAGGAACCCTGCGCAAACACGAATTACACCTATAACCCTGAATAATGTTTAACCCTTACATTACCTAACCCTTTATCAACTTCCATCCGTTTATGCCGTTAATTTTAATAGATTCCATATTTTTCAGACAATTTTACCCCTAGAACAAAATCACATTCTCAAGGAATACCCCCCTCAAACCCCGTGCCACCCTCCAGCAAACCTCCCCACCGCTGCCCCCGTCGCGCGCCGCCTTCCATCACCCCCCTCCCCCATCCGTGCCACTTGCATCTCCAGCAAAGACCCCGACACCCCCCCGTTCCGCTCCATGCCCACCAGCAAAGCCCCCGCGCGCCGCCCTGCATCCCCGGTCCCCTTCATCCCATTGAAGCGCCCCCCGTCGCCACCTTGCATCCCCCGCCGCGCCCAGCTCCCCCACACGCCACCCTGCATCCCCCCTCCATCCAGCAACCCCCCGGTCCCCTGCATCCCGTCACGCCGCCCTCTAGCTCCCCCGCGCATCGTCCTGCATCCCCCCACCCCATCTGCAGCAAAGGCCCCGTCCGCACGCCCCCTCGCCCTGCATCCATCCCCCTTCCCGCAACCTACAGCAACCCGCACGACCCCTCGCCCCCCCCCCCCCCCGGCCGCTCGCGCCAACAGTCCCGGAAATCCCCTACCCTGCCTCCCGAGCTGCAGTCCCGAGCTCCGACCTGCAATCCCCGAACCTCACCACCCGGTTACTCCTGCATTCTCGAGCCCCGACCCCCCCCCCCCCCCCCCCGCGTGGGTGGCGGTCTATGGGCGGAGGAAAGGGGAGGAGAGTGGAGGAGGAAGAGAGGGGAGGTGGTTGGCGGGATGTGGGCGGCGAAAAGTGGAGGGGATGGAGGAGAAAGAGAGGGGAGGTGGTCGGTGGTTTATCGGCTGAGGAAGTGGGAGGGGTTGGAGGAGGAAGAGATGGGTGTTGCGGCAGGTTGTGGGTGGAGGAAGTGGGAGGGGGCTGGAGGAGGAAGAGAGGGGGGTTGCGATGGTGGAGGAAGAGGAAGGAGTGTGGAGGAAGAGAGGGGAGGTGGTTGACGGACAAGGAGGCGGGTGGGATGGGGTGGAGAGGGGGTGCGCTGGAGGAGGATGAGAAGGGGTGACTGGGTTTTTTTCTTTTTCTTTTTGTGTTTTTATTTAATTTCGACCGTTGGATTTGAGATGGGTTAGATTAACTCAAATGTCAGTTGAGTTAATGGATTAAAATAACGGAAGGTTACGAGTGTAGAACGGAACACTTATTCGAGGGTTTGGGTGTAATTATGATTTATAGAGGGTTTCTGGGGTAATTACGAGATTACTCAGGGTCATGGGTGTAAATATCCCAACTCTAAATAGTAGCCATAGGATTACCCTTCCTCCTCTAAATCCTATTAATGGTATAACCGTATCCTATGGACCTCCTTTATTTTTTTTATATTGATTGGTATATAGATATGTGGGTGGTTGCTAACAACTATATATATACACGGTAAAAAGGGTAGATTATAGGATTCTTTTTTATTGTCAATTTCTAACAAGAGGACTGTCAAGTAATACCGACATCTTGACCCTTGGGAGCTCACAATAATAATTGTTTGTTGTATAACAGATGGTATTCTTATATCTTAAAAGTGAACCAAAAAGATTTCACAGATGTTTTTTTTATGCCCGATTAAATACGGGTAAAATGATTTAGATTATCAGATAACCTTCTAATGGTCGAGAGAGTTAGTTAGGAATCCTTTTTGCGTCAATATAAGGTAATTATCATCTCAAGTATTTCAATTTCAAGGTCTTGATTCTTGAATTATATTTTGTACCTACTAAAATTACATAGGCTACTGGGAAGCATGATGATCGGGTAGATAGAGATAGGTGTCACAAGGGATTGGGAATGCACCCTTGGGGCCCCGGACAGATGCCATGAAGATCGCGACCTCAACAGACGAGCTAGGTGATATTGCACCTAGCAGCCCGGTTGTATCCGGAGTCGCTCGACGGAGTTGGCAGGTGGCAATGGTTGACATTTTTGGCTTCGTACTTATACACAATATTAGGCCTCGGAGTAGAATTAGGTGTGGTCGCACCAAATTCTATTTCGAGTAATATTATTGTGAGAGGTGTTCCGGGATATGGTTTGAAGTTGGAGATTTGGGGTTGAAAATCTTTTCATATCTGATCAAGAAGAGATCATTGAGAGTTACTCAAGAGAAATATCAAGTTCCTACATAGCGGAGGCCTGCGAGTCACGTACTTGCATGTGCTAAAATAATACGAGGAATGACTAATGATCAGATCCTTGAAATTATAATTGTATACCCTTGTGGACAATAACCAGCTTGCTGAAATATCAAGAATATTGTGGTAGTACCCAATGATTTTCTTTTATAAAAAATAGAATCAATGTCATCGAATGAAAATTTGAACACCTTGGTGTTCTTTCTAAATTTTTACAGCACATGCATCTGCCATTAAATAAAGTTGAGTATGCATTCTTTTCTTACCCTTATATTAGTCATTATAGTGTTTATCTCGTTACTGGGAAATTGCTCATAACGTTACCCTCGTGTGAACCCAACAGGTGTACCTGAGCAGCAGCCACCACATTAGCGGTCTTTTGAGGAGACCGGACCTTCTACGTCATACTTGCACCAAACAGGGTGCGTTCTACTTAGAGTAACTTATTTACTTCCGCATTATTTATGTTATTTTGAGAGGCAAGTAATGAGATATTGGAGAACTTCTTCTACAAGTTATAGTGATGTGATGTATCTCATTCTATGGATATGGGCTTGTGTTGGACATGTGAGCCCACGGCGAGCCATTATGCAATAAATGTTATTGCGAATATCATTCCCTGATCTGAAATGAAGAATAAATAATTTGCATAATAGGTCCCTCTGTACAATTAGGGTTATGTACCATGGTTGTCTTAATGATCATACAGCTGTTGATTCAATTATTGAATCATAGAGGCTGGTGCTTGGATGAATATCTAAAGAGTTAGATTGAGGACTCATCAAACACCGCCAAATGATTGTTAAGATGTGATCTCCAGCCTGAGTAGGAGATGGCAATCCTTTCTCACATAGGCTGATATCTGACCGACTTCTTGATGCAGGTCCTCTGCATAGGAATAGAGATTCGAAGGTGTCAGATTAGCTAGGTCAATGGGTTGACCTGACGAGATCGAGATAACCTAAGTCCTATGTTGAATGCTGTCACAACATAGGCACGCATCCTCTGACCGGAGACAAATATATTGCTATATATCTGAGTATGTACATTTGGCAGACCAATAGGTTGATGACCTAACCAAGGTCTACACACCGGCGAGCTGGTGTGCATATAAGGGTATATGAGCAATATGATCTCTCAAAGGGATCATATAGGTTCACTTGTGAACCGGAAGACATGAGCTCACTCATGAGGTATTGGGAACGATCAAATTCCATGCACGGTCGTCATGCATTGGAAGCATGACATGAATTTGAAGGTATGATATATGCTTTGGGAAAGCATATGATCGATACCAACTCCCAATGATCAAGATTGTGAAACTTAATGATTAAACCCCGAAGAAGACAGTGTAAAAATGATCTTGATCTTCGGGTTGATCATGGGTCTTCCAGTATGCAGGATGTACAGGTATTGGGAATACCTGAAGGGTGATGTGATCATAAACGATTGTATATCCATGACGCTTCCATTCCGAGGGAGTGATGAAATAGGTCTGGATTTTAGTGACTCCTTTCAGCAGAGAAGCAATCCGATCTTAGTCCAAGTGTTGGACATTGGTCTGAATGAGATTCAGATTCAATGAGAAGATTGGAATTGCGGTCTTGATTTAATCAAGCATCTGTGGGAGGTTCGTAAGATCTGTATTTGAGATAAGATCTCAATATCCAAGTCACTATATATGGAATAATACAATCGCCCTGTCCTTATCTCCAAGTATCTACGGAGAAAGCACATTATTCTTGAAAGGGTTCAAGAATAATTCATTTGATGAAATATCCAAGCAAAGACTTGATGATTAAATGAGATTTAATTATCAAGCTTAGTATGAATATAATTCATATTGTGAAAATGATTATATAAGATAATTAAATGGGATTTAATTATCAAGGATTAAGAGAATGTGGATAACACTACCCATGATATATGTGTGTTATAAATATGATTTATAATATAATATATAAGAGAGAATTTATGTAAATAGTATTTGTTAATTAATAATGTGGATTGGATTCACATTTATTAATTAATTGGAAATGCAATTTACTAATTAGTTTGGGTTGTGAATATGATTCACATAATATTCAATGGCATGATTGAAATATTCACAAATTAATTTGGAATTAATTTGGTGAATACTTTTTTGTGTGATTAATTAAGGAATAATAAGATAAATAAAAAGGAGCCAAATAACCACCATTCATAGGTGGCGTCACCCATGAATTGTTCATGGGTGACGCCCCCTATTTTTAAGGGTGGTTGGTTGACTCCATTTTAATTATCACATTATCTCTTAATTAGCTATTGATAAATTAAATTATGTTGATAACGTTGCAACATATTTTTAATTAATCATGGCCATTGATTTAGCATGGACCAAGCATGGCTGTTGGATCCATGTGTCCCATGGATTGAGATCCATTGGATCCCAAACTAGTATAAAAGGAGGGCTAGGGTAGCCTTCCAAGTTACAACAACATAATCAAGAGTTGAAGAACTCTACTCTCTCTCTATCTCTCATTCTCGTGTGGGCTCTCCCTAATATTCAAGTGGCCGTCCACTTTGTGTATTAGGAAGGAGAGCATTTCGGCTTCGCTTCGACGCTTGGATCTTCGTCAAAGGATTGTGGGAAGGACACGACTCATCATCGTGCCCGCAAGTGCATTCTCCGTGGGTCGTACTTGAGACAGGAGGATCTCTACTTTGGGATCTCGCGATCACAACCACGCTTCAAGAGGTATTCCTTATACTTTGTGGTTTGATGAAACGATCCGAGAAGTGTTCTCGTGATCATGTGGTTTCATCTTTAAAGTTAAAAATTTTAATTTCCGCTGCATCTAGCATCTAGTACGACTAGTTGCTCCAATTGCATATGATGCGATCGACACGCTTCCGTGATGCGCTTAAGGATTCACAATATCCTTCATGTGGTATCAGAACCATAGGTCGAATAAGATTTTGGATATGATCCATAGACCTTAGACGATTTGATTCTTGATAGGGTTGCGAAATTTTTACTGCATTTCATTTTTCGCACCTCTGTCTAATTGAATTTTTCTGTACTGTTTGAAATGCTTAAACACGAAATTTTCAATTGGATATTGTTCCCCATTAAACAAGGAAACCTAGGACTTGAGTTTACTAAATTTGGACTTCATTTGCTCAAGATATGGCTTTTTGAGTATGACTATATTCACTGTTGCGGGAACTGCGGATTTGAACGTGATTAATGAGATTATTACGGTTTTAATCCGCCTTGAAATGCGTGAATTATCACTTGAGTTCTTTAATAAATCAAATAAGCAATCTTTGAAAACTGAATTTGCATTTTGTGGATTTAAATTGATCAAGATAAGTTAATTTTAGTGATTGGGGGTCACTGCTGGAAAATAACAATTTTGATCTTGAACCTTGTGATATGTCATTCAATTATCATGATGAAAATTAATTGTTAATTTTCTGAAATAATTAGTGATAAATATTTGTGAAATATTTAAAGAGATAATTATTTAATTGAATGATACTTGCCTAAACCACAATGTTGAGATATTAGATCTTGATCATTGGTTCATCAACAAACATTGCTTTCATGAAAACCATAATTTATCCTACAATTGTTGTAGGACAACTTTTACATGAAAAACCCTTTTTTTTGCTTCAATAGGATTGGGGATTTGTCTAGCAAATCTCCTTATAATCAAAAATGTTTTGATTTATATTATATGGTATAATTTCGGTTGAAAAACCGATGAACATCTCAAAGTACATGATGGTCTATCTGGTATTATACTTTCCCGAGGCGGATGTGGTGCCTAGTCGGAGAGCATTGGGGTAGCGGGTTGCAACGTATGTGGTTCGTCTCACTCTCATCGGTACTGGCCATGACAGCGGGTAGGGACTGTATAATACCAGAGACAGACAACGTGTATTTTTCTAATAATTAAAATTCGAATAATACGTACTTTGAGATAATACCTACTATTCAAGTAAAAGACATGTTTGTTGATTGATGATTAATTTAATGTGATTAAATTAATTATATCCAATAAATACTCTATTATGAATAGATGTGTATTTCCCTTGGAAGAATTAATTATGTGAATATGATTCACGATAATTAGTTATAAAATTTGAATATGAGGTGGAGGATCACATAAGTAACATCCATGGTCTCCCGTCAAGGCGAAGGATTCCGTCGCCAGTTGTTGTATATAGGAGATGCCTGTCTGAAGTGACAGATCCTATATATGATTTAATTGGATCGGGTTCTTTTCTTCTCGAAAGAGTAAGGCCGTATACGTAGTGACCCCAATATCGAGTCCTCATATTATTGGGGCGATAGTGGATTGCGTATAGCGAGTATTAAGCATGTTGATGGTTGGTTCAATTAATGGCGGGTCAACATCATCTTAGGGGTGGTGGGCCCGGGTGTTAAAGACCGAATTGGGAATGCAAGTTGGACTTGCAAGGCGGAATGAGTTCCCGCTTCTTTTTATTGGAGTCGTAAGTTCTCATATTATTGGGATGCGACAAAGAAAGGAAAGGAGATCCCAGATCTTGCTAGAGATATAATGGTAAGAATATCTCTTACATTGAAAGTGATTAAGGGAATGAACTTTCAGTGTTGACAAGGCAAGACAACTTTGATATAAAAATTCCTAAATCAAAGTAAAACATGTATAATATATATATATATA
Organism: Ottelia alismoides; assembly: GCA_037367405.1. Taxonomy (NCBI): domain Eukaryota; kingdom Viridiplantae; phylum Streptophyta; class Magnoliopsida; order Alismatales; family Hydrocharitaceae; genus Ottelia; species Ottelia alismoides. Next base: position 141,306 of record JAZKJV010000228.1, read on the forward strand.
TATACACACACACACTCTTATGCAAGTTTCTTATTTCAAACAATCCATCATTAAACCCACTCAATGTTATACTCAATGATAACCAGTAAAATATCATGGATTGGACTCATGATCCAGATATTATACTTGCAATTGGACACATAATGTATGTGGTTGCAGTGTGCAAGTTCCCTCAACATAACGAGGAAGGACAATTAAATAAGACAATAAGACATCACCTTAGGGTTTGTATGTCTCTATACTCTTGATCTTTCATCGAGTGTACTTTGGAAGTGACATGTCGATGGTGATCGTAATTGTCGAATAATCCTCATAAAATAAAAGAAGATATTTTGACATACATATGTGCTCTAGACAATTAATCATGAATGACATGGTTCTCTACATTATGCAGAATGGTAGGTCGAAAGAGATGATGTATTGAAAATGTTTGAATACCTACCTGAACCTAAGTCTCCAAGAGTCAAGATGAATGTAGATATGATGAGTGTCATCATTCTACCATCTATACTCAAGTCATTCATGAAGCTTCATGATATTCATATTATATGAATTTAATGAAGCATGTATAAATGTTGAAATGCTCTTACATTGAATTCTTTTGAATTTAACATAAGAGATCCTTAGTCTTAAGCAATGATTGTTTATAGATTACGAGAGCACAGTGGAAGCATGGGTTGGACCCATGTGAGAAGAAAAATCAAAGAGTTGATTGTCCTTCTGTGACTTCCATATGACATCCAAAGAGTTGGATGAATGCCAATACTGCAATAAGTTGATGTGTTGATAGTATGACTATCAAGTCTGTCTAAAATCCTTAGTGAAGGACTCAGATAGAGCATCGGAATAATCTACATGTAATCATTGACTCTGACTTTCTTATTTCATAAGATAAAGTCTGACAATTGTATCACAATCTTCTAATAACTTTTGCAATTGGTTGCATGTATATATTAGAAGATTAGAAATTTGATCTTAAGGTTTAGTAGTCATCTACATGGATATTGTTGTAATTGTTGCAGCAATCTCTATTGGATAGATAGACTTCATATTCTCAGTGGGAGAGCCCTTAGTCTTAGAGAATGTCTCTATGACTTGGATATTAGAATACACTCATTGTTTGTTTCTAAATGTTGGAAATAAACATGAATTCTGAGATAGAACTATCATAAAGAGTTATGATGGATATATTTCAGATAGTAATCTAACATCTAGTGGACTCCACAAAATTAGAAAATTAATGAATAGTTCATTAAGATTTTTAATACTAGAAATCAAACCTTACAAGATTAATAGGAGGATGAAGATCATTTGACAATGATCTGGCATCAAGTCTTGGACATATGTATATTTATATGATCAATAGACTAGTAGGATATGAAACTTTAGAATGTCTAAAATTTCAAATCTTACATACTTGTGAATATTGTATTCAAAGTAAAATGTCCAATACACCCTTCTCTGGGAATGGTGTTAGATGTCGAGGTATTCAAGATCTCATACATATTGATGTATGTAGATCATCTATATCATAGTAAACATTATGGATATGTGATATCTATTGATGGTTATGTATGATATGAGATTTCTTCTCTTCACCTGAGAAACCTTTGAAATGTTCAAAGATTTCACAATTTTGGTTTAGAACCAAAGTTTGGAGAAAGATGAAATGAGTTTGATCTAACCTAGGTAGCTTGTACCTGCTAGATAAAATCCAAAGAATACCTTATGGAGATATGAATACCATTTCTATCTCAATCCTCCTAATACACCTAAACTCAATGGAGTTGTAGGGTGATACAATTGGATCATGTGTGACATGATTTGATCAATGATGAATTTTTAGCATAATTTCCTCTTAGTTTCCTGGTATATATGTGTAGTAGAGACTACAATATATATCCTTAATAAGATTCCATGCATGTAAGCTAGAATCTAGCACTTGAGAGTGATGCTTCATTAGGAAAATAAAGGATGGTATTGGATACCTACTTTATGACCTTGAGATTCTTAAAAGATCTCATCTCTAAGAATGTGATTCTTATAGGATGACTCTCTTGAGAATCAAGATGAAAATGAAGTATAGGAACTCATTTAATCTTGAGAAAATAATGAGGCTCCTGAAATTGGAAACTAAAAAGGACAATTAAAGATGAAACATTAATACCTCTTCAAATAAGTTTGAGGATGTATTCCATGTGTTGATTAAGTCTGACAATGATAGGACTTCATGTGATGAAGCTCCTAAGGATCATGACATGGAAAGATGGATATTAGCAATAAATTCTAAAGTAGACTTCATATACAAGTGTTGTATATGGACCCTCGAGGATCCACCTATAAGGGTTAGACCCATTAAGATGTAAATGGATCTTCAAGAGAAAGGGAACCTGATGAGAAGGTAGAGACCTTCAAAGCTCGGTTCGTAGCCATGAGCCACACACTGTAAGAGAAGACATTGCTTTCAATGAGACTTGCTCTTCAGAAACCAAGCTTGAAATCATCAGAGTATTGCTAAACCTAGCTGCACAACTTGACTGTTGCATCTTCACAATGTAAGTCAAGATTGCATTCCTCTAAGAATACCTCTTTGAGGATATTCACATGAAGTAGCCCCAGCGCTTCATGATTGGGGAAAGTAAGGTGTAAAAGCTAAAGAAATCCATCTATGGACTCAAATAAGCTTCTTGTTGTTAGAACATAAGATTTGATGAAATTATAAATGTTATGATTTCAAATAGAATCTTGATGTACCATGTGAAGCTTGGTGGGAGTGCCATTGTGTTCATCGTGCTAAATGTAGATAATATCCTAATCATTTGGAATGATATAAGGATGATAATAAGTGTTTTATAGACTAGCTATTCCATACCTTGAGATATGATCTCAAGAATACCTCTTAGATCTTAATTCTGAAGTTGTTCAGAAGCAAAGAAAAGAGGATATTGGGACTGTCACATTTGTAGTACACCTTGGACATATTCCATTCTTGGAAATTCCAAAAAGGCTTCCTTTCCCTTGAGATTTGGCACTGACCTATCTAAAGGGATAGCACCTCAAAGAGTTGAGGAAGTGAATGCTAGAACTGCTTGCACCTGTGCATCAGTTACGAGAAGCTAAGTGTATGCTAAATGTGTATAAAAGCCAGATATCTGCCACGCAGTGGGAGTAGCAAAGTGTTGCTAATCCTACTATGGAGAGAAAGAACACTTGATTGCAGAAATAACGATATCTTCAAAGATGACAAGATTTTTTGAGATAGTGATCTCTAAGTCTTATCTTCAAGAGCTTAAGACTTTATAGATAGAGATCTAAAAGTCTTAACTGCGAATACCTTAGGAGATAGTGATCTCCCGGAATAAGGGTATTCTGATAAGGATTATGGAAATAGTGGTTATAATAGTAATTGAGCAATAGTGTCAAGGACACTGTAACTGCTTTGACTAGATTGAGTATAGGTTGCATGAGATGCAACATTCGCATTGGATGCGAGCACTGTTACCTAGGGATATGCAAGTGCCGTAAAAGGACTTGGCATAGTCTTTTGGGAACAGAGTGACTGATCAGCTTACCTAGCTATTTCTAAATAGCTTATGATTGTCACATGAGTGTGGGTTTAAATGATTAGCCCATTAATGGCTCTTTGGGCTAGTGGGAGATTGTTGGACATGTGAGCCCACGGCGAGCCATTATGCAATAAATGTTATTGCGAATATCATTCCCTGATCTGAAATGAAGAATAAATAATTTGCATAATAGGTCCCTCTGTACAATTAGGGTTATGTACCATGGATGTCTTAATGATCATACAGCCGTTGATTCAATTATTGAATCATAGATGCTGGTGCTTGGATGAATATCTAAAGAGTTAGATTGAGGACTCATCAAACACCGTCAAATGATTGTTAAGATGTGATCTCCAACCTGAGTAGGAGATGGCAATCCTTTCTCACATAGGCCGATATCTGACCGACTTCTTGATGCAGGTCCTCTGCATAGGAATAGAGATTCGGAGGTGTCATATTAGTTAGGTCAATGGGTTGACCTGACGAGATCGAGATAACCTAAGTCCTATGTTGAATGCTGTCACAACATAGGCATGCATCCACTGACCGGAGATAGATATATTGCTATATATCTGAGTATGTACATTTGGCAGACCAATAGGTTGATGACCTAACCAAGGACTATACACCGGCGAGCTGGTGTGCATATAAGGGTATATGAGCAATATGATCTCTCAAAAGGATCATACAGGTTCACTTGTGAACCGGAAGACATGAGCTCACTCATGAGGTATTGGGACCGATCAAATTCCATGCATGGTCGTCATGCTTTGGAAGCATGACATGAATTTGAAGGTATGATATATGCTTTGGGAAAGCATATGATCGATACCAACTCCCAATGATCAAGATTGCGAAACTTAATGATTAAACCCCGAAGAAGACAGTGTAAAAATGATCTTGATCTTCGGGTTGATCATGGATCTTCCAGTATGCAGGATGTACAGGTATTGGGAATACGTGAAGGGTGATGTGATCATAAACGATTGTATATCCATGACGCTTCCATTCCGAGGGAGTGATGAAATAGGTCTAGATTTTAGTGACTCCTTTCAGTAGAGATGCAATCCGATCTTAGTCCAAGTGTTGGACATTGGTCTGAATGAGATTCAGATTCAATGAGAAGATTGGAATTGCGGTCTTGATTTAATCAAGCATCTGGATTTGAGATAAGATCTCAATATCCAAGTCACTATACATGGAATAATACAATCGCCCTGTCCTTATCTCCAAGTATCTGCGGAGAAAGCACATTATTCTTGAAAGGGTTCAAGAATAATTCATTTGATGAAATATCCAAGCAAGGACTTGATGATTAAATGAGATTTAATTATCAAGCTTAGTATGAATATAATTCATAATGTAAAAATGATTATCTAAGAAAATTAAATGGGATTTAATTATCAAGGATTAAGAGAATGTGGATAACACTAGCCAAGATATATGTGTGTTATAAATATGATTTATAATATACATATATAAGAGAGAATTTATGTAAATAGCATTTGTTATTTAATAATGTGGATTGGATTCACATTTATTAATTAATTGGAAATGCAATTTACTAATTAGTTTGGGTTGTGAATATGATTCACATAATATTCAATGGCATGATCGAAATATTCACAAATTAATTTGGAATTAATTTGGTGAATATTTTTTTGTGTGATTAATTAAGGAATAATAAGATAAATAAAAAGGAGCCAAATAACCACCATTCATAGGTGGCGTCACCCATGAATTCTTCATGGGTGACGCCCCCTATTTGTAAGGGTGGTTGGTTGACTCCATTTTAATTATCACATTATCTCTTAATTAGTTATTGATAAATTAAATTATGTTGATAATGTTGCAACATATTTTTAATTAATCATGGCCATTGATTTAGCATGGACCAAGCATGGCCGTTGGATCCATGTGTCCCATGGATTGAGATCCATTGGATCCCAAACTAGTATAAAAGGAGGGCTAGGGTAGCCTTCCAAGTTACAACAACATAATCAAGAGTTGAAGAACTCTACTCTCTCTCTCATTCTCGTGTGGGCTCTCCCTAATATTCAAGTGGCCATCCACTTTGTGTATTAGGAAGGAGAGCATTTCGGCTTCGCTTCGACGCTTGGATCTTCGTCAAAGGATTGCAGGAAGGACACGACTCATCATCGTGCCCGCAAGTGCATTCTCCGTGGGTCGGACTTGAGATTGGAGGATCTCTACTTTGGGATCTCGCGATCACAACCACGATTCAAGAGGTATTCCTTATACTTTGTGGTTTGATGAAATGATCCGAGAAGTGTTCTCGTGATCATGTGGTTTCATCTTTAACGTTAAAAATTTTAATTTCCGCTGCATCTAGCATCTAGTACGACTAGTTGCTCCGATTGCATATGATGCGATCGACACGCTTCCGTGATGCGCTTAAGGATTCACGATATCCTTCAGCTTGATAATCATTGTCAATGAGAATGGATGGTGTATTTTACTTTTCATTTCACATTATTCTCCTGTTGTTATTTATATTTCAAATGTTAATCTTATGTGCATAAGATGGTTTGCTGAGTATCATAGATCACGGGCGTATTTGAACCTTAGGTCTGACGCTCCCGTCCCGTCGATTTTGGTAGCCGAAGGGACAGGGCATCACAGATGGTATCAGAGCCCGATACTCCATTCTATCTTTGCATATTAGATTATCAATGGGATTTGAAATATATATAGCGACAAATCCTTCTAATTTTGGCATTAGTCAAGGAGAATAATTGCAATCCTGCTTAATGAGTCCATTATCTTTCCAACTATAGAAATAAATTCTAATATAATGATTCTTTAGGGAATCATGCCGCCTCGTGTTGACCCTGATGTTGCACAATAGTTGGCCTTACTAGTCCAGGCTGTGCGGGATATACAACAGCGTCAGGAGGTATTGGAGCAAAGACTCCTCCAGCAGGATGACTCCTCATATCAACCCTCTCGTGAGGAGGAGGACAGTGTTCACCCTTCGGTGTCTCTGGACCCAGAAGGATCAGAGGACCTAGAGGCGTTACAAAAACATCAAACGACCTACGCAGCATATCAGAGGTCTAAGGTGCCACAATTCTTTAGCACCGGTACGCCAGATGAGGCTGAACTGTGAATGGATAACGTATCCAAGGTTTTGCAGATGATCCATGTTCCTGAAGAGTCTTGGCTTACATTCGTGGAATTTTCACTAGCAGGGTATGTTGAACGTTGGTGGTACGCCACCAAGGAACATCTGGAAGATCCCATAACATGGGAAATATTTCTTGACGAATTCAGTAGCCAGTTCTATCCTGACCACTGGGTTGAGGATCAGAGGAGGTTGTTTGCTGAGCTGAAGCAGGGGACAATGACGGCCCAAGAATACCTCATTCGCTATACTGAACTCTCTCTCCATTCACCAGCGACTACTGCTTTTCCTGAGGAGAATTTAAGAAGTTCATTCGAGGACTATGTGTCGATGTGCAACATTAGCTATCTGCATTGGATTTCACTTCCATCAAGGAGATAGCTTCTAAAGCTACCAAGATGGAGGCAACTTAGAGTCGACTTCAGGGGAGTCCATCACATTTCCAACCATCTCAGTCCGGGAGATATGCTTATCGAGATTTTTATAGATCTCGTAGAGAGCGTCGTTTCCACCCAGTGGCTACCACCCCTACCATTAGCAGATTTGCCCCTACACATACTTTAGGGCAGGGCTTGACGAGTTGCGATACTACTTCCTTCTGCTATTCGAAGCACTCGTAAGGTCGCAAGACAGTTGGTGCTAGCCTTTGAAGGATATGGAGAAATCCTCAAGCGCATCACGGAAGCGTGATCGTCGTATCGGATACGACGAAGAACGACTAGTCGTACTAGTTGTTCGGTGCAGCGGAATTTAAAAAATTTTAAACCGATGAAACCACATGATCCGAGAACCATTCTCAAATCGTTTCATCTATAACCACAGCAAGTATAATGCAATACCTCTCGAAGCGTGGTTGATCGAGTCTCTACGAAAAGAGACCTCCTGTCTCAAGTCCGATCGTCGGAGTAACGGCTTGCGAGCGCGGAGATGAGTCGCGGTGTCCTCGCAATCCAAGTTGATCCAAGCGCGGTTGCTCCTGATCTCGTCGCACGAGATCAAACGTCTCCTTCGTGAGTGAAGCACTCCAAGAAGACAAAGAACCGCAGAGAGTCGAAGCGGCAGCACGATGGCGCGGGCGTCGATGTTTCTCTCCACCAAGGTGGACGGCCACCAAGAAGAGAGGGAGAGAGAGGGTTGTCGTGTATATGAGAAAGAGAGAGAGAGTTTGTGCTACAATAGCATGTGTAAAGAGAGAGCCAAGTATGCCTCTCTATTTATAGGGTTTTGGGATCCATGGATCTCAATCCATGGGACACATAGAATCAATGGATGAGATTGATTTATGTTCATCCAATGGCTAAGATTGTTGTTGTCAAAAGCAACAAATTTAGGTCAAAATATATTTGATAAAATCAAATATAATTCATTCCTAAATCATCCCAACAAATAAGGAGAGAAGACACATGGAGATTTCATCTCCATGTGCCTTCCATGTAGGTGCACACCCACTCCAATTAGGAGTGGTGTGCCGTCCATGGATTGCATGGAGATTGCAATCTCATGGAAATCCATGAGATTGCATATCTCCATGTAATCTCTCTTATTTATTTGCAACAAATTTATTTGGGATTTATTTCTCAAAAATAATTCACAATTATCTTTGAGAATATTGCAATCTTGCCATGGAAAAATTGTGAATCATATTCACAACCCAAAACAACATGTAATTCATATTGTTAATTAAGTACACAATGTGTATCCAATACATATCATAATTAATCAACACATATAAATTATAATTAACTCTCTCTAATACATTATAAATCACATTTATAATATATCATGAATAATTGGATATCTCTATCCACATTATTCTTATCCAAACTAATTAAATCACATTTAATCATATTGGATAATTTCTCATACATCATGATAATTAAAACACTTTTAATTATCAAATTCTCTTTGCTTAGATCTTATGGAATTGTTCTTAAACCATTTAAGAACAATGCTATTTCTCCTCAGATACTTGGAGATAAGGACAGGGCGATTGTATTGTTCCACGTATAGTGACTTGGATGTTGAGATCATATCTCAACTCCAGATCCTATGGACCTCCCACTGATGCTTGATCAAATCAAGACCGTAGACTTAATCTTCTCATTGCATCTGAATCTTATTCAGATCAATGTCCAGTTCATGGACTAAGATCAGGTCACTTCTTAATGAGAGGAGTCACTAAAATCCAAACCTGTTTCATCACTCCCTCGGAATGGAAGCGTCATGGTTATACAATCGTATATGATCAAATCACCCTTCAGGTATTCCTAATACCTGTACATCCTACATACTGGAAGACTCATGATCATCCTGAAGATAAAGATCACTTTTACACTGTCATCTTCAGGGTTAGATCATTAAGTTTCTCAGTCTTGGTCATTGGGATTTGGTATAGATCATATGCTTTCACAAAGCATATATCTTACCTTCAAATTCATGTCATGCTTCCAAAGCATGACGACCATGCATGGAATTTGTTCAGTCCCAATACCTCATGAGTGAGATCATGTCTCCCGGTTCACAGGTGAACCTGTATGATCCCTTTGAGAGATCGCATTACTCATATGTCCTTACATGCACACCAGCTCGCCGGTATTTAGACCTTGATTAGGTCATCAACCTATTGGTCTGCCAAATGTACATACTCAGACATATAGCAATACATCTGTCTCTAGTCAGAGGATGCATGCCTATGTTGTGACAGTATTCAACGTAGGTCTTTGGTTATCTCGATCTCGTCAAGTCAACCCATTGACTTAACTAACCTGACACCTCTGAATCATTATTCCCATGCAGAGGACCTGCATCAAGAGGTCAGTCAGATATCAGTCATATGAGATAGGATTGCCATCTCCTACTCGGACTGGAGATCATCACTTAATGATCATTTGATGACGCTTGATGAGTTCTCTATCTAACTCCTTAGATATTCATCAAGCATCAGCCTCTATGATCCATCCAATGAATCAACAGCTGTATGATCATCAAGTTGGCCATGGTACATAACCCTTATTGTAAAGAGGGACCCTATAGTGCATTCATTCATTAATCTCAGAAGGGGAGTGAAAAATAAACAATAACTTTTATTGATAATTTATTCATTACAATAACATTTATTGTAGAAATGGTTCGCCCGGGGCTCACATTGCTAACAACCTTTTCTCGGGAGGCTCCTTTTCTCAGCCAGGAGATCGTAAGTGTTTCCACTGCCAACAACCGGACCATTTTAAGGCCAAGTGTCCCTTACTTGCCAGCAGCTCAGGCAATCATCAACCAAGTGTACGATCAACTTTCTCACATGCACAATCACATGGATCAGCTCCTCGTCGTGGAGGTCGAGGCTTTCAACTTCCTCCACCACAATCAACTTTTAGTGTTGTAGGTTCTACCACTCCATCACACCTGTAGGGACAATTGAATGCAATCACACAGGAGCAGGCCCGTGCCTCAGGAGCTGTAGTGCGAGGTATGATTTCAGTGCATGGTATATCCTTACATGCTTTATTTGATTCGGGAGCTATGCACTCTTTCTTGTACATCAATTAGTACCCAAGTTAGATAAAGAGTCAGTATGTGTTCCATCTCCTTACTACATCAAAGGCCCAGGGGGTCAATTATTCATAGTGCGATAAGCAGTGGAGAATGTAGCAGTGCAGATCGGCGGACACATATTGCCCGCATGCCTTTTTGTCATTCAGTTAGAAGATTTTGATGTCATCTTAGGTATGGATTGGCTCGAGCAATATCACGCATGCCTTAATTGCTTTAAGAAGACGATAGAGTTCCGTCTCCCAGGCATACCTACTTTTCAGTTTGATGGATGTACCTCAGATAATGAGGTCTTGTATGTATCGGCATTGAAGGTCTAACACATGCTCGATCAGAGTTGCATAGGTTTTCTTGCCCATGTTGCGGAGTTACCCGTCGAGGATCGTATGATTGAAGACGTCAAAATTGTGTGAGATTTTCCTAATGTATTACCAGAGGAATTACATGAACTACCGCCCGAGAGGGAGATCGAGTTCGAGATTACTTTGATACCCGATACACAACCGATCTCCATTCCTCCATATAGAATGGCACCAACCGAACTCAGGGAACTCAAAGTACAACTGCAGGAATTATTGGAAAAGGGATTTATACGTCCAGTACATCACCTTGGGGAGCACCAGTCCTCTTCGTAAACAAGAAGGATGGGTCTATACGCTTGTACATCGATTACAGGCAATTGAATAAAAGGACGGTAAAGAACCGTTACCCACTTCCACGAACAGATGATCTTTTCGATCAGTTGCAAGTTGCAGCGGTATTCTCAAAGATTGACCTACGATCGAGTTATCATCAATTGAGAATTAAGGACACAGGTGTCTTAAATCTGCTTTTTGCACCAGATACGACCACTATGAGTTTGTGGTTATGTCGTTTGGACTCACAAACGCACCTACCACATTCATGGACATGATGAACAGAATTTTCTGTCCATACTTAGATCGTTTTGTGGTAGTATTCGTTGATGATATCTTGATCTACTCACGTGATGAGCATGAGCATGAGCATCATTTGCATACTATTCTCAAGACACTTAGAGAACAAAAGTTGTATGCAAAATACAACAAGTGTGAATTTTGGTTTACCGAAGTAGCTTTCCTCGGCATGTAATTCCAGGAGCAGGCGTGGCAGTTGATCCAACCAAGATAGAGGCAGTCATGTCATGGGAGCAGCCCAAGACAGTTAACGAGATATGCAGCTTCTTAGGCCTCACCGGCTACTACAGATGTTTTGTTAGGGCTTCTCGCAACTAGCTCTACCACTTACTCGTCTAGCACAGAAAGATGTCCCTTTCATTTGGAGCGACAAGTGCGAGCTGAGCTTTCGTACGTTGAAAGAAAGACTGACCAGTGCTCCGATTCTCACCCTTCCTTCATGCTCCTTAGACTTTACGGTGTATACTGATGCATCAAAGGAGGGTTTTGGAGCAGTGTTGATGCAACGTGGTCATGTCGTAGCATATGCATCACGACAACTAAAGAACCATGAACGGAACTACCCTACTCGTGACTTGGAGTTAGCAGTTATAGTCTTAGCATTGAAGATATGGCGTCACTATTTATATGGGGTCACGTTTGAGATTTTTACAGATCACAAGAGTCTCAAATATATCTTTGACCAGCGAGAGTTGAATATGAGCCAAAGATGATGGATGGAACTGTTGAAGGATTATGACTGCACTATCTCTTATCATCTGGGTAAGAGAATGTAGTAGTTGATTATTTGAGTAGAAGAGCACATACCGTGGGCACCGCAGCATGGCTACAAACTTGGGATATGCTCACATCACTTAGTGAGTGGCATCCCTTTGATAGTACTGCAGACGCTGTAACTGTACCTTCCAAGTATAGCGGACTATGGGATAGGATTGTGCACGGTCAGCAAACAGATCAGAAATTACAAGACTTATTCCATCAATGCCTGAAGGAGGAGTTTGATGGATTCAGAGTCTGGAAGTCCATCTTATGGAAGGGGGACCGTGTCTGTGTCCCTGATGATGGTGAGTTAAGAAAGAGACATCCTAGATGAGGCCCACTGTTCTAGATTATCTATCCATACAGGGAGCAACAGATGTATAGAGACCTCCGTCAACACTTTTGGTGGGAGGGGATGAAGAGAGATGTTGCAGAACATGTCAGTCGTTGCCTTACATGCCAATTGGTGAAGGCAGAGCACAAGCGTCCTCCTAGCTTGTTACAGTCACTTCCTATTCCGTTGTGGAAATGGGAGAGTATCTCTATGGACTTCGTGACATCCTTACCTCGTACAGTAGGTGGATATGATGCTATTTGGGTTATTGTGGACAGGTTGACTAAGTCTGCACATTTTATTCTCGTAAACATGACATGAACTCCGGTGGATCTGGCCAAACTATATATTCAACATGTTATTTACATGCATGAGATTCCCAAGGAGGTTGTATCTAATAGGGACTCTCGTTTCACGTCACGTTATTGGGGAGAATTCATGAAGGCCCTAAAAACTGAACTGTGTCTTAGCTCAGCATATCATCCACAGACGGATGGACAATCAGAGAGGACAATTCAGACTCTTGAGGATCTGCTCAGAGCATGTGCCATTGAGTGACAAGGATCTTGGAAGGATCACCTTCCTTTAGTGGAGTTCACTTATAACAACAGCTACCATGCTAGTATTGGCATGGCACCTTTCGAAGCATTGTATGGGCGAAGATGCACAACTTCCTTGTGTTGGCAGGAAGTGGGTGACAAGGGTATTTATTCCACTCAGATAATCGAGGATACAACAAGAGCCGTGGAAACAGCCAGGAAGATTTTATTGACTGCACAGAGCCGTCAGAAAAGCTATGCTGATCAGAGACGTCGTGATCTTGAATTTGATGCCGGAGACTTTGTATTCTTAAAAGTATCTCCAATGAGAGGTATTCAAAGATTTGGTGTCAAGGGTAAGTTGGCACCACGGTTCGTTGGCCCTTTCGAGATTTTATCCCGTATTGGGAAGGTAGAATACCGAGTAGCACTTCCCCCTCACTTGGCAGGCGTGCATGATGTATTCCATGTGTCAAACCTTCAGAAGTATATTCGAGACCCTTGACATGTGATTAGCTATGAGGACCTCGCAGTTGAACCGAATTTGTCTTTTCTTGAGGCACCCGTGCAGATTTTAGACCGGACAGTCAAGAGGTTACGACGGAAAGACATCCCTTTGGTCAAGGTATTGTGGCAAAGTCAGAATGTTGAGGAGGTCACATGGGAGCCTGAGGCAGATATGCGACAGAAATAACCCTATATTTTTGAAGGTATGTTCACGAGACCCTCTTTCAATCCTCTTTAAGATTTTTATGGGTTTCGTTCTCTTTAAGATTTTTATGCATGAATCTGCATCACATTGGAAACTTATACGTTAAATCCTACGTCTCGAGGATGAGACTTCCTTTAAGATTTTTATAATGTGAAATCCCATAATTTTCTTTCCCTAAAATCTGGAGTATTTTTGACATCCAAAAAAATCAAATAAACGCCATTACGTAGATCTCGTCGAGATCTTTCAAACGAGCCCAAGATCCAATTCTGATATTCCTAGCTCAAGTTGTCGATGTTTTAAGTATAATAGTTGGGACCCATATATGGATCCGAACCATATCCGAAATGGCACCCATTTTCAGCCCTCCCTCTATAAATTGAAGGCGATAGGCAACTCTCTCAAAGCCCTAGCCACCACCATCCTTCCCTCTCATGGAGCACCACCACCTTGGTCGGATTAGTTGCCGGAGGACCGTCGTCGACGTCGGAGAAGGAACTCCGATTGAAGATCCGCGGTCACCATCACATAGGAAAGCTCGAGGCCACATTCGTACACGCATTCACGCTACCATCGAGAGACAAAAATATCATTTCCGTGTGAGAGGAGATCCCGAGGGAACATCCTCGGAGGTAACGATGTTTATGCCTTCCTCTTGCTGTTGGTTTCATACGACTTTTGTACCCATATGCATTGAACATGTTTTGGAGCCTTGATTTTCTTACGACGTGATTCATATACTAGTAACGATAAATACCTCCCTCTTGTTGTTGGGTTCCACATGTTTTTTTTTGTCCCCGTTTCATTTTCCACACATTCTTTTAGTTTGATTTGTTGATGATTATCAACATGATATTGCGTAAATCACAAATCTTCTATCAAACTATGAGTGCATCATGGGTTAGTCTTTGGTACATTGATCTCCCAAAAAAGTAAGAGGAGAAACCTGGTGACCCATGAGGATAGTACCCATAGGATTCGAGGTGCACCATCTACGATTGTTGCCTAAGCCTGGTCCATAGAAATGAAACATTCTGTAGCCTATAAGACACTGTCATACAATTTGGAGTTAAATAAACTGGACTTGAATTTATTTTTTTATATACACATAATTAGTGGACCACATTACAAATGTTTAAGGTCGATTCACGTTCACATTGAACATTATTCTCATGTGATAGGTCCAGCAAGTATTATTTAAAATGGTTGTAAATTTAAGGTCATGGTGTGTACTGTTATGGTTTAGATTTTGTGTAGAATGATCATATGATTTAAGGGATCGGGTATTACATAGGAAACATATGTTATGTTAGTTCAATCAACTTAACATAAGATACGATGCGTTTGAAATATTGTGGAAATGATACAGATTTATTGCTGGTTAGAATAATTGCATCCGTTGACATTTTTTGGATCAAAAATTTCATAATGGCATTTTGTAATATCGTCTTTATTAGCTACAACCGTTAAGTATCATTGTATCTTCAAATAATGTAATGGATCTGATGAACGTTATAGCATCACAATAAGACGTTAGATCAGTATTCCATTAAGATTGTATTTATGGTATGCAAAATAGTGTCCGATAGTTTTTGTTATCTAGAAATGGTGTGATAAATTACAATGATATAAATACAACTGGTCGTTACTTTGTGCATCAATATCCTATATTACTATTACTATTATCATTATCATTTTACTAAATGTCCATGGGGTTCCAAACTGACATGAAACTCTAAATAGTAGCCATAGGATTACCCTTCCTCTTCTAAATCCTATTAATGGTATAACCGTTATCCTATGGACCTCCTTTAATTTTTTTTATATTGATTGGTATATAGATACGTGGGTGGTTGCTAACAACTATATATATACACGGTAGAAAGGGTAGATTATAGGATTCTTTTTTATTGTCAATTTCTAACAAGAGGACTGTCAAGTAACACCGACATCTTGACCTTTGGGAGCTCACAAAATAATTGTTTGTTGTATAACAGATGGTATTCTTATATCTTAAAAGTGAACCAAAAAGATTTCACAGATGTTTTTTTTATGCCCGATTAAATACGGGTAAAATGATTTGGATTATCAGATAACCTTCTAATGGTCGAGAGAGATAGTTAGGAAACAATTTTGCGTCAATATAAGGTAATTATCATCTCAAGTATTTCAATTTCAAGGTCTTGATTCTTGAATTATATTTTGTACCGACTAAAATTACATAGGCTACTGGGAAGCATGATGATCGGGTAGATGGAGATAGGTGTCACAAGGGGATTGGGCATGCATCCTTGGGGCCCCGGACAAATGCCATGAAGGTCGCGACCTCAACGGACGAGTTGGGTGACGTTGCACCTTGCAGCCCGGTTGTATCCGGAGTCGCTCGACGGAGTTGGCAGGTGGTAACGGTTGACGTTTTTGGCTTCGCACTCATACACAATATTAGGCCTCGGAGTAGAATTAGGTGTGGCCGTACCAAATTCTATTTCGAGTAATATTATTGTGAGAGGTGTTCCGGGATATGGTTTGAAATTGGAGATTTGGGGTTGAAAATCTTTTCATATCTAATCAAGAAGAGATCCTTGAGAGTTACTCAAGAGAAATATCAAGTTCCCGTGTAGCAGAGGCCTGCGAGTCACGTACTTGCATGTGCTAAAATAATACGAGGAATGACTAATGATCAGATCCTTGAAATTGTAATTGTGTACCCTTGTGGACAATAACCAGCTTGCTGAAATATCAGGAATATTGTGGTAGTACCCAATGATTTTCGTTTATAAAAAAAATTAATGTCATCGAATGAAAATCTGAACGCCTTTGTGTTCTTTCTAAATTTTTACAGCACATGCATATGCCATTAAATAAAGTTGAGTATGCATTCTTTTCTTACCCTTATATTAGTCATTATAGTGTTTGTCTCGTTACTGGATAATTTCTTATAACGTTACCCTCGTGTGAACCCAACATGTGTACCTGAGTAGTAGCCACCACAGTAGCGGTCTTTTGAGGAGACCGGACCTTCTACGTCATACTTGCACCAAACAGGGTGCGTTCTACTTGGAGTAACTTATTTACTTCCACATTATTTATGTTATTTTGAGAGGCATGTAATGAGATATAGGAGAACTTCTTCTACAAGTTATGGTGATGTGATGTATCTCATTCTATAGATATGGGCTTGATGATCATTGTTAATGAGAATAGATGGTGTATTTTACTTTTCATTTCACATTATTCTCCTGTTGTTATTTATATTTCAAATGTTAATCTAATGTGCATAAGATGGTTTGCTGAGTATCATAGATCATGGGCGTATTTGGACATTGGGTCCGACGCTCCGTCCGTCGGTTTAGGTAGCCGAAGGGGTGGGGCGTCACAATTTTCTTTATAAAAGAATTTCGAATGAATAAATTCTAAAATAAATCAAAAACTATCTACTCTCCAATTATTGGTCTCTCTTAATTTTTTCTACTTTTGCTCTCTCCAGCAATTTGATTACGAAACAAGTCGTCTCTGCTTCACTAGAGTGCATTGGCTCACCTAATAAAGCCGCTCCAGCTCGTTCGGCTCTCGTAAGAAAAAGGAAAGAAAGAATGTGTAAGATATACAAGAATAAAAAAATATGAGCAAGAATAAATGAGTTAGACATAGTGAATATAAACAATGAATGGATGTAAAAAAATGAACAGAAATGTACAACCAAGAATAGCAGGTTAAATGAAAAGCCTAACTACCCTCGTCGTGCCTCCCCAGCAACGACGTTATTTTGTTGGTCTGGGATTTTCAAGTTTTATTTTTGAATTATACAAGTCTGATGTCTTCGCAACCCAAAAAATCCCTCAACAAAATATTTTATTTAATTCTCTAACCAAATTAATTAAAAAATATAGCAAGAGAAAATTGTTATTTAACAAACATGTATAGCAAAAGGATCGAACTCAGGGAGGCTACAAATCTCGATGGTTATTCTAATAATTTAAAACTCAATTAAACGAGAGAAAAAATTAAAATGCCAACTATCTTGGTTTTTGTGAAAGTTTTATCTTTTTAATTTTTATGGCATTTTATGTTTATTTTTTTATTTTTTATTTTTTATTTTATTTCTTTTAATGTTTTGTAAATTTTTAATTTTCGAAATAGTTATTTTTTTAAGAAAATTCATAAAATAAAGAAATATAAATTTTTTGGATTTTTTTCAAAAATGATAAAGATAACCAAAAAAGTCAATATGAAATGTTTTTATGGTTTATATTTTATAATATTTTCGGTGATTTCTCAAATATTTTTCAAGTTTTTATAGATTTTATAAAAATCTGAAACTTTAAATAATACTAAATAGTGAAAAGCATGAATATTTTTCAATTTTAAAAATATCAAACTAAATAAAAAATTGCTGAATTTATTTTTCTAAAAAGTATGACAAATTATCTACAAAAAGAAAGTGAAATCACAATTTTAGGAATTTTCTACAAGTTTCTATATTTTTTATAATTTTTTTTTAATATTTTGCAATTTTTATTTTTAAAATTAATTAATGCATGAAATTTGCATAGAAAATAAAATACACAAAATAACTATTCTATTTTTTTAGAATTTTTGACGCAATTTGAATTTTTAAGAATTTTCCAATTTCGAACAGTAAAAAATGCAACGTGTTTTATTTTTAATAATCGCAAATAAAAATAAAAAGCAATGCGAAATTTATACATTGACAACGAACAAAGAAGAAATATAACAGAATCTTCTAGAATTATTTGACCATGAAAAGCATTTATTCAACAAGAAAACACATGTAATTAAAAGTCTGAAAATATAGGGACTTATTTGCAAATAGTTAATGTTTTAGCAATAGAAAATGTGTTATACGTGAGAAAGGAAGCAACAGGGACTTCATTACAATTTTGAAATCTTTGGGGGGCAAATTCGATATTTTTAACCAAAATAATTAGGTTTCTAGGGGATCTTCTATTTTCATTTTTCTTTCTTGCATAGGGGGAGTGTTACCCCTTCCTTCCTCTATAAGTAACGTAGGGTGCCACCCCTTCTTCTCCAAGCCAAAGGGGCTACAATGACCATTGGGAACTGTGGATTTGTCGAAGGGGAGAATGGCATAGGCTAGAGGTGTTGTACCTTAGTTGAGCTGGGTGCGGCGGTGGAGTGTGGGGTTGTGGCGAGCTTCTTCAAATGATGGAGCAAGGTCGGTTTGGTGGTGGACACGGAGGTGTTGAGACTTGCGCGGAAGGGGATTGTGATGCTAGATATGTGGACTATAGGCTCATGTAAGGGAAAGGCTGGCTCGCATGAGAGTGGATCTGATGGTGGTGGGCCTCACGCGGAGGGCTTTTCCGTGAAAGATCTGTTCCAAGCAACGACGATGGTGATCAATAGTGAATGGCGATCAGCAAAGATGGCGGAGGGCGACACATGCCCTCCCGTTGGTGAGGGCGCAGCGGCTTGGCAATCAATGATGGCACTCGAGTTCCTCTAGACAGACGTGCTCCTCCAACGATCGCCAAATGGGGCTGCATTTTGGAAGGAGCTCATGGATGGCGAATGGTTGTCGGTGGCGGCAAGGGAGGCGATGGATGAGGAGCTAGGGCAGCAACGATGCTATTATCCAAGGTTGCTCTAGGCGTTGAGTCAACGGTCGATGTGGCGGATGTTGTGCTTCCATAATTTTTTTTATTTTATTTTATTTTTTAAACAACATGTTATTTTTTTTTGTTATTTTGTTGTTAAATTCATGAGCCTACGATAAAAGAAAATACAAACACCAACTCGAGCTCGATGGCTTGGTCAAACCAAATAGTGGCTAGGTGAATGGGTGGTTCTATTGTTTGGTGAGGGATTGGAATCGTGATTCCGACCACCGTATGTGATCAGAGGTGAGAGATCTTGAGAGATAGATCATGAACATGTGTAGGTTGAGATGTGGATGTGAAATTAGAATCGAGTGCGGATCAAACCTTGATGAACAATGATTAGCAACTATTAACTATGTTACGTATTAAAAATGACTTTGAAATAAAAACTAAAATTAAACCTAAAATTATCTAGATGAAGATTAAATGGATCAATAAAATGGATCTCAACATGGAGTGGATGAATGACGTGATGGCCTCAATGAAGGCTGACTCGCTGTCATCGGATAGCTCAGAGGATGGGCACCTTTCTTCTACAAGGTTGCTCTTGGATAATAGACTCCTCTCCCAAAGGATTAATCAACTTGGAATGAGGGAGGAGGAGCCAAATAAATAGAAAAAAATGAATTTGAATTTAAAAATTTGAATGGAGAGAAAAGGAAAGAAGTATGTTAATGGTGGATTTAATAAAATAATTTCAAAATTATTAAAATAATAATAATAAATATAACAACTTAATGAGCCACCTTAATAGTGGGTTAATCAATGAATTAATTAAATTACATACATATGGAATATTATTTACATAATCAAATAATAAATAAATTATTTATAGTCACTTTATTCATTTTGACAATTAATGTTAAATATTTAATTTTTCGGTGCAACTATTTAAGGAAATCAATTATATACATATAATATATACAAATGACACATTATACACATAGTTAAATAAGGAAATTAATTTATTTTATGTTAGAAAATTTATGTTTTCAATTTTATTTTAAAGAATTCCAAAAAATTAATTACAATTATTTACAAAAAAATTATATATATAAATAAATATGGATAACTATAAACAATAAATTGACGGTAAATTTGTAAAAACCACCCTATAAAATTGTCGTTCAAACCATAACTCCAAAAAATCTGAAACCATTGCCATTTTAAAGATAATTTAATTTAGAATGCGTTGGAAGTGTGTTCGATTCAATTCAATTCATATGCAGTCGGAATTGGTCTTTCGATTGTTACTTACAGCTTTTTTTCTTGATGTGCTTATTTTTATTTTGCACAATATTTATTTTGCAATTATTTTTATTATTTATAAAACATTTTTATTTACAAATTCCATTAAGAAAATTATTTTATTTGAGGTCAATTTATGAATAAATAAATAGTGTGAGTTTTATACAAATATCCATAAAATAAATGAAAAGTATTTACGCAATATTGTTTGATTTTCTATTAAAGACCCTATCTCCCTCTACTTTATTCTTGGTCGATCAGTTCAAGTTTTTACCTTCTCTCGGAGTTCGGATCAGCTTGTATCTATAGCTATATATTGTTTTTTTATTATTTCCTTTATTTCGTTATTTATTATTTTAGGCTAAAATAATAATATATGTACTATATTTACACATAGATGTAGGTTAGTAAGAATATAGATTTATTAATATTTACAGGTGATTTATAAGGGACTTTAAGCTAAAATAAAACAATAAAGATAATGAAATGCATATTCACCATCCGCTTGTGCTTTACCTTTTCAAGTCCCTTAGCAAACATTAATTTGAAAGAATAAGTTGATAAAAGAAAAGGAAAGGGAAAATAAAGAAATTAGGACAGTTTTTTAACTTATTTTCATAAAGTTATAATATGGAACCTTTGGATTATTAGTGTGGCGGAACCTTAATGGAAAATGGATTTAAAACTTAACAACCTTCGAGTTCCACAAGACTCCTGTTCAGGTTGTCTCAACAGTCAGGTCAAAAGTAGTAAAGAAACATCCTCTCTCAACAAGGTAACTCTAGTCCCCCGGTCTAGCCACTCTTTCCTCGAGGAGCGTGAATATTCCCTTCTAAGTTCAAGTACAACCAGCTCAAGAAGAGGAGATGGAGAAAAGAATGGGCGTTAACCAGTATAGCTACCTATCCTTAGATGCATGACCAGTGTCGTCATGTCATCCAACTGCAAGCTTACAAAAAATTTCTTTGAAGTTCTTTTTTTCTTTCTTTTTACTTATATATACACTCCGACAAGCATTTTACTTTTAAATCAGGATAGCCCACTTTTAAAGATTCTGCATTTTTTCTTTCTTTTTTTTCAAATATAATAAGGTACAACATGTATATAAGGAGTTTTTCCTCTTGAGCTAGTAGACTATCCCTTTTTTGAAGCATTATTACAAACCCACAGCATCCAGTTTTTAGACCTCAATGCTACTAGATCAGGTTGAGATGCACTACCCTCTCTAGAGGAAGACGGATATTCCCACTAGTTGTTACATACCCGTGTGCAACCCCAAGCCAAAAGATTCTGCCTCCACACTACCTCCTCCATGAAGAGCGATGTGTAGAGTGCTTGTACAAGATAAGCCATGGTCTAGAAAAATCATGTGTGTGTTGTAAATATTATACTTAGAATAATCAAAATGACATGTGAACATGGTCTTATGAACTCAGAGAATTAAGTCACTAGGACCCGAAAAGTCTTAAATCTAGTTCTTATAAGGTTCCTCTGAAATTAAGTGGATTAAGGTCCAACTCTGCTCCATTCTTCAATTTTATTCCAGACATAGTTTAAATGTCAATATTATCCTGAAAAATGCACATGCAAATGCAATAAATATATATAAAACAAAAAAACTTTAGAGAGAGATTAAAATACTTTTTTAAAAGAGAAAAAAGTTTGTAAAATATATACAAATATATACACAGATTATACAGTTTTTAGAAAAGGTAACTGATTTTGTTTTTATTTTTGTTTTTTATTTTTATTTGTGTTTTTTAAATTTTTTTGTGCATTTTTTAAATATGGAAGGTGATTAAAGTCTATATACACATGTGGATTTTATGCATTTATATGCATATCCTAAAAATAATCATATCTTAAAAATATGAATTATTTCCAAAGTATATATACAATATATACAACACCCCTTATACTTAGCTCGAACTATATCCTCATAGTGATCAAAGAGTTGTAAAGGAAGACATAACTCAGGCTAATTATAGGAAATTGAAAATACACTTTACAACAATGACTCAAGGAACGGATAGAAGTTGGTGATCCCCTTATACTTAGGATTAATTAATCCTAAGTATAGATGAGTATACAAAAGGGGAAAATCGAGGAAAAGAATTGACAAACTCAAAGAATCGTCTTGCCCCCCTATACTTAGGGTAGAATAGCCCTAAGTATAAAATATCAAGAAGTTGGGGAACAATCGAGAGGTATGGCGAATAAAAAACACCAAAGGGAGGATATGAACAACATCACTCCCCATATACTTAGGGAAGAGTATCCCTAAGTATAAGAAACAACCGGAGTGATGAACATGACGAATACGAACAACACAAATCATTCACCCCCATACTTAGGATAAAGAATGTCCTAAGTATAACATTTATACAGACATAAAGGGTTGATAGATAAAATAGAAGAATAGAGAATGAAACGAAAGGACATACAAGAGGTAGTCAGCTCATGTATCAGACATAGAAGATGTAATCAAAGGATCATCGTCTGATACCACAGATATACAATCAACGCCAGACAGGAATGTATCATGATCTAGATATGACTTCAGCAACTGTTTGTTCACAACAAATGGTTGTGCGTCAGATGACAACCCAAATATGACAATACTCCTATTATCACGCACAACTATCACAATGAACGATCCTGGCCATTTGCTTTTCAATTTTTCTAGAAATGGCTTCAACTTGGCATCAAATAACCAAACTTTCTCATCAGGAGAGAAAGTCTTCCTTCGATTGTTTTTATCATGCCAACACTTGACTTTCTCCTTATACATGAACGAGTTATCATATGCAAAGTCTCGGAATTTCAATAATCTATTAAAATCCAACTTCATGTTCTTTCCTACTTTCTCACAATCAAGATTGCATACATGGAGTCACCATAAAGATTAGTGAATTAATTCCACCGGCAGGTCGTAAGGCTTTAGATACACCAAATTATAGGGAGACATACATAAAGGAGACTTATACGTCATTTGATAATCCCATAAAATTGAATCAAGCATCTGAGGCAAATTCTTCTTATCTAGACGTACAAGTTTTTGCAATATTATCTTGATCTCCCTATTTGAAATTTCTACCAAACTATTTGTCTGGGGTGGTAAGGAGACACAACTCTATGCTCAATGGCATACTCCTTGACACGCTTCTTGACTTCTCTAATAATGAAATGGCTTCCCCCATCTGAAATAAGTATTTTGGGAATCTCGAACTGCGCAATAATGTGGTCCTTGAGAAAGGAACACACTGTACGACTATCTATAGATTGGGTGGGTATAGCCTCCACCCATCGACTAACATAATCCGTGGGGAGAAGGATGTATTGAAATCCCTGACTGATAGGAAATGGGTCTATGAAGTTGATGCCCCAAGCATCAAAAACATAAAAATCTGTACGTATCTTAGGGGTATGGTATCTTTGGAACCTGTAGTTCCTCTCATTTTCTGACAGTCAGTACAACCTCGAACATTTGGTAGCATCCTTAAACAATGTGGGCCACCATAGGCCACTCTATAAAACCTTTATTGTCGTGCATTTCCTCGAATGATTCCCACCAGATTCTACTTTGTGATAGTGCTCAACTACAGTAATGTGTTCCTCCTAGGTAATTCACCTTCTCCACATACAATACGCACCCTCGTGAAATAGGTATGGATTCTCCCATTGGTAATAATGAATCTCTGACAGAAATTTGTCTACCTTGTACTTCGGCCAATATTGTGGAACTTTCTTGGAGACAAGATAGTTCACAATATTAACATACCATGGGAGTGAGTCCACATACAAAATGGCCTCATCTGGAAAGGTTTCAAAATAGGGATCATGTTCTGTAAGAGGTCTCTTCATCTGTTACATGGAAAAGGTGATCTGCCACAAATTTTTTGCTCCAGGTTTATCTCTAATCTCTAAATCAAACTCCTAGATAAGAAGGATCCCTCTGATAAGGCATGGTTTGGCATCCTTCTTTTCCTGTAAGTATCGTATGGAAGTGCAATCCATGTATGCAATAACATGTGAACCGAGGAGATAAGATTTGAACTTACATAGCCCAAACACAACTGCTAACATCTCCTTATTTGTAATTATATAATCCCATTGTGCTTCATCCAGAGTCTTGCAAGCATAGTGTATAGCAAATGGTACCACATCCCTTCTTTGTCCTAAAATAGTTTGATGAATATGTGATTCATCACTCTAACAGTCGAAAATATAGCTTTGTTCCCGAGAAATTAGCTGCATATTTTCTTTTATTGTGCATCATTATTTGCATTCATGCATTTAGAAATAATATGTGCATTTTAACATTCATATTTGCATATATAAGAGGCCTGAAATTCCTTGATATTCACATATATATAGCTAAATTCACATATTTGTATCTTTTATACTAATTCAAAATTCAATAAAATTAATTTGTGGTGTATATATTACTAACACTAACAAAGTAAAAATATCAAAAAATATAGTAACTTGTAAAATTGTCCAATAAAACATGAGCCCTAGTTTGAGAATAAGAACCATAAATGTGAATATATCTCTCTCATACAGTGTCCGATTTACGTCTACTCACTTTCAAAGTCATATACATTCAAAGAGATTCAAAACAAGAAAAATTTCATAAAAATCGGAGTTCGTATGTGAAACTTGGGTTTTGGGCCCCTATTGTATATTGTACATATTGATTATAATACAATCTGTTTTTATCTTTGTTTTTTTCTGGGAGTTGCCACATGTCACCCTATTTTTATTTTTTTATTTTTTTATTATTGTTGTAATTTATTTTTTATTTATTTATTTTAATTAATTAATTATTTGCATTTTTTATTTTGGTTTTTTGTATTTTGTTCTACTTTTATTTCTTTTCTCTTCATTTTTTAGTAGCCTACTTATTTTACATAATTTTTATTCATTTATTTTTATCTTCTCCATTCATTTGTTCTCTACTCCAAGTTACCACCCATGCCACTTTCTCCACCACTCCTCCATTTTCTCTACCTCTTTTCTAACTTCCTCCTCCTCTTTTTATATCTCTCATCCCCTTCATTCATATAGATCTGTCGTTTCGAGAGAAGAGAGGTCGATCCCCTTTAACCTTCAGGTGACAGCTATAGGAGATGAGCTGAGCGACGACAACCTCAAAGGTGAGATTCACTGCACCATCGTTGTCATGTTGCCAGCTTCCAATCAGTCTCTCTTAGCTTCGAAGGATTTTTGCCATCTTTGTTGAGGCCACGATCGGAGTTGCAGCAGAGCTCCTCCAAAATTCGACGAAACACATGTAAGTAATCCCTCTCCTTCTCCATGTTATATTATTTATCGAACATTTTTTTGTGTGTTGTTCTTTAATCATATTTAATCATTCCCTTAAATCATCTTGATCTATCACCCCATTACCACGTCAAATTCCACATCAAACATCATTACCACCATTCATTTCATTTTTCTATTTCCTGTTTACAATAAAATTTGCAAGAAAAAATTACATCAAAAAATAAAAAAAAGAACAAGAGGAAGCTGTGGGTGTCGTCATCCCCCCCCCCCCCCCCGCCTTCCACTGATCCACGTTCCCATAGCTTAGGGCAAGTCGTTGCCTCACAACAGCTATAGCCACATGCGGCCCAACCCCTCACGACTAGGGCCATCCCCTCGTGTGGCAGGCCACCCCTCGTTATGCACCAACACTGATCTCTCACCCTCCATTCACAGCTCTCCAGGTATACGCAACCACGTCCCCAACTCGTGACCGCCGCAACCCCTGTTGCACGACCACTCCCCACAACCCTTTCCTGATAGAGACTATAGCAAACCTAGCAACTCAACCCTCTCGCCTCCACTCGCATATCTACTAGAGCCATCAAATGCGTCCGTGATGCCCCTCAGCCTCCGCGTGCATGCGTCAGTGCCCCTCCTGTCCACATCCTCCTCGCAT
Source organism: Ottelia alismoides (assembly GCA_037367405.1). Taxonomy (NCBI): domain Eukaryota; kingdom Viridiplantae; phylum Streptophyta; class Magnoliopsida; order Alismatales; family Hydrocharitaceae; genus Ottelia; species Ottelia alismoides. Next base: position 167,682 of record JAZKJV010000228.1, read on the forward strand.
GGATACCCTGCTACAGCTCCTATGCCGATGCAATCGTAGGTTCACAGCCTAGAGCTCCGCCCCAGCCCATCCCTCCTCGCGTGCTCCCAATCACAACTACCCGTCCCCTAGGCGCAACCATCTCACCCACATGCACTACTTCGCCACCTCGCCTCAAGTGCACATGGAGAACCAGATGCCATAGGTGCGCTACCTCCCCTGTCTCCTCGTAACCACCTGGCTCGTGCCCTCTTGCGCTCATGTCACCGTCCACCATCGTGCATGCGGCCGTTGCCCTAGTCTCTCCTCCCTCTAGGTTACCGACATAGTGCCCTAACCTGGGCTACAAGTTTGGAACCAACGAAGTCTTTCTTCTTTTTATCTTTTTATAGTTGTGAAATATGAATTTTGTTTTTCTACATGTTTATAAAATTGCAAAAGTGTCTTTGCACACATTTTACTTTAATTTCTATATTGCAAAGGTACTCCCTTACTATTACTTTAATTTGGACCTTCTTTTGGAATCTTTTATTTAATTCAAAAATATAAGACGTTTGTCATCATCTTGAAAGGAAGAGACCCATCAGTTGTTTGTAGGATATGAGCACTAGTAACCATATCTTTCATCTGATTGAATGTAAGGAGAACTTTCTCATTGACAACAAAGTCACTCTCCTTGCACAGAAGATCGGTCAAAGGTCTGGTGATCTTGTTGAAGTACTTTATGAATCGCCTATAGAGTCCTACATGTCCCAGTAATGACCTAAACTACTTCAGATTTTGTGGTGGCTATAACTTGGAAATCACATCAATCTTAGTCGGGTCAACCTCCATACCATGTTTGGAGATGACATGGCCCAATACAATCCCATTAGTCACCATAAAATTACTCTAATCCCACGAGAGCACTAGGTTTACCTCACAACAATGTTGAAGAACTCAGTCTAGATAAATAACACATATGCAAAAATTATCCCTGTAGATCGAGAAATCGCCCATGAACAAAAATGGCCAACATACACCTTTGGAATTTAGCAGGGGCATTACACGAACCAAAGGGCATCCGTGTAAAGGCGTAGGTGCCAAACGACAGGTGAAAGTAGTTTTCTCCTGGTCGTCAAGAGTGATAGTAACATGGTTATATCGCGAGTACCCATCCAAAAACAAAAGAACTCTTTCACTGCCAATCTCTCAGTAATTTGATCAATAAAGGGCAATGGAAAGTGATCCTTCTTGGTGGATGAGTTTAGGTACTAGTAATTAACACAGACACGCCTGAAAGTAGGCACCTGGGTTGGAATCTCCTAACCACAATCATTCTTTATGATAATAATTCCGGATTTCCTCAGGACCACATGTAAAGGGTTGACCCACTTCGAATCCGAAATGAGATATATAAATCAAGATTCACATAATTTTATGATATCCTTCATGACAACCTCCCTTAGATTTGGATTTAGATTATGCTAACATTCAGGTGAGGATTTACAGTCATCCTCTAGGTAGATATGATGCGAGCATAAAGCTAGGTTAATCCCATAGAGATCTGAAATATTCCATCATGTGATCTTGTCGTTTCTCTCAAGAACCTCTAGCACGTGAGATTCATGTTTAGCGATCAATTGCGAGCTGAGAATGGCTAGAAACATTTAGAGGGGACCTGCAAGGATGGCATATTTCAACATTGATGGTAAAACCTTGAGCTCAGGTGGTGTCTGAATCGGCTCTACAATAACCTCTGCTATTGTACTAGTAGATGGTATGTCATCTGTACTCCGTGGACTGTCCACCATGGCTACTAACAACTCGGCAAGTAAAATCTCAGATAGATCTACAATGAATTTTCCCTGCTAAAAAAGGTGGGGCTCATTAGGATGTTGAACATTTTCATCAACTAATGGCTCAGATATCTCAGCAATAATCTGAAAAAGGTGTCTCTCATTTGTGTATAACTCAGGAAATTCAACGAATGGCTCAGATATTTGTACCTCAGAAACCTCAAAAGGAGGCATATCATCAGCAATCTCAGAAGTGTGTCAAAGGAATATCAGAAGGTGCCTCCAAAAACTCAAATTGATTCTCAAAAATCAGCTCAAACTGCCCATCAACAACTAGTTCAATTGGATCACCAAGGGAACTCATGTCGACTGTTCTTTCCAAAGAGTTCTTTTGGGAAATGAATTCCTGGGTGTCTATGAAATTGGAGAAAAGATCTATCTCTTGGAATTCAGCAAGAAAATCGTGATCCTTTCTCTATGGTATAACTTTCTCTATCTCATCTGCTGCTAGTGGCGGGGATGGTATAGGATCAGAGATCGTCTCAATTTTCACCTTGTCACTACGAGAGTGAAAGATGATCTCTCTAGTAGCATAACAAATTGTTGCTTCGTCCGTTCGGAGGAATGGTCGACCTAGTATGATCGAGTTATGGAGTAACGGTGCAGGTGTGTCCATGTCCATGACAACAAAATCAATAGGGAATTTTACTCCTTGCACCACTATAATAACATCCTCTAAAATTACTCTTGGCCTCTTAATTGATCTATCAGCAAACTAAAGGATGATCTAGGTTGTTTTAAGAGTCCCTAACCAAAATTCAGTTAGTAAAAAGTATGGCATGAGACTAATAGAGGAACCACTATCGAGAAGAGTACGATCAAATTCTTGATTAAAGATATGGCAAGGGATGTGAGGAGCTCTCTTGTCTTTCTTTTTAGATGGGAGATTACTGATGGCATGAATTGTGGCCATGGTCAAGATTGTGTTTCTCTATTTCCTTTTGTATGTTCTGTCTTGGTTGACACTTTTGTGTACATGCTTCTTCCATTCCCTTTTTTATTACAAGCATGTATTCCATGGCCTTAAGGAGAGGCATATATAAAACGATATTATGTAAGATCTCAACCACTCTAGGATCAGATAGGGTTATTTCTACTTTTGTCTTTTTTTAGATTTTAGAGCAGAAGGAAATGGCACATAATTAGAAGAAACATTCAAACATCCATTTCAATTATTCAAAGTGGAATCCTCATTTACAAAAGGACAACCTGAATTATTCTGTTCAATGTTGTCCAAAACAGGTGAAGAAAAAACTAAATTCAAAATAGAATAGGATGTTGTTTCTGGTGAAGAGGAAGAATCCATAACTGGCATATTCTCCCTTGTTGCTGGTGATATAACACTGCCCGGTGAATGTGATGGTGGTGGTGAAGGAGGTAAAACTCCATACTCATGTGTTGTTATATTGGGCCTCTCAACTGCTGGTGAAGGAGATGATGTGGAAGATAATGCTCTCTCAGTGGTTTGATCTCCCAAACCTAACTGGTGCGTAGGCGGTTGCAATCTCCTACCGCTCCTGAGATGAATAACGTCGAAAAAACATTTAAAATCAAGGGTCATACCTGTCTCGGGTGAGGGTGGGCTATTGGCTACCTACTCCTTGCATCTGAAGTTGTTGGGTCTGGCATCGACCAGAGCAAGGATCAGTGTCTTGGTGGTGGTCAGGTTATTGATCTGCTGAGTCAATTCCTTCATGTTCTTCATGCAAGTTGGTCCAATGTTGGGTTCACCGAAGGGGCCTCTGAATGCTTAATGATTGGTTGTTGCTGAGACTAATAGTGCCGAGGCTGTTGGTATCCATACAGATTCTGATAATGAGGAGGAGGAGGAGGATATGGATATTGTCCATAATATGCAGTCTGTTGTTGGTTAGGAAGTGGGAAATATGCATACTGTTGTTGTTGATGGCCTTGTCTCCAATTTTGGAACTGTAGTGGAGACTGATAGTGAGGTTGGAACTGTTGGCGCTGGTACTACTATTGTCTGCCTCCATGAAATTGGTGGGCATGTCTCTGACCCTACTGTGAATCCAACCGCCCTTTTCCCTGACGGACGGGGCTGGTTTCACTCATGGTTGAACCAAATGTCATTCACCTCCTGAATGACAAGTGGAGGTGCAGACTGCTTCTCAAGAATGTAGGATACTTCCTTTTCGTACAGAATCATCTATTATGAATGTTGATGGACCTGATTAGGGGTCTGCACATAGTAGACCTGTTGAACTGTGGATGGTCCTCTGCTATTCTTCTAAGCGGAAGAAGTCTTCTCCCTAGTAGAGGTATCGGCTATTGCACTCGTACTGTGGACTTCATTAATTGTACTCACAAGAATCTCTCGATGCATTGTTTTCTCATCCCTCTTGTACATGTTCTTCATCCTATGTTTGATCACTTGAAGCTTCTCAAGCTCCTTCGATCGTTTCTCAATTATGTCGACTTTGGTAGGTGGTTTCCAATGATGGTTAGGTGATAAATCTCATATTCATCATTCTAATAGACATTAATTAAGCTTAAATTCACAAAATTATACAGTATATCTTTGTTTATATTGCGTAATTAGCATTCATGTATATGTAAATAATAATTGCATTCTATCATTCAGAATTGCATAAAGTAAGAAGCCAAAAATCTTAGACCAATTAACATGTAAAATAGCCTAAATTCCATGATTTTTAATTAATTCATGCTAACTCCGAATGACCTAAAATCACCTCCATTGTGTACATATTACTAACATGAATAAATAAAAAATGCAAAAAATCACCAACATAAATAAGTGGTGCAAAAACTCAAGCCCTAATTTCAGGATTTCTCAACTTAAACATCAATATCTTCCTCATACTATATCCGATTTGATCCTACTCACTTAGACAAGACCAAGTTCAAGTGAATCGGAGCTCATATGTGAAATTTGGATTTTGGGCCTCTTTTGTACATTTTGTATTTTAGCAGTTTTTGACCTATTATTTTATGTACATAATTAGCTCATTTTATTTTATTTTTTTCATTTATTTTATTTTATAAAAGTCTTACTAAATGCACAAATAATCCAAAACAAAATGAGCTTGAAATCAAAGAAATTAATTGAGTCTGAGTGTTCATTAACTGTCTGTATAAAAGTTGTCTTTTTCGTATTTTATTTTATTTCTTAATTTTTGTAATTTATAAAAATCCAAAAAATATTATAGTGTCTACATATTAAACTTTTATTTTATTGTATTTTTTTCAAATTTTTATCTTATTTAAAAATAACAAAACAAATTAAAAACCAAAAAATCAAGATTTTCTATGTACTAGAATACCCCAAAAATACCACTTTGTACAATTGACCGATTCTAGTTTTGATCTCTTCATGAAAGTTGTAGATCTCATCGAGATGAGCAATTTTTCTGAAGAAACATTTTTATCTGAGGTCATTTCATATTTATTTTCAATTTATTTGTATAATTTATTCTTGAAATTTCAGGTGGTACCACGTGGCCGCTCTGGTACCACCACGTGGCATCCATTTTTAGCTTTTAATTATGGTTTATTGAAAAAATTAAAAAATTTAATTATACCACACACGTGTAGTGTGCGTGCCTCCTATGCACGCGCCCTACATGTATGTCTCCTACCCCCTTGTACACCACTGACGAACTTCCAAATCGGGCACCACCACCACAACCCCAATCAGAGCAATCGAACGTCACCTCCCTCAATTCCCCCTTCCTAATCCACACCACTCATCATCAATTACGATGAACTCTGCCAAATCCCATCGCATCCCGTCAGATTCCATCACCGATCTCGTGCCCTCGACCACGTAGGCCTTCCTTCTTCGATTGCACACTTGCACTATATAACTGTCCTCAATGCCCATCATCTCCTATCCGCCGATAGCACATCGGACATGTAGAGGTAACAACTCTATATACACAACCTGTGGCAAGATCCATCCAACATGGTCGTTGCACTGCTTCCTTTGTGCATGCCTTTGATCCGGTGTGAACCACCGTCGAGCCAAAGCCTTCGCGCCACCTTTGCTCCACCACTGCTCCACGATTTGACTCTCTACAAATCCACCTTCATACTTTCAACCACCGTGTATCTACCATCGTACCCATCTCCACCTTCAACTCTTCAGTCCCGTAGTACGCCTCGATTCCACAACAACGTCAACTTCATCGGCCACTCTGTTCGCTTATTACGCCTTCACCTCCTCCGACAAATGGATGCCCCTTCACAGCCGCATCTTAAACAACTCCATGGTCCAACATCTCTATATCCATGAGCTCGCAGGATCCTCTTTAGGAAGCCCTCTGCTCCGACACCATGCCTCTGCCAATTGCATCTCCGGCCCGCTCATCGCCACTAGCTGGAGTAGCCGCTCCACCGGGTGACAAAGGGGCAACCTCGCCCCAGTCGCTCAATGGAGTTGACCATCCTCCGTCACATTAGAAACTCTTCGAGCGACAACAACAATGTCAAGTCTACCGCACCACTAGGCACGAGGCCCGAGTCCCCCTCCCGTGTGTGTTGCACGTGGCTGGAGGGGGAACTTGAATCGAGCCCGCTAGAAGTCTACTTATTTCAGAATGACCCCTGCAATCAAGAGAACATGCATAGTGTGTTCCCCTTGGAATGTTTGTGAGAAGTTCCTCAGTGCTTCACCTATTCATGGATCCATCCCGCTACCAAAGTTCGCGTGCTGCGCATGAGACCCTCTTGAAATTCTGCATAACACCCCCATAAGGGCTCGGTAATTATATCCTAGTCCCTCTGATGCATATATTTTGTGTATTTATTTATTGTAATATTGCAGATAGACCCGGAGTTGTTATTTTATTTTGAGTCTATTTATTGCATCTTTTTATTATTTTAAAAATAGCATAGTGTTCTTCAATTAATTCTCTACATTGTGGCTTGCTCATGAGATTTTTGGTATGTGGTTAATTAATAATTAATATTGTTGCAGAAATTTGTATATTTTACCTAATCTGTGCTTGGAAATTCATATTAAAATAACCACAGTCCCAAAAATTGTACAAAAATTCAGAGATCATAGAATTAGTTGTCCGTTAACATCGTGCCCAAAAATAATTGCATTTGCTTACATATTTTGCTTTATAAAAATCATTTTGCGTATTTCATTAGTTAATTTTTAATAGGTATTAAATTCAACATTTTTAGGATTTAGGATTTTTCTGAGATATATTACTAAGAGATCTTAGATAATTTTACTTCCTAAAAATAAGTAGATTTATTAATTATTACAATTAATCATTTAAAATCTCATTGTTCGCATTCATAAATTCATAAGATATTCATATTTCCTCAAAAAATTCCAAAAAATATAGCGCATATATTTCACCATTATTTACATTAAGCTCAAGTTTCATAATTTTTGGAATGCATTTATATTTTAGTCCTAAAAATTGGTCATATTTGCATTTGCATCCAAAATTGCAATAAGATGACCAAAAATATTATGCCTCAAAATCGTGAACGAAATTTGATAGACATAAATCTAAGTTGTTCTTTTGCCTCATCGAGTTTGACCATGGGACTTTGCCAAGTAAACTAAACATAAAACCATGCCAATTGAAATTTAAATAAATTAATGTAGTTATTTTCTTGATTGATTCTGATTACCTGCCTACAACGAAACAACACAACCGTCATTACATTTGAAATGATAATTCAAGCAAATTAATGTAGGGAAATTGTGACTCATCTGATGGCATCGTTGCTGGGGAGGTAAATGGCTTAGGCTTTATCAAAAAATTAGTGCCATATTTTTCACATTTTCGAGTAGCTTGACCTCCGAAACTTATCATTGTAAATTTTCCATTTTTTCTGCATTTATTTTATTTTTTTCTTCATTTATTTTCTTGTTTTTTTATTTTCTGTATCACTCTCTTACACTAACTCTCTTATTTTTCGTGCGAGGTACCCGACGCCCATGGAGCGGCTCTTTAGAAACCTATGCATCTTCATCGACCTCCAATCCGCATTAAAAATAAGATCGAGTGAGTTGTGAGGGAGCGTAGAGTCCAGAAACTATTTTTTGTAATTTTAATTTTTGTAATTAATTGCTCATTTACAATGGTGTTTGTCTAGACTCTCGTGTGTGTAACAAGACCTTGATCTATCTTTGTGGTGTGTTGGGCATGTTTCACTCTCCGATGAGGGCGGTGCACAACTTGAGAGGCTCGTAGATTAGACCTGCACATATGGCTATTAGAGCTTCTAGGATTTTCTGATTGTGCTCGTGGAACCTAGGACCACACTTCACATTAATTGAGATGTACATTAGCTAATTTAGCTTAGTTAAATTTTAACTCAATTCTTCATGGCTAATTGAACTTTCTACTAGGTATGGTTTTTATCAAGTTGCGTTCATATAGAATAATTTTTCAATTCTTTTATTGCATCCCACATGGAGATTGTGAGGAATCACTGTATGTCTTCTTACTAAGATACATCATTGTTTTCCATGTGCATCAGTTTTTCCCGAATTTTCTCCCTCATGTTTTGTCACATAAATTTTAAAGGAAATTGGGACCGAATGGTAGACGTGCATTTGTACTCACATAATATTTCAGTGATCACATAACTAAAATTGGGACTGCTAAACAAATCTGACTTTAATTAACTCATAAAATTGAAATTTTTTGCGGGAAGAACCCTGACCTTGTATTCATTTATCTTGCAGAGGGAGAGGAGAGACGAACACTAGGATAGAGCCAAGCCAGGATTTTCATGTTGACTACTTATTCTACAAACACAATTAGCTACATTTCAATGAGGAAATATGGGTAGTCGGTAAACGGTCTGAGTTTTCTTAGAAAAGTAAGTGGTTTAAAGGATGTACTGTAAGGATCCATCCTTAAGTAAATGGTAACCATTTTACAGTCCGTACTTACATCCATACTACTGAAAGTAGGTGCAACTAGTCCTAAGAATTCGAGACAGCCTTTAGGAAAAATTTCTGGCACCTAACAACTTGCTAATTCTTTTACAAGATTGAATTAATCACCAACTAAAATTGACAAGATAATTGGTTGAATTATTGAGACACTCATTGTGTGAGTTCATGAACATGGGATTTGAACTGTATTTGCATTGGTGTGTGTAAACTAATCTCGAATATCAAAAACCGCACACTTGTGCCATTACTCTCCTTGATTTAGAGATTAGGGTTTCTTATGTTGAGTATCCCATGCATTTAAACATATTTAACTAAGATCCATTATGACAACTCATACACCTCCTTTGAAAATGACAGGACATTACTCTGAGTATCCATTAGATCAATACTATGAAATGAATTCTTTTTGGTGAAACCCAAATCCTCAAAACCTCTTTTGGCCAGATATCCTCTAGCATTTACGGGAGACTCTCACCCTCGAATGAATCTTGTTCAATCTATGAATCCTAATCATCCGACTGAATTCAACCCTCCATATTTTTGCCACCTTCCCCAGCCTTTGTTACACATGATCAAAATACATCCTGGATCGACCCAACATATTCCTGATTTCTCGTCGAACCTCATGAACCATTAAAAGATCAAATCATTTGGAGATAAATGACTGGTCGAGACATCACTCCCAACCGACTCCATTCTTTCATCATCATAATATTGGGACAGGTCAACCATTCATAGAACCACATCCAAACTGGACCTTAGGGAATAACATAATGGACCGATCAAAACAAATACGGAGGCACACACATCATGATCATCCGTATTGGAATGACACTGTTGACCAACCTGAACAGCCTGCACATAGAGAGGACATGGATGATACACATACGTGAACTCTGTATGATTCCATATATGAGGATTCGGTCAATCATGACCACCGAATGGACTCTACTTGACCCAGCAGTACATGTCTGAGTCACAGTATGTTGAGTATGAAACTTTAGTTTATCAGGAGTATCGTATAATTGAACAGATTGATCCCATGATTTGTTATGAAAAACATTGAGGATGAAATTCGAGGATAATTAAGAGAGATGAATTAATTTAGGATAAAATAAGAAGTTTCACCAATCAACTATTTTCATTTTACGGAAGCTCAGGCATGGAAGTGGAAGATAGATTGATGGGATCTCAAGTTGAAAACCACAAGAATACTCATAAATCTACAAACTGTGTGGTTTGTGGGGACGACTCTGACAATAACATCTCTACATACTTCTCCCTTAGGGATGACTCTAACTCTAATTAAAGCCCATCATCTATTTACATATCTATACACAACACCGAAAGACCCAAAAAACAAAAAAATTCAAAAACATCCAAAAAATTGAAAAAAATAATAAAGGATGAAACTATAGAAGATTTGAGGAATTTAGATCCTACTATGAGGGAAGCAATGGATAAAAGATTGATTTTTGAACTTCCATTGATTCAAGCCATTGAACACTTCACTGACCTTAAAGTATTTTTAATGAGCAAATTAATAAAGAAAAGGTCGAGCAGGACGAGAACAAAGACTGAAAGACATATATTGTCAATGGACACCTCTTTGATAATGAGAAGAAAAACTAAGATCCACAAAGTGAAGTGGTTGCCCAGATTTGACTGCGAAATCAAAGAAACGACATTTACCGATGCTCGAATCAATGACGACTCACCAATCAATATCCTCTCGACCTCTGTATTTGACAAGCTCGAACTCGAACCTATCAAGAAAATAAGAAAAATCATTCAACCAGTTGATCGATCGATAAAACAACCAAGAGGAAACATTTCAGTCATTTTTACATTTCAAGGTTCTCTGCTCAAGGTCGACTTCAAGATTATTGGTATTGAGCATCAAGGAGAATTCATCCAGTCTTCAATCGTTCTCGGAAAGCTCATCTTGGCATTGGCTAAGTCGACTATTAAGTGTGAGACCCAAGAAATCAATTTTACAATATTGGGAGCATTTTGATCTCACCCAATCTTTGAGGAAACATGATATTCTAAGGCGACCCATGAAACCAACAACAATTGTAACCACCAAGCAATAGAAGAGCCCTACCCCACTGCTGCACCTGAGATAGCGGCTATTGAACTTACCATTGGTTCAGAGATTTTCCCTACTGTTCCATTTCCCGCTGCTCTCACCATGGAACATAGAATACATGACTTCTTATATAATCCTGAACAAAGAATACATGACTTCTTATATGATCCTGAAGCATATGCATGGGCTCACCCTTAGTCAGTTGATATCTTCTTTGACCACTTTGATTAAATCGATCTGACATAGGAGTGCATCAACATCAAGTCAAGTGAAAACAAATATGTAGGACGTACACTGACCAGGGAGGAATATTTCAATGGTTATTCATCTGAGATTCGATTGTTAACCCCTCACTCCTAAGACCGGCATATTCACAGACAACACAAACCGAAATGCCCAATCAGGTTGCTCCTTCATCTAGAAAGAATGTCTCCTTTGATATTCCAGGAAAGAAATCGTTTAATGATTCCTCATCAGGTTCGTACAAGGTGATATTTTTGAGTGATATAAGTTTGGTAGCTCTAAAACCCTATATACACAAGGATACAAACACCGATTCCTGTTGGACAACTCCTATTCCTCACTATTATTCATCCAGAGTTGATTCTCCCGGTCTCATTAAATATACTGGATATTTTTTTATCAACTGACTGAGATTGGTGCTTCAGAGTATTCATCATTCAAGGATAAATTGCTTGATCCCAAGAAGGATAAGTTTCTGAGAAAAAAACCAAAGCAACTTAAAAATAAAAATATTTAGAGTGCCTCAACCTTTCGATACTATTCTTCTGAGGATAACTCCGATGGCAGCTGGATATCATCTGATTCATATGCTTCATCTAAGGACAACACTGAGAATGGTTGGGACTCACCTGATTCATCTTCTTTAAATCATTATTACCTCCCACCACAGGCTCATAAAAATATCTATCGAAACCTCCTTAATCATGGGCAACCCACCCTCCCTCCCGACCCCATAGGTTCCCTTATACTTCTTCTTCCTCTAAATAGGCAAGGCCTATGTATAGGGGGGACCGATGCCATCTATATATACCACTTTCCTCATCTACTCCCTCTCTCGATCACCCCATTTTCACCCTTCTTCTGTACTTAGGCTGACCAGAGCCTACGTATAGGGGGGCTCGAAGCCATTTGTATATACTCTCTTCATCAAATTCTCTCATCATTTGCCTCATTTTCGCTCTTCTTCTATACTTAGATTGTTCACAGTCTAAGTACAGGGGGCGAGTTAACTTCTATTTTGTTATTTTTCACTCTCTTATGCTTAGCACGAGCTATGTCTTCTCTGCACTTCTTGTGCTCTAAGGACATAGCAAGCACTAAGTATATGGGGTGTGTTTATATATATATATATATATATATACTGTGTATATATTTTACTCATAGCTCATACTTTCGTGTAATTCTATATGTATTTACAGGAGAGATAACTAAAAAACAAACAAATAATAATAAAATTATTAAAAACAAAAAAATCAGTTTTGCAACTAACACTGTGTCCAACCAAGAAAATTTGAAAAATGACTTCTTATTCATTTTTACATTAAAAATACAAAATAATATAATAATATTTTCCCTTGCATTAAATATAGATATATTTTAAAAAGAAGTCAAAAGATTCAAAAAAATATGTTTGCATTTCACGCATTTGCAATTCATCCAGCATTTCATACATCTGTGAAAAGCCCTTGGGTTCTTAACCCAGTTATTAGCAGAAACCGAGTGTGATCTGGATTTGACCTTAGTCCACCTAATTTTCATAGGAACTTTACCAAGAAAGAGGAATTTAGAAGCTTCAGGTCTTTGTCTTAATTCTTCGAGTTCCGTATGACAATGTATAAGAGTTGGACTCTTAGTGTCTAACCTGATCTCTTTATTTTGGGCACGACTCTTGAATAGGGATTAATTTGTACTCTCTCACTATGCACTTAGCTCAACTTAGATAGAGTGTTGGAAGACTGTGTGAATTTCTTTTCTGGTAGCATGGACATCTAAAGATCAGAGTATGGGTTGAAATAAAGCTTTGGAAAAGGGATGTCCGACTGGGAATAATTTTTTTAAGACCCTAAAAAATGTACGGAAAAAAAGATTCTATATCCGTAGGGGCACAACAAGATCCATGCAGAGCTACTAAAAATCCAAAAACAAAATCCAACTACCAAATAAATATTTGACCAAAAAAAGGTCCAAGCTTCAAGAAAACTTGCAGATCTTGGTGGAGACTTGGCTTAACTAGCCTGTTTCACAAGGAGAGGTGACTACACTGGTCAGCCTCCAGTTTTTCCCCCTTCTTCAAATATCTCCCTCTTTTCGATAATAAATACAGCACGACAGACCTTAGAAGAAAATACCTGACTCCCCGAGGACGAGTTATTGGGGGAGAGGTTTGCATGGTAGTCTAACATTCTGGATGGGAAGAGCTAAAACCTTTCACGTACTTGAGTCAGTGGTTCAATGTTCATAGAGTATTCTTTAGGGAAGGGATTGATGTAAGATGACCTCATAGCCAAAATTGTGACAATGATATGTAGAACTTGGAGGTTATTGATTTTAAAACCTTATATCTCACAAAAGTTCTGCCAAACTAATAATCCAAAGGTTGGGTCTAGCTCATGGTCTTGGTATAGAAGCCAATCTCATTTCACTTATTTGCATTTATTTAGATGCTCAGAGACGAGCATGGGGGATGATGACTCTCAGTTTCATCACTCTAAAAAAACATTAATTAGGCTCAAATTCTCAAAACTCATTGGTATTTCTTCATTTATATTGCATAATAGCATTCATGTGTGTAACACCCCGTAATTTTCGGATTTTTCTGAAGTTTTAGAACATATTCAATATTATACTCAAAAGAAGCGTCTCGTCGCAAGCTTTCCAACGAGCCTGAAAACGCGTAATTCCGAGTTCGGATGTGGGAAATATGCCTGTTTTGGTGAAGAGGGGTCATGGATATTGAGGGGATTAATAGTTACAGGATTAGATAAGTTAATTACGATTTAAGGCTATTTTAAGAATCCTAAAACTTGGGTATTAGTTCTAACCTATATAAAGACTCCCATCCTTCATCTCCTCTCATTCCCACTTCTTTCCAAACCCTAATCCATCCTTTTCTTCCTCCACAAGTAATTCTCATATCCATTTTCCCTCTCCTTCTTCAAGAGAATCAAGGAGAGAAAGGTGCAACCACCATTATCAAAGGCTCTCGAGGCCATGTACCTTCACGACAAAAGGAAAAGGAGGAGCGTCATCACAAGAGAAAGGCGTCTCTCTCTCATCGGATTCTTGATCGAGCGATCAAGAACGCGGATTGGAGGCATTCTATAACATAGGTAACGGATCTCAACCTTCTTCCTTCCAATCGTCGTTTCGCACGATTATGGAAAATGTATTTTCGGGGATGCTTGCTCTATCTTGATCCTACCCCATGGATCATCTTTTGCTGTTGGTAAATTGATCCGATTTCCATCAAAACTATTTTTTTTCATGATAGTTTTGTGCGAATTCAATCCATGTCTGGTTTCGTTGCAAAAGTTGATGAACTATGACATTACATTCCTAGAAATCACTATTGAGTTGAAATTGAAATGGTTACTTGTTCACTGTTGCCTATCAAAGTTATGGAAATTATGATAAATACATGGAAATCACGGAAATCACTTGTTCTGTTAGGAATATTTCGAGGATATCAGACACCAGATTTCCAGAAGGGTTATCAACTTTCTTTCTTTTGTTATTAATATAAAATCAGATCCTCACCTTGTTATTTCGAAGTTGACTTATTTCTGATAATTGCAATACACCCGATTTCTCTTGATTCTACAGGGCAAGGAGTTTCCAATTTAAATTTTTGCTTCGTGAATACTTAGTACTTTATATTAATAAAATAGTAGTCATCTTAGGCCATGCCTGTTTGTCACTAGTATGATCATCAATAAGTCTATGAATGGGTAGAATATCAACTAAGTTTATAAAAACGGGTGGGGTTTTGTTTTCTTCATTCCAGTCGGAATGTGTTATTTTTCCAACAAGTAGAAATATATCAAAGGATTTCTGGCTTTGAAAATTTGAATACGGTGCACCCAACAATTATACTTGGGTTTTATTTTAAGTTTTTTTAAATGAACGATATTATACTTGGATTACAGTGAAATGTTGTACCTAGACGTGTCGATTATATATCTATAACGTATGTGGGCATCATAGGAGTTCCTATGTTACTCCACAAAATCGAGGTTACATATTTGTTACGGTCAGTAATATATCATTAAATTTCAAGTATTGAATACTTTGACATTTCTCTATCCTATCCAACAACAGTAAATACAATCCTCATATTATTATCTTAGTACAGTTTGAGATAATGATGGTCAATGCCGTAATCAACAACTAAGGGTTGGCACAGTCATCATATTAGTTGTAGTTAGCAAGAGATAAGGTGCGTAGATTTTGCCTAAGCAGTTCGGATAAAAAGAACCTAAATATGTTTGGGTGTATTATGCAATACTTGCGAGTATGCATTGAAAATGGGGCTATGAAATGAATTGTGATAGGAGGGCCAAGAGTATAATGTATGCGGGAGGTCAAACAATAAATACTACAAGGTGGGTGCACACCCTTGTAGTCCGATTGAGCCGACGGTGAGTAATCCCCACTCGAGGGGCATCACAGAGTGGGGTGGTGGTAGGTATTCTGGTGGAATTGAGGTGGGTGCACGCGTGCATCGCACCGTACGGATCCGTTTTGTGGTAGTTGTTTTGGAGCGAGCGAGACTCCTCCGGTAGACTCGGTTGACGGAGTTACGACTCTTCCGGCTATATGCTCCCTGTCACGGGTGTTAGAGTACTACCAACTAGACTAGCTGAAGGATCGCGTTTGCGCACGGGTTTTAGGCTGCACTCTGAATGGAGTGTTGCAGACTTCATTCCTAGTGTAGGCTTTCTCCTTTTACGAACGAGTTCGGGATAAATAAATAAAAATGTGGATTAAGAAGTGTCAAAGAATTGGTCTTGATGGCATAGGTGTTAGAGGCCTAAAATATAAGTGATTGTATATTGCTATATGCTTTTAAAATGTTCTCTCCTAAACTTATTCAGTTACTGCATTTGCATTACCTACCTATAATCCCTTGAGTTATAATTTACCTTATCCTTACTGGGTCATTTGACTCACAAGTTACATTCTTTGGAAATCCAACAGGAAGCACAGAACAGGAGACGGAGGCTCGCATTTTCGGTGGTGCATCTGTAGGACGTTGTTGAGGTTGAGGCTTAGTGATGTAGTTATTTTATTTTCCCTCTGTTTCATCTATTATTATATGATGTAATAAAGAGACTTTGAGATTTTATTGTTATCATTCTGTGGACATCTAGTTATCAATGGAAGTTTACTTTTTTCTATAATTCTTTTTGTATGAATGGTATATCATGCAGGTTGTCTATAACTGTTGTTGGGTAATAATGTGTATGGATGTTGAGATGCGCTCCCGTCGAGGCGGGGCGTTTCATTTGGTATCAGAGCCCAATTACCCCATCAGTCGTAGACAGTGATGGAGACCTTGCGGAGGCACAAGCTATATGCGAAGTTTAGTAAGTGTGAGTTCTGGCTTCAAGAAGTATCATTCTTAGGTCATGTTATCTCAGGTACAGGAGTGTCAGTGGATCCTACAAAAATCGAAGCAGTCCTTAGTTGGGAACGACCGAAGAATGTGTCTGAGATCCGAAGCTTTCTTGGCTTAGCTGGTTATTACAGACGGTTTGTGAAGGGATTTTCTCAGATTGCCCTTCCCCTCACCCAACTGACCAAGAAGGAGATGGCATATGCTTGGTCAGAAGAATGTGAGAATAGCTTCCAGACACTGAAGGAAAGGCTCACTACAGCTCCCATCTTGACAATTCCGTCGGGCCCAGACGGATTCACAGTTTACACTGATGCATCAAAGGAGGGACTTGGTGCGGTTTTGATGCAACATGGTAAGGTTGTTGCATATGGATCTAGACAGTTGAAGCCACATGAGAAGAATTACCCAACCCATGATATGGAACTGGCAGCAGTTGTCTTTGCTCTTAAAATGTGGAGGCATTATCTTTATGGTGTTGCTTTCGAAATCTTCACAGATCACAAGAGTCTCAAGCATCTTTTTGATCAGAAGGAGCTTAATATGAGGCAAAGGAGATGTTTGGAGCTTTTAAAGTATTACGAGTGCACCATCTCTTACCATCCTGGTAAGGCGAATGTGGTCACCGATGCCCTTAGTCGTAGGCCTCATTCAAATGAACCCCATCCTCAGCTTAAAGCATGTGATCTTCTTGCAACTTTCAGTGATTGGCATCCATTTCAGAGTAGTAGAGAAACAGTCATAGTTCCATCCCCTTCACGTCCAGAGTTAGTTGAGCGAATTATCCAGGGACAGCATGAAGACCTTAGTATGCAGAGACTCAAGGAGAAGGCTATTGCAGGAACCTTAGTTGGCTTTTCTTATCAAGATGGGGTGCTACAAAATGGGAATCGATTGTGTGTCCCAACAGATGTACAACTGAGGGAGGAGATCATGCGTGAGGCGCATAGTTCACGTTTGTCAATACATCCTGGCGGTACCAAGATGTATAAGGATTTGAAAAAGAACCTTTGGTGGAAGCAAATGAGAAGTGATGTGGCTAAGTTCATGGAAAAATGCTTAACGTGTCAACAAATTAAGGCTGAGCATAAGAGGCCACCTGGACTTTTGCAATCCCTTCCTATTCCTGAGTGGAAGTGGGAGGGTATATCTATGGATTTCGTGACGGGTCTTCCTAAGATCACTAGTAGTCATGATGCCATCTGGGTCGTGGTTGATAGGCTTACCAAGTCAACACATTTCATACCTGTGAGTGTGGCATACACTCCCTTACAGCTTGCAATGATCTTTATTATGGAGATTGTCAGACTTCATGGGTTGCCAAAGCAGATTGTATCTGATCGTGATCCAAGGTTCACCTCTCACTACTGGAGGGAATTCATGAGTTCTTTAGAAGTGCAACTATGTCTCAGTTCTGCTTACCATCCACAGACCGAAGGACAATCCGAGAGGACAATTCAGACACTAGAGGATCTTCTTCGAGCATGTGTGCTGGAGTGGAAAGGGTCGTGGAAGGATCATTTACCATTAGCAGAGTTTACTTATAATAACAGTTACCATGCCAGCATAGGCATGGCCCCATTCGAAGCATTGTATGGAAGACGATGTTCTACACCTCTGAGTTGGCAGGAGATTGGACATAACCTTTTGCATAAGGTAGAGTACTTGAAGGAGACTGCTAAGGCAATCAAGATAGCTCGGAAGAAATGCTTGTTGCACAGAGTGGGCAAAAGAGCTATAGCGATAGACGACGCACTGATCTTAGCTTTGAAGTTGGAGATTTTGTCTTCTTGAGAGTTTCTCCCACAAAGGGAGTTCGGCGATTTGGAGTGAAGGGAAAGTTAGCACCCCGGTTTGTCGGACCGTTCGAGATTCTCAACAAGATTGGTAAAGTTGCGTACAGGATTGCTCTTCCTCCTCACCTTGCTAGTGTGCATGATGTTTTTCATATCTCCAACTTGAGAAAATATGTGCATGATCCATCGCATGTGATTAGTCATGATGACATTAATGTGGATAATGACCTAAGTTATCCGGAGGAACCAGTTCGGATCATCGATCGTTCAGTGAAGAAGTTGAGGCATAAGGAGATACCTTTGTGAAGATCCTTTGGCAACGACACAACTCCGAAGAGGCCACCTGGGAACCTGAGGCGGATATGCGACGTGACTACCCATACCTTTTTGAAGGTAATCTATAAGCTACTTTCATCCTTTTTAAGGTTGTTATCTTTTACTTGATAGGATCCAACCTTTTAAGGTTGTTATGATTACACCTTTTGCATCCTAAGTCTCGGGGACGAGACTCTTTTTAAGGTTGTTATGATGTAACACCCCGTAATTTTCGGATTTTTCTGAAGTTTTAGAACCTATTCAATATTATACTCAAAAGAAGCGTCTCGTCGCAAGCTTTCCAACGAGCCTGAAAACGCGTAATTCTGAGTTCGGATGTGGGAAATATGCCTGTTTTGGTGAAGAGGGGTCATGGATATTGAGGGGATTAATAGTTACAGGATTAGATAAGTTAATTACGATTTAAGGCTATTTTAAGAATCCTAAAACTAGGGTATTAGTTCTAACCTATATAAAGACTCCCATCCTTCATCTCCTCTCATTCCCACTTCTTTCCAAACCCTAATCCATCCTTTTCTTCCTCCACAAGTAATTCTCATATCCATTTTCCCTCTCCTTCTTCAAGAGAATCAAGGAGAGAAAGGTGCAACCACCATTATCAAAGGCTCTCGAGGCCATGTACCTTCACGACAAAAGGAAAAGGAGGAGCGTCATCACAAGAGAAAGGCGTCTCTCTCTCATCAGATTCTTGATCGAAGAGAAAGGTGCAACCACCATTATCAAAGGCTCTCGAGGCCATGTACCTTCACGACAAAAGGAAAAGGAGGAGCGTCATCACAAGAAAAAGGCGTCTCTCTCTCATCGGATTCTTGATCGAGCGATCAAGAACGCGGATTGGAGGCATTCTATAACATAGGTAACGGATCTCAACCTTCTTCCTTCCAATCGTCGTTTCGCACGATTATGGAAAATGTATTTTCGGGGATGCTTGCTCGATCTTGATCCTACCCCATGGATCATCTTTTGTTGTTGGTACATTGATCCGATTTCCATCAAAACTATTTTTTTTCATGATAGTTTTGTGCGAATTCAATCCATGTCTGGTTTCGTTGCAAAAGTTGATGAACTATGACATTACCTTCCTAGAAATCACTATTGAGTTGAAATTGAAATGGTTACTTGTTCACTGTTGCCTATAAAAGTTATGGAAATTATGATAAATACATGGAAATCACGGAAATCACTTGTTCTGTTAGGAATATTTCGAGGATATCAGACACCAGATTTCCAGAAGGGTTATCAACTTTCTTTCTTTTGTTATTAATATAAAATCAGATCCTCACCTTGTTATTTCGAAGTTGACTTATTTCTGATAATTGCAATACACCCGATTTCTCTTGATTCTACAGGGCAAGGAGTTTCCAATTTAAATTTTTGCTTCGTGAATACTTAGTACTTTATATTAATAAAATAGTAGTCATCTTAGGCCATGCCCGTTTGTCACTAGTATGATCATCAATAAGTCTGTGAATGGGTAGAATATCAACTAAGTTTATAAAAACGGGTGGGGTTTTGTTTTCTTCATTCCAGTCGGAATGTGTTATTTTTCCAACAAGTAGAAATATATCAAAGGATTTCTGGCTTTGAAAATTTGAATACGGTGCACCCAACAATTATACTTGGGTTTTATTTTAAGTTTTTTTAAATGAACGATATTATACTTGGATTACAGTGAAATATTGTACCTAGCCGTGTCGATTATATATCTATAACGTATGTGGGCATCATAGGAGTTCCTATGTTACTCCACAAAATCGAGGTTACATATTTGTTACGGTCAGTAATATATCATTAAATTTCAAGTATTGAATACTTTGACATTTCTCTGTCCTATCCAACAACAGTAAATACAATCCTCATATTATTATCTTAGTATAGTTTGAGATAATGATGGTCAACGCCGTAATCAACAACTAAGGGTTGGCACGGTCATCATATTAGTTGTAGTTAGCAAGAGATAAGGTGCGTAGATTTTGCCTAAGCAGTTCGGATAAAAAGAACCTAAATATGTTTGGGTGTATTATGCAATACTTGCGAGTATGCATTGAAAATGGGGCTATGAAATGAATTGTGATAGGAGGGCCAAGAGTATAATGTATGCGGTAGGTCAAACAATAAATACTACAAGGTGGGTGCACACCCTTGTAGTCCGGCTGAGCCGACAGTGAGTAATCCCCACTCGAGGGGCATCACAGAGTGGGGTGGTGGTAGGTACTCTGGTGGAATTGAGGTGGGTGCACGCGTGCATCGCACCGTACGGATCCGTTTTGTGGTACTTGTTTTGGAGCGAGCGAGACTCCTCCGGCAGACTCGGTTGACGGAGTTACGACTCTTCCGGCTATATGCTCCCTGTCACGGGTGTTAGAGTACTACCAACTAGACTAGCTGAAGGATCGCGTTTGCGCACGGGTTTTAGGCTGCACTCTGAATGGAGTGTTGCAGACTTCATTCCTAGTGTAGGCTTTCTCCTTTGACGAACGAGTTCGGGATAAATAAATAAAAATGTGGATTAAGATGTGTCAAAGAATTGGTCTTGATGGCATAGGTGTTAGAGGCCTAAAATATAAGTGATTGTATATTGCTATATGCTTTTAAAATGTTCTCTCCTAAACTTATTCAGTTACTGCATTTGCATTACCTACCTATAATCCCTTGATTTATAATTTACCTTATCCTTACTGGGTCATTTGACTCAAAAGTTACATTCTTTGGAAATCCAACAGGAAGCACAGAACAGGAGACAGAGGCTCGCATTTTCGGTGGTGCATCTGTAGGACGTTGTTGAGGTTGAGGCTTAGTGATGTAGTTGTTTTATTTTCCCTCTGTTTCATCTATTATTATATGATGTAATAAAGAGACTTTGAGATTTTATTGTTATCATTCTGTGGGCATCTAGTTATCAATGGAAGTTTACTTTTTTCTATAATTCTTTTTGTATGAATGGTATATCATGCAGGTTGTCTATAACTGTTGTTGGGTAATAATGTGTATGGATGTTGAGATGCGCTCCCGTCGAGGCGGGGCGTTTCAATGTGTATGTAAATAATAATTTCATTTTATCATTCATAATTGCATAAAATAAGAAGCAAAAAATCTAAGACCAATTGACGTGCAAAATATTTTAACTTACATTATTTTTAATTAATTCATGCTAACTCCAAATGACCTAAAACGACTCCATTGTGTGCATATTACCAACATGAATAAATAAAAAAGACAATAAAATCACTAACAGAAATAAGTGGTCCAGAAACTCAAACCCTAATTTCAAGATTTCTGGACATAAACAGTGATATCTTCCTCATACAACATCTGATTTGATCCTACTCACTTTTAGACTAATGTACATTCAATTATCTTCAAAAAAGACTAAGTTCAAGTGCATCAGAGCTCATATGTGAAAGTTGGATTTTGGGCCTCTTTTGTATATTTTGTATTTGAGCGGTTTTGACCTAAAATTTATGTACATAATTAACTTATTTTATTTTATTTCTTTTTCATTTTTTTCTTTGACAAAAGTTTTATTAAAATGCACAAAAAATCTAAATCCAAAATGAGCTTGAAATCAAAGAAATTAATTGAGTCTGGGTGTTCCCTAATTGTCTGTATAAAAGTTGTACTTTCAGTACTTTATTTTATTTCTTAATTTTTGTAATTAAAAAATTCTAAAAAAATATATCAATTTGTATATATTTATCTTTGATTTTATTATATTTCTTTCCCTATTTTTATCTTATTTAAAAATAACAAAAAAAATACATAACCCAAAAAATCAAGGTTTTATATGTACTAGAATATCACGAAAATACCACTTTGCGCAATTGTTGATTTTGGTTTTGATCTCTACATGAAAGTTGTATATCTCATTGAGAGGAGCAGTTTTTGTGAAGAAGTTTTTTCAATCCAATGGTATTTAATATTGATTTTCAATTTATTTGTATAATTTTTTTGAAATTTTCAGGGAGTGCCACGTGGGAGCTATTGGTGATGCCATGTGGCATCCATTTTGAGCTTTTAATAATACTTTTATTGAAAAATTAAAAATTAATTAAAGCCATGCATGTGCAGTACACGTGCCTCCTACGCACATGCCCCGCACGTGTGTAGCCAACTCATGATCTCCAGCAACTTCCAAATCAGGCATCACTGCCGCAACCCCAATCAGATCAATTGGATGCCACCTCCCTCAAATTCCCACTTCCTAATCCACACCGCTCTTCGTCAATCATTATGAACTCCGCCAAATCCCCATCGCATCCTATCAGAACACATCACCGATCTCGTCCCCTCGACCTCGCATGCCTTCCTTCATCCATTGCACCCTCGCACTATATAAACATCCTCAACGCCCCTCTTCTCATCAATCCTCCAATAGTGCACCAGATACGCAAAGGTGATAGCTCTGTCGACACAACCTGCAGCAAGATCAGCCAACATGGCCATTGTAGCGCATCCTCTACACATGCCTTTAATCTGGTATGAACCATCGTTGAGCCAACACCTTCACACCACCTTATCTCCACCACCGCTCCACGATCTGACTCTTTGAAACTCCACCTTCATACTTTCAACCACTGCGTATCCACCATCATACCCATCTCCACCCTCAACTCTCTAGTCCCGCAGTACGCCTCGACACTGCACCAGCATCAACTTCATCAACCACTCCATTCACTACTCATGCCTTCGCTCCTCCAACGATTGGATGTCCCTCCATAGATCCATCTTCAACTACTCCAAGGTCCACCATCTCCATATCTAGGAGGTCGCAGCCACCTCTCCAGGATGCCCTCTACACCGATACTGTACCTTTGCCAATCGCATCTTCGGGCCGCTCACCGATACCAGCTAGACTAGATGCTCCAACGCGTGACTTAAGGGAAACCTCTACCTCGTTCGCTCACTGGATCAAAGCCTCATCCACCGCATCATAAACTCTACCAGCGACCACGAAAACACCAGCTCCGTCACGCCATAGAGCATGAGGCCCCCTCCTGCATGTGTTGTACGTGCCTGGAGGGGGGGACTTGCATCGAGCACCCCAGAGGTCCACTTATTTCATAATGAACCCCACAATACACGTGCCCCTTGGAATTTTAGCAAGAGATTCCCTAGTGCTTCAGCTATTTGCAGATCCATCCTGCCACCAAAGGTCACGTGCTACGCATGTAACCCTCTTAAATATTTGTAGAATGCCCCCTGAGGGCTCGATGATTATATCCTAGTCCCTTTGCTACATTTCTTTTGTTTATTTATTTGTTGTAAAACTGCAGACAGAACCTGACTTGTTATATTTTTTGAGTCTATTTATCACATCTTTTTATTACTTAAAAAATAACATAGTGGTCTTTAATTAATTATCTACATTGTGTCTTGCTCATGAGATTTTTATGATATTTGGTAAATTAATAATTAATATTGTTGTAGAAATTTGCATATTTTATCTAATATGTGCTTAGAAATCCATATTAAATTAACCATAGTCCCAAAAATTGCCAAAATTCACAGATCACAGAATTAATTATTCGTTAACATTGTGATAAAAAATAATTGCACTTGCATACCTATTTTGCTCTATAAAAATCATTCAGCATATTTCATTAATTAATTTTAATATGTATTAAATTCGACATTTTTAGGATTTAGGATTTTTATGAGATATATTACATATTGATATATCTTGGATAATTTTACTTCCTAAAGATAAGTAGATTTAATATTTGTTATAATTAGTCATTTTAAAATTCACTGTTTGCATTCATAAATTCATAAAATATTCATATTGCATCAAAAATTCCAAAAAACAATACAGTGCATATATTTCACCATTATTTATATTAAGGTCAAGTTTCATAATTTTTGGACTCCATTTATATGAAAATTGTATTTTAGACCTAAAAATTGGTCACAATTGCATCCAAAAATTACATTAAAAATACCAAAAATATTCTGCCTCGAAAATCGTGCATGAAATTCGTTGGACATAAATCTAGGTTGTTCCTTTGCCCCATTAAGTTCGGCCTTGGGACTTTCTTAAGTAAAATAAACATAAATCACGTCGATTGAAAATTGAATAAATTAAATGTGGTTATTTTCTTGATTGATTTTGATTAACTGCCTACAATGAAACAACACAATCACTCTTATATTTGAAACGATAAGTCACGTAAATTAACGTAGGAAAATCGTGCCTCATCATTGGGTCAGAGATGTCCACCCTATCCACTTCATGTGATGATGTCATATTGGAAGCCTTGTGGGGTATTGAAGGGGAGGTGACGGGATGCTTCTGAAAAACACATGAAGAAAAAATAGCAAATGAGCTCTCTGCCATCTCCTCAAAAAATTGATAAAGGACATTATTGTCCTTGTTTAAGTGTCTCCACAAGAGGCATCTACCAGCTTATGATTCTCTATGCTTAAAGCGCCAAAGAAATTTTGCACAAGGCTTGTCTTTGGAATATCATGATGGGGACACTTATTTGTCAAATCTTTAAATGTTTCCCACGCCTCGTGAACAGGATCATGAAAATAAAACCGGTGAGGTCCCCCAAGTGCACCGACATTTAGCGAAACTGACCCCACAAATAAGGTATATAGTGTCTTTTTTACAAAAAAATCGAATGAAAAAAATGCTAAAATAAATCAAAAACTATCTACGCTCCAATTATTGGTCTCTCTCAATTTTTTCTCCTCCTTTTGTGCTCTCCAGTAACTTGATGAAGAAATAGGTTGCCTCCGCTTCACTAGAGTGCACTAGCAATCCTAAGAAAGCTGCTCCAGCTCACCAGGATCTCGCATGAAAAAGGAAAGAAAGAATGGGTAAGAGGCACAAGTATTAAAAAATATGACCAAGAATTAACGAGTTAGACACAGTGAATATGAACAATGAATGGGTGGAAAAAAATATGAATAGAAATGTACAACAAAGAATAGTAGGTCAAATGAAACTACCCTCGTTGTGCCTCCCTGGCAATGGTGCCATTTCGTTGGTCCGGGAATTTCAGGTTTATTTTAGATGAATTATACAAGTGTGATGTCATTGCAACCCAAAAAATCACTCAACAAAAAGTTTTATTTAATCCTCAAGATGAATTAATTATAAAAATGTAGCAAGAGAATATTATTATCTAATTAACATGTATAGGAATAGGATCTAACTTAGGGAGGCTACGAATCCCGATGGTTATTCTAATAATTTAGAAATCAATTAAAAGAGAGCGGAAATTCAAATGCCAACTATCTTGATTTTTGAGAGAGTTTTATCTTTTAAATTTTATGTATTTTTTATATTTATATATTTTTTTACTTTCTGATTTTAAATTTTTATTGGTTTTTTGTTTTGCAAATTTTTAATTTTGAAAAAAAATTCAAGCAAATTTATACACGAAAGAAATGCAACTATTTCTATTTTTTCTAAAAAGATAAAGATGATCAAAAAGTCAAATAAAATGCTTTTGTCTTTTATACTTTTTATTGTATTAATGGTGATTTCTCAAAATATTTTTCAAGTTTTTATAGATTTAATAAAAATCAGAAATTCAAAATAATACAAAATAGTGAATAAGAAGACATATTTTTCAATTTAAAAATATCAAACAAAATAAAAAATTAATGATTTTTTTTCCTACAAACTATAACAAATTATCAACAAACAAAAAGTGAAACCACAATTTTTGGAATTTTATATATTTCTATGATATTTATAATGTTTTTGGTATTTTTTACTTTTTTGGCATTTTAAAAATAATTAATGCGTAAAATTTACACAGAAAATAAACAGACAAAAATAACTATTATATTTTTTAGTATTTTTGTTGCAATTTTTGAATTTTATGAATCTTCCAATTTCGAACATTAAAAAATACAATTTTTTATTTTTTTAAGAATCGCCATTAAATTAAAAATCAATGCAAATTTTATACAATAACAAATAATACAGTAGAAATATAACAAAAGTTTTCTAGAATTATTTGACCATGCAAAACATTTATTCAACAAGAAAAGGCAAGCAATTAAAAGTCTAGAATACAGGGACTTATTTGCAAATAGTTAATGTTTTAGAATCAGAAAATAACTAGAAATTTGTTGCTGGTAGAAAAGTACAAATTACCTAGTGAAGCATGCGCTGCACGTAATAATGGAGGCAGTAGGGACTTTATTGTAATTTTGAAATCTCTGAGGGCCGAATTTGATATTTTTGCCCAAAATAATAGGTATCCATGGGATCTTCTATTTTCATTTTTATTTCTTACATAGGGAGAGCATCGCCATTTCATTCCTCTATACGTAACGACGGGCGCCACCCCTTCTTCTCCAAGCCAAAGGGGATGCGACAGCGATCGGGAAAATACGAATTCCACGGAGGGGCGAACAACGAGGGCTAGAGGTGCTACACCTCGATCGAGTAGGGCGCAGTGGTGGATCATGGGGTTGTGATGAGCTTCTTCGAATGGCGGAGCGAGGTCAGGTCGGCGGTGGACGTGGAGGTGCAAAGCCTCGCACGTACAGGGATCGTAATGCTGGATCTGGGGACTATCGGCTCATGCGAGGGAAGGCTGGATCACACGAGAGCAGATATAATGGTGGTGGGCCTCACCTGGAGGATTGCTCGATGAAGATCCCCTCCGAGCAACGGTAGTGGCGATATATGGTGAAGTCAGATCGACGAAGACGGCGGAGGGTGACACACGCCCTTTGGTTGGCAATGGTGCAACGAGTTGGCGATCTGCTCAGCTGAGGTTCTCCTCCAACAGTTGGTGGATGGGGATGCATTCTTGAAGGAGCTCGTGGGTGGCGAACGATCATCAGTGGTGGCAACGGAGGTGACAGAGGATGAGCTAGGGAAGCGGAGTTGCTGCCATCCAAGGTTGCTCCAGGCGGTTGAGTCAACAACTAATGTGGTGGATGTGGTGTTTCTGCAATTTTTTATTTTATTTTTTCAAAAGGAGTTGTTATTTTATTTTTTGTGATATTTTTTTAATTCATATATCTGCAATAAAAGAAAATACAACCACCAACTCGATCTCAATGGCTCGGTCAAATCAAATAGTGGTTAGGTGAATGGGTTGCTCCGTTGTTCGATGACAGATTAGAACCGTTTCTCCGGCCACTGTATGTGGTCAGAGGTGAGAGATCTAGAGAGACAGAATGTGAATGTGTGTAGATCAAGATGTGGATGTGAAATCAGAATCAGGGGCAGATCAAATCGTGATGAACAATGATTAGCAACTATTACAGATAGAAAAATGACTATGAAATAAAAACTAAAAATTAAACCTAAACTTATCTAGATGAAATATTAAATCAAGAAATAAAGTGGATATTACCATGGAGCTCGTTGTCACTAGACAGCTCTGAGGCTAGGCATCTTTCTACTACAAGGTTGTTCTTGGAGAATAGGCTCCTCTCCCAAATGATTGATCAAGTTGGAATGAGGGAGTAAGAGCCAAATAAATAGAAAAAATTGAATTTCAATTTCATTTTGAATGGATAAAAAAAGAAGGAAGGATGTTAATGGTGGAATTAATAACATAATTTCCGAAATTATTAAAATAATAATAATAAATATCAACAACTTATTGAGCAACCTTAATGGTGGGTTAATTAAGGAATTAATTAAAATAAATACATATGATATATTTTTACATAATTAATTAGTTAGTTAAATTATTTTTGTCACTTTATTAATTAAATGATAAATATTAATTATTTTAATTTTTTGGTGTGGTTATTTAAGGAAATTAATTATATAAATATAATATATGCATATGGTACATTTTACACATTGTTAAATAAGGAAAATTAATTTATTTAAAGTTAGAAATTTTTATTTTCAATATTTATTAAAAATTTACAAATATTTAAAATATTTATATAAAAACAAATACGGATTAATAAAAAAATAAATAAATGGTAAAATTGTAAAAACTACTCCAGAAAATTTTCTTTCAAACCATAACTCCAAAAATTATGAAATCACTGTCATTTTAAAGATAATTTAGTTTAGAATACGATGGAATTGGGTTTTGATTCAATCCGAGTTCATATGGAGCTAAAATTACTCTTTCAATTATAGTTTTACAACATTTTTAAAAATGTGGTCATTTTTATTCTGTATACGATTTTATTTGGCAATTATTTTTATTATTTAGAAAACATTTTTATTTACAACTTCCATAAAGAAATTATTTGTTAAGGTGAATTTATGGATAAATAATATAGTGTAAGCTTTATACAAATATACATACAATAAATGAAATGTATCTACAAATTATTTTTTGCATTTTTTGATTAAAGATCCTATCTCCCCCTATATTATTCATGGTCGATCAGGTCAAGTCTTGACCTTCTCTCGAGGTTCGTGTCAACTTATATCTATCGCATATATGCGGTATTTTTTATTATTTTAGTTATTTTTCCTTTATTTCTTTATTTATTTATTTTATGTTAAAATAATAATATGTATAAATATTTACGCACATATGTAGGTTTGTAAGAATATTGATTTATTGATATATACAGGTGCTTTATAAGGGTTTTAAGCCAAATTAAATTAATATAGATGATGAAATACAGATTCATCACCGATTCATCAGCATTGATTATCCTCTCCTTCACCAGATCACTCATACCTTCTAATGATTCACTCAAATTTTGAACTCAGAAACTCGCCTGACATCCCCTATTTATAAATCTCAATCACCACCTTCTCTGATTTATCTGTTTTCGACTCGTTTCTACACCCGAGATACGCATATACATAGATCCTGGGTGACAACACGATGCTCGGCACGATTAAGATTGTGTGAGACCTTCTCGGAGGCTAGATCCGAGTACGCCGTCGTAGATCATCAGATACGTCCTTTTTTTTCATCTCACGCGATGAATCGAGGCGATTATCCCCACTCATTCCATCTGTATGTAGATTACACTATCTCTTTTCATTTACATTTTCGATTTTGTAATTTTATTTAGTTTTTAGCTTGATTCGATCATTGATCATCTTAGCTCTTATCTACAACATCGAAGCTTTCTGATTACTTCCACTCACACCCAACCCAACCTTCATGCTTGCCTCTACATCTTCTCCCTTCTCCTCATACTGGAATTCAACTCGTCCCCTACCACTCCTCTGTTGGAGTCGACTCATTCATGTTCAGTCATGTTTTATGCTTCTAATAAAGCAGGTTGGAGTGTTGCCTCCAAGCGCCAAATTGTCTACAGGGTCTATGAGCATACCTAGGAGCGAGGAACATGACCTAGAGGACCACGCTGAGCTACAGATATATTGCCCTCTAGATTGCACACCAGTTGTCGTGAAGCCTTCATGCCATATCCAATCGATGCAGGAGCCTAGCGGGAACACACAACAATCTTAAGGCAATTGTTCGAGTGGAGATTGGTTGAGAACTCGTCGATTTAAACTCATCTCCACATACTTTTCATATTTGTTCTTCCAAAACCCTTTAAAACCACACGATCAAGAACGAAGGGATCCTGGTGCATCTCAACTATTCAGTTATACCCAAATTCCAATCATTGGATTGCACTTCCAGATTGAATACACACCGCCCGAGCACGCTTCATCCATAACCATCGAATCAGAACTTCAATGCATTTCGACCGTAAAATGCACCACATGAATGGTAGAAAGTTTGCACTCCGGACATGTTTCGTTTTTAACTTTACAAATAAATCCCTCTAGGGACATGTGTCATTCTGTTCTGAATTGAACAATTGCACTATATTCCATGTTATATATTTTATTTGCATTTCAGTCATATTTAACTTCACATCATACACCACATGTAATTTATTGGGTATTTTGTATAAAAATCTGTATGCTTATTTGTTATCATCTAGTCCCTAGAACTTAAATATTTACATTAATATCCATACCAATGCGACTCACGTGTGTTGGTACGCACATTTTTGGGTAAATTGCACTATTAATCATGCACTTCTAATTTTGTTATTCATTTGGTCCTATAATTAACCTTTCTTTCATGTATATACCTTTGTACCTACATTTTATTTTTCTTGTTAATTCAGCTTAAAAATAGCAAAATATCATAAACATTACATAAAAACTACATTAACCCCTTGCTAATCTCTTTTATTCCTTATAATTTTGATTTTGTATTTAATCATTTTTCTTTTTTTTAGTAAGTAAAAAACCCCCTAAATATCCCTTATTTGCAAAAAATCAATAAAAAATAGAAAGACATTTTGAAAAAATCTAAAAAATATTGTGCATGTTCTTTATTATTTTTAATTTTTGACCAAATTTTATTTATTAATTCCTCTCAAAATCAAAAAACAAAACCCCAAAAACACTAAAAAAATTCTTATAAAATTATTTTAAATTCCAAAAAATTCATTAAAATGATTTTTGGAAAATATAAGAATTCATCTTCATGTTAGTGCATATTTCATCCATTTTTTTATTTCTTATTTTAAAACGTAAAAACATTCCTTGTTTGATTTTTTTATTTTATAACATTTTCTAATTATTTGAAATTTGTAAAAAATTCTCAAAAATCACAAAAAAGTAGAAAAATACCAAAAACACAAAAAATAATTTTATTTTAATTTTTTTGGATATTTTGTTTTATTTGAAAAATACAAAAAATGCTCCTTTCTGTCCTTTATTCTATTATTTATTTTATTTGTTTTATTTTATTAAAAATATAGAAATATTTAGAAAAATAAAGATAATTTAAAAAACATAATCCGATAATCATAAAAAATATATAAAAATTTAAATTAATAAAAAAAGTAAAAGATAGAAATTCACAAAAAAACCAATAATAGTGTCTATAGAGTTACTTCTTTTACTTTATTGATTTTTTTCAATGATTTAATAACCCGCGAGATTTTTTGTAGCCTCCCTAAGTTTGATCATGTATCTTATATACATAAATAAATAGCAAATTAGTTCTTTTTTGGCATTAATTGCTTCTTTTTCATTAGCTTAAGAGCTTGATTAGAATATATTTTTGTTGAGGGATTTCGAGGGTCATTATTGCATTAATTCAATTAAAATAAAACCCTGAAATTTCTTTGCTCAACACCGCCTTGGCCATTCGAAGGAACAATCGGCCAAGTATGATAGGAGTATGAATTAATGGTGTAGAGGATTCTATGTTGGACAATATAGTCCACTGGGAATTTCATGCCTTGCATGGTTACAATGACATCCTCCAATATTTCTCAGGGTCGCATAATGAATCGATCAGCAAACTAAAGGATCATCCTGATTGGTTTCAATGAACCCAACCCGGATTCCTTTTGAAGAAATGTAGGCATGAGATTTATTGAAGAGTTTCTATCAATAAGAGTAAGCTAAAGTATTTGTGAAAAAATCTTACATCTAATTAAAGGAGCTCATATATCTATTTTGGATGGAAGGTTGTTGATCGTATTCATCGTAGTCTTGGTCAAAATATTCTTTTCTACAAAGTTGTGTTTGTTTTTACGGGGATGATGCTTTGATGTGTGCCTCTTTCTATCCTTTCTTCGCTCTAGCCATGTGATGAAATCCAGTTTCATGCTATTAATTCACAGATATTAACTCCCTAGCTTAGACTAAGTGTCAATAAAAATCGGATAAACCCTTGTATTTATCGGAGTCATGGAATAAATTAAAATACAAAAAATAAAAAAAATAAAATTCGTAGTATTTTTATACCCTAAAAATACTCATAAAAATATTTCTCCTTTTACTTGGCCTCATCTTCGTTTTTTGTCAACTAGAAACTTATAGATCTCATCGAGATCTACAACTTTCATGTTTTGCGTTTTTTTTCACATTTGACCTCCTTCTCCTTCATATTTCACATTCTTCTTCTCAATAATCTGATTGGGCCACGTGGCGCGTTCTGGTGGCATAACGTGGCCCGTCTCCTCGCACGTCACGTGTCTCGATCCTCGATCGTCTAATTGCCTCCAGGCTCTTCCATCATAGCCACCCTTCCCACTTCATGTTATGCTCGTCCAATGATTCCCAGATCAAATCCTTGCCATTCATCACTACCTTCTTCTCTGCATGACACATGACACTTTTTACGCCCTTCGATCCGTCATCCATCAACCTAATATGCGTCGCTCTTTAGCGCCCATCTCTCAGCCGTTGTATCGAGAGATCCAATTGCCACGAGACCATCTCCTACCTCCAGTCTCATCCTTGCCCACATCGTCCACCTCGCGAGACCACTCCACCCTTTCCATTTCCCCATCTTCTCTGCCATCTTCTACACCCCCCGACTACCCCACGTCGAAGACCAGTCTCCCACCTAACGCGCGGGCACGCCTGCTGCCCACGATCTTATTTCCTTTGCTCCATATCGTCCACTCCATTCATGGCCTCCGTCCTTAGAAACACCACCTCTCTTCATTAAATACGTCGTTGTCGCCCCACTTCACCTTTTCCACCTTTACGAGGGGCGAGGTCTAACCTTTCTCCTCCTCCCCGTGACATGGGGAGGACCGATCGAGGCACAAAGACAACCTTTTTCTTCTGGTGTTGACCCCTGGCCCATGACGTCCAGGTTTGCGGTGGCTCTGCCCTACTCAACTGCCCCAAGTAGCTGCAGGGGTCCAGCGATGACCCGAGGTTCTCTATGGACTTCAATCCCAAGCTTTCGCTCTACCCAACATCAGGTAAGTCCTTCCGATCTTCTTTGCATTGTTCTCTTAAATTCTCGTAATTAATTAGACTCGAATTCACACGGTCTCCCTTCATTAAACATCCTTCAAGTTTCCCCATACATCAATACTTCACGTGCATCACCTGATAACCATCTCCCCTTCCTTCAAGACATGATCATCGCTGACTCATCTCTTCTATGCCTCGCCAGAGAGGAGCTCCGGTCTCCCTTCTCTCCACCTTCCTGAGACCACATCTCATTCATTGTACATCGTGCATCTCACACTTGTGCTTCGACTATTCGGGCTAATCTTACAGGAGCTAAAATTTGCAATGACCTAAGCATTATCAGAGGAGACTTCTCAAGCCCTTTGTCCGGCAAACAGCCATTACTGATCTCCTACAAGACACCCAGCTACTCCACCTTACTACCACGTTGACATCTAGCTGCCCATGACTTACCAGAGACCTTCACAACGTTTGAGAGGAGGTGGAGGAGCCCAGGTGGTGTCGTTGGAGATCTGTTTCCGTCGTCCGTCTCGTGAAGGAGGGAAATCGCCAGAGCTACTAGATATAGTCCTATTCGCAAGATCGGACGGTCCTCAAATAACCACACCTTTTCCCCGACTGCGTACAGCCACTGCCCGATCTTAATGATCGAAGGGTCCTTGGTCTTCCACGTGCCATCTTCAAGTGGAAGTACCGCACCTCCAGGCTAGGAAAACTCGAGCCACAACCGAGCCTCTCCCGAGCCACATCTGAAGCTGAGCAGCAACTGAAGCTACACCGAGCCTCTTCCAAGCCTAAAGCAGATGGAACCTCGCCCAGCACGTGCCTGGTCATGTGACGATAGGGTATTTTGCATGGAGGCCCACATTATTTCTTCAATTTGCAACCGGGTCCAGCCATTACATGGACATCCTACACGCCTGGTTTATTTTGCACCTGACCCCCTACGGGTTTTAGTAATTGCAAATATACACCCGCATAGGTAAATTACGGGAAGGCCTTGCATGTATTTCTATTTGCAATTTAGTCCCTTCTAGGGACCTGTTTGCTAAGTTTTCCTTATTTATTTCATTTTTTCTTGCATTTATGCCACTGATTTCATTTGTGAATATCTTGAGCATCTGAGCTCCAATCGAGTTGATTTCAGTGGTGTTTCAAAGTTTGTTTTGTTGTCTTTTTAATGGCATAGATTTTGGTTTATTTTGGACACTTTGGACTATGTTGATTGATTATAATGAAATAGTGTCACTTATTAAATGATCATCATGCCATTATGTTACTTGTCATCGCATATTGCTTCGTAAATGGATTCTGAACTTGTTTACATATTTATTGCTCATTGATTATTTATGATTTGGGAATATTCGCATCATTCTAACCTTGCATTTCCTTGCATAAACAAATCAAATAAAAAGTGGTTGTCTTATGTGTCTGCATTGTGTCTTTGTTTGCATTTTTCATTCATTAACCTACAAGTTGTTAATTTAACACGTAATCTAAGTAATTTGAGTCTAAATAACACTTAAGAGGCTCGTGTCCTCGAGTTTGACCTTGGGCTTGACCAAGTAAAAAAATTCAACTGCTTCATTTTGATTGATTATTTTAAATCAAGTGGTTTTTGACGGTTCCGATTCGACCAACTATAACGCACTAAAACGACTTATTAAGAGACCTATTTTAGGAGTCATCTTTAGGAATGGTGTTTCCACAAAACGATAACATTTCAATCACTTCAAAATCTGACAAAGCTATTTTTAATTTTATGATTTTTTGGTATTTTTCATTGCATTAGAAAAAGGATACAATGATACAAATTTTACATCACCAAAATCTACGTTCTTATTTACATAAACATCAACTTTTGTAATTTGTTGATTAGGAGGGATACAATCATCCAAAACATGGGAAAAACAAAAAAATAGAAATTCAGCTATGTGGTATTTTTCAACTTCTTCATGTTTTTGTCATTTTCGAACCGGTATAGCTTCTCTCTTCTTCTTATTCATTCCCACTTACTGTGGGATCAGTTGTTGAGGATGATGACAGTCAGCCTTTATTCTTCTCCTTCATGTTTGCAGACGGTTGTATGTTTTCTATATCTTCTAAGAGTCATAGCATTATATAACATAAAGGAATTATTCGTACATGACTCTATGGTAAAGGATTCATGAAAAATTACTTGCACATTACACTAGAAATTAATAGGGTTGGTTTCGACCTATACGGAAATGATGGTCTTTATGGGAGTTTGGTCGTTCAAATTTCATCTCATCTTCATAAAATTATTCACGAGTTGAGACAAGCAGTCAAGCGCAGGATTCCTAGGTCCGCATTTGGATGATTTAGTGTGTTGAGCACGTTGGCTCTGATATTAATGGTGTGGAGGTTGCAACTGCCAGATCTGAGAATAATGATGAGGGGGAATTGCTGATAATATGGAGGAGGGGGATATTCATTATGATATTGAGTCGCTGACGAAGAGTGATATTGTTGTTGGTGGTGATATGCCGGCGGCTGATAGCTTTGTCTCCAAGTGTGTGCATTCTGTGGAGACTGGTATTGTTGAGGCTGATGTTGGAATGGCCTCCCACTGTGAAGTTGGTGGTACAGACTGATTGAAGTATAGGGCTTAGGAATTAGTTCATCAAGGAAGCATGAAGATTGTATCAAATATGATCTAGGTCAATTAGTCATACTAGTTGCATGGGGCAGCGAAATTTAAAAATTTTAAATAGACGAAACCACATGATATGAGAAAATTTTCAAATAGTTTCATCACGATCACAAACGAGCCAAATGAATAACTCTTGAAGCGTGATTACGATATGCCAATCTCTAAAGTAAGAGATTTTCCTGTCTCAAGTCCGATCCTACGTAGAAGCACTTGCGGACGTGTAGATGACATGCGAAGCTATGACAACCTGAGATGATGATCTGAGCATGAAGTCTCCTAATTTTGTCACACAAAATCGATGTCCTTCCTCATGAGCAAGATGCACTGAAGAAGGGAAAGATCCATAGGCAATCGATCCGACAACGCAACGACATGATGATGATGATGGTGAGGCTCTAGTGGTTAAGATGTGGATGTCGTAATATTGAGAGAGAGAGAGAGAGTAGGCATGTAGATAATAGAGAGAGAGGGAGAGCATTTTTGCTCTTAAATTGATGTAGTAGAAAAGGCTAGGGATACCCTCATTTTTATGGTAAATTGGATGGTGGAGATGCACTCCTAATTCAAATCAATTGGTTGAGATTTTGATGGAATAATTTACAACAATAATTAATTTTATTTAAAAGGAAATAAATATGTTGTAAATAATCTTAATATATTTAGTTTCAATTAAATCAAGATTCTCATAAATGGAATTGGACTAAGAAGCTACCATCCATGTAAGGGGAAAGGAGAAGCCTTCTTCCCCTAAAAGCATGGTGGGCGACCACCCTTGATTGGAGAGAGAAAAATCTCTCCCCAATCCTAATGCAATCTTATTACATTAAATATTAATTCATGGAATCTTTTGTCAAAACCATTGACAATTATGAATCAAATTAAACTACTCAATATAAAATGCAAATTGTATTTACAATTAATTGTCCAACATGAATTCAATTCAAATAAACTTTTAATTCACAAATTCTATTTACAATTAAATATCTCAAATTTATTATAAATCAAATTTACAACATTTATGATTACTATGGATAGTAATATCCATATTAATCACATCTATGATAAATAAATCACATTTAATTATCTTAGATGTCAATTCTCATGTATTCAAAATAATATCAGTCATATTCATATTATTCATGATAAATAAACCATATTTAATTATCTTAGAAAATCATACGATGTATTCAAATAATATGAATCATATTTACTTTGTTTATGATAATTAAATCATATTTAATTATCCATTCTCCATTTCTGAGATATATTATTAACAATTGAATTATTCTTGAGCTCTTTCAAGAACAATGTGCTTTCTCCACGGATACTTGGAGATAAGGACAAGGTGATTATACATTCCATGCATAGTGACTTGGATTGAGATCATATCTCAAATCCAGATCTCAAGAACCTCTCAAAGATGTTTGATTAAATCAAAGCAGTAAATAAAATCTTCTCATTACATCCAAATCATATTCAGATCAATGTCCAACAATTGGACTGAGATCAGATTACTTCTCTACTGAGAGGATCCACTAAAAACCAAACATGTTTCATCACTCCCTTAAAATAGAAGTGTCATGGTTATACAATCATTTACGATCACATCACCCTTGAGTATTCCTAACACCCATACATCCTGCATACTTGAAGACCTAGATTAAACCTGAAGTTTTAGATCATATTTGAACTATCATTTTCAGGATTTTAATATTAAGTTTCGCATCATATCATTGGGAGTTGGCATTGATCATATACTTTCGAAAAGTATATATTATACCTGTAAAGTATGTGAAGCTACCAAATTGAGATGACCAAGCATGGAATTTGATCCCAACATCTTATGAGTGAGCTTGTGTCTTCTGGTTTAGTAATGAACCTATATGATCCCTTCGAGAGATCATACTACTCATATGCCCTCGTATGCAAACCAAATTGCTGATGTATTAACCTTGATTTGATCATCAACCTATGGATTCACCAAATGTTTATACTCATAGGATGTGTTCCTATATTGTGACAGTATATGACATGGGTCTTGGTTATATAGATCTCGCTAAGTCAACTCTTTAACCTAACTTATCTAACACCTCTGAATCTCTATTCCTATGCAAAGAACCTGCATCAAGAGGTCGGTTATATATCAACCTCTAGAAAAGAAATTACGTCTTCTTCTCTGCCCATAGATACTTTCTTAACAATCATTTGATGGTAATTGACCCTAATTCAACTCTTTAGATTGCATTCAAGCACTAGCCTCGATGATTCAATATTTGAATCAACAATGATATGATCATTAAGATGGACATGGTACATAACCCTAATTGTACAGAGGGACCTATTAAGAAAATTAGTTATTTTTTATTTTAGGTTAGGGCGTGATTTGCAATAACAATTATTGTATAATGGCTCATCGTAGACTCGTACATCCAACAATCTCCCACTAACCCAAAGAGCCATTAATAACCTAATCTTTAAATCCACACTCATGTGCTAATCATAAGATCATTAAAACTAGCTTGGTAAGATAACCAGTCACTCTGTTCTTGAGAGACTACATCAAGTTCTTTTATGGCATTTTCTTATCTCCTAGTAATAGTACTCGCATCCAATGTGAATGTTACATCTTATGCAACCAATACTCAATCTTGTTAAAGTAGTTACAATACCTTTGTCACTATAACTTGATAATTGTTATAACTAGTAAGTAATACCCTTGTGCCAAGAGATCTCTATCTCCTTAGATTAAGTCAAGCAAGGTATTTGTAGGTAAGACAATTTAGATCACAATCTATAATGTCTTAATTTCTCAAAGAAAAGACTTCGAGGTCACTATCCCAGAAATCTTATGCCTTTGAAGATGTTTATTATTACTGGAACTAAGTGTTTTATCTCCATAGTAGTATTGGTAATATTTTATTACTCCCATTGCATGGTAGACATCGGGTCTTTTGTACACATTTAGAATACACTGAGCTTCCCATAGTTGATGGACTAGGGCATCTAGCTTTGGCATTCGCATCCTAAACTCTTTGAGGTGTTATCCCTTTAGATAGGTCAGTCCCATATCTTAAGGGAAAGAAGTTTTCCTTGTAATTTTTCAAAATGAAATATGTCCAATATGTACCACTAATGTGACGGCCCCAATGCACTCTCTTCTCTTTCTTATGAACAACTTCAGAACGACTGGTCTTTGATATCTTTAATCTCATGAAATGGAACATCCACATTATAAAAACATTTATTATTATCCTTATATAATTCCAAATGATTAGGATTTTACCTACATTTAGCATGATAATACAATTGCACTCCCACTAAGCTTCACATGATGCATCAAGATTTTGTAGGAAATTATAACCCTTTTTAACTTCAACAAATATGATGTTCTGATTATAAGAAGCTTATCTAAGCCCATAGATGGAGTTATTCAGCTTGCATACATTGCCTTCCTCAATTATGAATCCCTGGGGCTACTTCATGTTAGAATCCTCGGTGAGGTATTCATAGAGGAAAGCAATCTTGACATCCATCTTGTAGATGTCATAGTCAAGTTGTGTAGTTTTAGTTATCAATATTCTGATGGATTTAAGCATGATCATTAAAAACCATGTCTCATCACAAGTGATGTTTGCTTTTTGTGTGTAGCTCTTGGCTACGAGCCGTGCTTTGAAGATATCTACCAACTCATCTAGTTCCCTCTTTCTCCTAAAGATGCATTTACACCCAACTAGTATGACCCTTATAGGGGAATCCTTGATGGTCCAAACGCAACACTTGTGCATGAAGTCTACCTTAGACTTTATTGCTAACATCCACCTTTCCATGTCATTATCTTCAGAAGCTTCATCATATGAAGTTTGATCATTGTTAGTTTATTCGACACATGGAATCCATACCCTCTAGGTGGTCTTACCACTCAAACTGATTTGAAGAGGTATGAATGTTTTATCTTAAATTATCATTTTAGTTTCCAGTTTTAGGAGCATCGTTATCTTCCTAGGGTTCAATGAGTCCTTTTATTTCTCTTATCTTGATTTTCAAGAAAGTCATCCTCTAAGAATTATATCCTTAGAGATAAAATCGTTCAAGAATCTCAAGGTCATAAAGTAGGTATCGAATAGCATCCTTTATATTCCTAATGATGCAGAACTCTTAGGTGCAAGATTCTATCTTACTTGCATCCATGTTATGGTCATGGACTAAGCAACCCTAAATCCTCAAGTGTCCAACACTTGGCTTGGTTCCAAACCATAGCTTATGAGGATTTTTTGGTTTAAATCTGTATGGAATCTTATTAAGTAAATACACTGCAGCCTCCATTGCATATACCCGGAAACCAATAGGTAATTATGTTAAGATTCATCATTAATCAAATCATGTCATACATGATCCAATTGCATCTCCTTAAAACTTTATTGATTTGAGGTGTATATGGAGGAGTGAGATGGAAACAACATTCCTTTATCTATAAGGTTTTCTTTAAAATTTATCTAATACGGACTGGCTACCTAAGTCAAATCAAATTCTTTTCATATTCCTTCTAACCTCGATACTCAACCAAAATTTTGAAATCTTTGGACATTTCAAAGGTTTTTCTAATGTAAAAGGAAGAAATCACATACCACAAATAATCATCAGTAGATATCACATATCATTATTGTTCATTATTGTATAGATGGTCCACATACATCAATATGTGTGAGATATTGAATACATGTGCATCTTACACCATTCTCAGAGAAGGGTGCATTGGAGATTTTTAGTTTAAATCTATATGTAAGTCTTGAACATTCAGACAATCCAAAGTTCAATCCTTAACTTTTCTATTGATCTGATTAAAAGACATATATCCAAGGTTTGATGTTTGATCATTGTTAAATGATATTTTTTTCTCCTTTTTGATCTTTTTAAGGTTTAATTTCTAGTATTAGAAATATTAATGAACCATTCATTACTATTTTATTTAGTAGAGTCCTCTAGATGTTATATTACTATCTAAAATATATCCATCATAACTCTTTATGATAGGTATATTCCAGAATATATGTTTATTTCCAATAAGATTTAGAAATAAATGATAAATTTATTCTAATATCTAGGTCATAGTTACATTCTCTGAGACTAAGAGTTCTCCCACTAAAAATTTGTAGTTTATCTATCCAATGGAAATTGTTGCAATAATCGCATCACCTGCCAATTGGATGACTACGAAACAGTATATTCAAGGTTCCTGTCTTCTAACATATGCAACCAATTACAATTGTTATTAGAAGAATGAGATACATTTATCAAACTTTGATCTTATATAATAAGAAAGTCCTTTTCAATGATGATATGTAGAATATGTCAATGTATTATCTGATTCCTTCTCTAAGGGTTCTAGATAGTCCTAGTAGTCATACTATCAGTATATAGGCCTATTGCAATGGGCATTCATCCAACTCTTTGGAGTCCATATGTGAGTACAATTAACTCTTTAACTTTCCTTCTTACTTGTGTTCGACTCATGCTTCCAATGTGCTTACTTAATCTATAGACAACATTTGCTTAAGATAAGGTTCTTTAATTGGACATGTCCTCAATAAACTTCAATATAAGAGTATTTCAACATTTATACATGCTTCGTCCTATTTATACAATATAAATATTATGAAGATTCATAAATTAATTGAGTATAGATAGTAGAATGTTGACACTCATCATATCTACATCCATCTAAACCCTTAAAAACTTTGGTTCAGGTAGGTACTCAAACATTTTGAGTGCATCACTCCTATGGAGCTACCATCTTGCATAATGCAGTGAACCATTTCATTCATGATTGTTGAGAACACATATGTTTGCCAAAACATACTCTTTAGTTTTATAAGGATTTTTACAATTGTGATCATCATTTCCAAAGAGCACTCAATGAGAGATACAGACTTTATGAACAAACAAACCATATGTTGTTGTTTTAATGTCTATTGAATTATCATTCCTCATTATGATGAGGAAATTTGCACATTGCAACCACATACATTATGTGTCCAACTGCGAATACAATATCTTGATCATGGATCCAATCCATGACACTTTAGTGCTTATGATTGAGTTTTTAAAATTTTGATTGGATCCAATGAGGGTTACCTGAAATAAGATAATTTCCATAAATATATTTTACTTTGATTAAGGATTTTTATATAAAAGTTGTCTTGCCTTTTAAACTTTGAAGGTGCATTTCCTTATTTACTTTCAAAGCAAGAGATATACTTACTGCTATATCTCTAGCAAGACCTGGGATCTTTTTTTACCTTTGTTACATTCCAATAATATGAGAAACTACAACTCATATAAAAAGAAGTGGGAACTCATTCAACCTTGCAAGTCCAACTTGCATTTCCCAATTCGGTCTTTACCACCTAAGCCCACCAACCCTAAGGTGATGTTGACCCAATGTTAATTGAATAAATCATCAACAAGAATAGAACTCGCTATGTACAATCTCATATCACCCTAATAATATGAGGAACCAATATTTGGGTCACTACGCATACGACTTTACTCTTTCAAGAAGCAAAGATACCGATCCATATATACAATCCATGACGACAGAATCCTTTGCCTTGACCGAAGATTGGATATCATTTATATGATCCACCATATCCCATTCAAATTTTAATTAACTATTATGAATCATATTCACATAATTAGTTCTTCTTACATTTTTATTCATAATAAAGTGTTTATTTTGATTAGATCTAACTAATGTAATCAAAATAAATCAATTATTAATTCAATCAATCAAACAACAAACAATTAGGACTTTCTTGATATTATTATATAGTATACACCATCAAACTTGTACAATTGTATTATTCCAATAGTTGATTAAAGTACGCATTGACTTCTCATGCTACCCATCCTTAAAACAGATCAAGACAGGTCAGGCATATTATGCGACTATGGAGTGCTTCCACTCCAGTGCAGGGTACCAATTAAGACCCATTAGCATATCCGCTGCCTAGACACCATCATCTAATCAATTCAATACAACATAATTGGTACAAATTGTACTAAAAAGTTTTATCAATCACATGCACTTGGTGACCGACATGATACATATGTAGTAATAACTCAAAAATCTTATCCATTTTAAAACAATTTTGAGATCCTATATTTCTTGTCATATCAAACAAATGTGTTGGTTTTGCATATAAAAGCTATCCTACAACTATTGTACAATAAACTAGGATTTGGTCATGAAACATCCATTCAATGGCGATCAATGTTTAATCAAATATTTTCAAAATAAATATTAAGCATCAATTAATCAGGTAAACCCCATAATTTACTTGATTGACATTAAATGATAAACATATTAAGAAAGTAATCTTGATGATCCAATCATTATCCGACCCATCTCCATTAAATATGGAATATCTAGTGCAAACTGAGTCAGAATCGTGAAAAATAAACTTGAGAGGTTTGTTGGTTTAATTATTAAATTAATTAAAGTATTTATTTTATATTCATGATGGAAAAATAGTAACCAAAAATTAATTTATTACAGATCCGTGAATACATGTAAAAATAATGTCACCACAAGAATTTTTTGAATTTTAATTTATGCATCTTTAGTTCAAACAATTGACTACTATTTTGGGGACATACATAAACATTATAAATATATTTTGTTATCCAAAAAATTCATTCAAATAGTGCATAAACAGGGTCTTTCATTTTGGTCAAAAATGATTTGAAACATGCATCAAATGTAAAGCGACATATCCCAGACATCCGATATACAAAACCTCATTCACCTAGAGTTTTAGATCACATCCAAGACCTTTAAATAAGGATCTGATACCACTTGAATGCTAGGACTTAGGACTCAGTTCATCACAGAAGCATGAAGATCGCATCGAATACAATCTAGGTCAA
Source organism: Ottelia alismoides (assembly GCA_037367405.1). NCBI lineage: Eukaryota > Viridiplantae > Streptophyta > Magnoliopsida > Alismatales > Hydrocharitaceae > Ottelia > Ottelia alismoides. Next base: position 211,533 of record JAZKJV010000228.1, read on the forward strand.
CTAGTCATACTATTGCCACGGGGTGGCGAAATTTAAAAATTTTAAATAGATGAAACCACATTTATATGAGAAGACATCTCAAATAATTTCATCAATATCAAAAATGAGTCAAAAGAATATCTCTTGAAGTGTCATTGTGATATTTAATCTATAAAGTAAGAGATTCTCTTGTCTTAAGTCTTATCCGACGTAGAGGCACTTGCAAGTGCGTAGATGATACGCAAAGCTCCCACAATATAAGTTGATGATACAAGCATAGAGTCTCTTGATTTCGTCGCATGAAAATGATGTCATTCCTCAGAAGCAAGATACACCAAAGAAGGTGGATATCCACGAGCAGTTGATCTGGCAACACAATGATGTGATGACAATGGTGAGGCTTCTAGGTCAACATGTGGATGACCATAATATTGAAAGAGAGAGAGAGTAGGTGTGTAGAGAATATAGATAGACTTGTTGCTCCTCAGTTGATGTAGTAAAAATGGCTAGAGTTGCCCTTATTTTTATACTAAATTGGATGGTGGAGATGCACTCATAGTTCAAATCAATGGTTGTGGTTTTGTTGCAACAATTTACAACAACAATTAATTTAATTTAAAAGAAAATAAATACATTGTAAATAATCTTAACATGTTTAGTTTCAATTAAATCAAGATTATATTTAATATAATAGGACTAAGAAGCTTATTTCCATGTAAGGGGAAAGGAGGTAGCCTCCTTCTCCTTAAAGAATGGTGGACGGCCACCGTTGATTGGAGAGGGAAAAATCTCTCTCCAATCCTGATGTGGTCTTATTCCATGATATCTTAATTCATTGAATTTTTTGTCAACAAAATATCATCAACTAATTATTGCAAATTATTTTTGATAACTTCAAACAAAACTATTGACAATTATGAATCAAATTCAGCCACCCAATGTAAAATGTAAATTGTATTTACAATTAATTATGCAATGTGAATTCAATTTACATTAACTATTCATTCATAAATTATACTTACTATTAAATCTCTCCAACATATTATAAATTACATTTATAGTATTTACAATTATTATGGATAGTAATATCCATTCTAATCACATTTTTTATAATCATATTTAATTATCCTAAATGTCAATTCTCATGTGTCTAAAATAATATGAATCATATTCTTATTATTCATGATAATTTAATCATGTTTACTTATCTTAGACAACCATTCCAATTGAATTATTCTTGAACTCTTTCAAGAACAATGTACTTTCTCCATGGATACTTGGAGATAAGAACAATGTGACTGTACATTTGATGAATCTATGATTTATTAACTTTTCTATGAATCTATGATTTATTATCTTAAAACCCATAACAAATTCATGTAAATATACATAAATTTCCACATCTTACAAAAATATCATTCATGAATAAAAATGCATTTTTATGCATTAAAATTATGTAAATAAATAAAATAATAAAAATAAAAAAACAAAAAGAGGCAGACTGTAAATATGTTTATATGTAAAGTATCACTATTAAATAAAATATATATAAGAAATATTTTTATAATCTAACCACTGAGATCAAGTCAGTATGGATTGGTCGATAAACAATAAAGTAGGGGGAGATGAGGAGAAAAGAATAAAAAGAATTAAATATGCACATAGATCATCATTCCATATTTATTCATTATTTATCAAAACTTCATTCATTTTTAATTAAGCCATTGTACGTACTTTTTACCAAACTCTTCTTCCTTGTATTCCTAATGTATATAAAAATATAAAAATCATTAAAAATCCAACTTGTACATAAGACAAGAAATCCATCTTTCAAATTGTCAATTTCTCAACTTCCGAACTATATAACTTCTTCATACGAACTCCAATTTCACACTACCCATCTTTAAAGTTCATAAAATAATATTCTCTGGATAATGAAAGCGGTTTCATTGAAATTGGAATCAATTTGTAAAAAGTCGATTTTGGGACCTAATGACAACTAGGTTTCTGGGCTTTTTATTTTATTTTGAATATATTGTTTATAGAATAATTTTTTATAATTTCTAATTATTTTTTTATATTGTAAATGATTTATAAATTATTTTAGATTTAAAACATTAATTTAATATTTAAATAATTCAAAAACCCTAATTTATAGAATTAATTAAATTATTTACTATATATCTATATTTATTTATATATGTAAACTAATCTATTAAAATCTGGAAAAAATCATATAACTTACATTCATTATTATATTAATTAATAAAATATAAACATAATACTTTATGTAGTATATCTTTTTGAATTAAAATGCAAGAGCTATTTATTAGGTATATTATATATATTTATTTATTTATTAGTATTATATTTATAGTCCATAAAATCTTTATTATTTATAGAAATAAAATATACCATAAATTATATATTTTAATTACTTACAATTTTCCTTTTTACACCTTTTTAAAATAAGGGTGTTGGATATTTATTACTGATTTATAATATAATTAAAATTATGGCTTACCAAGTGTTGGCACGTGTCAGCACCTGAGACCTTATTTTTCAAGAAGAAGTTGGTTGTTTGTATGTTCGATTGACCAACTTCTCTTCTTTTTCCCGCATCCAATTCATCATCTTCACCTTATCCTAAGCCTCCATCACTTATACCTAACCACTTGGATACTCGTTAGCCCTTAGATCCACCCCCAAATCCCTTCAATTCCTCGATTTAATTACCCAAAGATCCATCTATTCAAATTAACTCTCCAATTTCTAGAATGGACATGGTCATCCATCCAACTTCAACCATCGTGTTCCACCATCTCCGTTCGTGATAGGGATTGTTTGTTAGCACGCGGAAGGAGGAAGAATGGAGGAGGTTCTAAGGAGGTTATTCGCCTTGAATTGTCGCCACCACGTGACGTAGAGCTATGGTTTACTGCTCATTGAGATACAATGAGTAGTGGTCTTAAACCCTATATCTCCCAGGTTTTCATTCCATTTCATCTTCAGAATTTTCGATCTTTGCACCTTAATTAGGAAAATTAATTACACATAAAGATTCTTCTAATGATCATATTAATCCTCACACAAATTCACTCCCCAAATCGACTCGAATCATGTATAATCATGTTCTATTATCCGTATTCTGGAACCCATATCGGAATTGCCTTTTCCTTAACATCTTGATCCATTTCACCGTGAAGAGAGCATCTACTTCTCAATTGCATGTTATTATCGTGCTCTGGAGCACATCTTCACACCTAGCACACTGCCCATATTTGTCAATTGGATCAAATCGAGCTGCAGTTTTGGTTCTTATTCAAACCCTAGATATGACAATATAGACCTTCACTAACGCCATCTTCGTCCCCGCTGTAGGCAAGCTCGGAAAGGGCAGGCAACCCCCTCATGGCCCTGCTAGAGGAGCACCATCACTCGCCATAGTTGTGCCATCATCGGAGAAGATCGAGGGTTGGATGCCCAATATTTGGGGGAAAACACGTACGAACATAGAATGCGCAGGTTTACACCACGTGGCACAATTGTGCGATCGAGATCACATGCTTCTATCTAATCCTAGCTGCAAATATTAAAGGAGAGAAAATTTTGTAAAGATCCCTCGCATATTCTAGAGCTCTAGACCCGCATTTAGGTCTCTGACCAGGGATCTAACTGTAAAGGATCTATAATCTTTTCTTGCAATTAGGTCCCTTACCAAGGACCTAAATGAAAGAAAGGCTTCTTCTTTTATTTTACTTTTTACATATTTCTACACTAGACTTTGAACACTTGCGGAGCCATTTTAGACATTATTTTATCATATTTTTTCTTTATTTTTTTGCATCAAATTTAAAGGCTTTTGATTGCATTTTTTGGATTTTATTCTTCATTTTTCAACCGATTTTGGTTTCTTTTTGTCTTCTTTCTCGAGCCCTTGCTCAAGCGATTCATCTATTATATAGTATCATCTGACTCTCTATTATTTTAACACATTATATTATAGATAAATTGTTTGAAAATATCACTTTGAAAATAAATAAAAAATGAAAAATAAAATCAAATAAATAATTAAATCAATCAAAAAGAGTTTTCTCGGAGAAGAAGAAAAGAAATATATAAAAAAATCGTAAAATTAATTTCTGCACTCTAAAAATCCGTGCGTTATTTCCTTCCTCCTCAAGTTCGACCCAAGAACAATTTCCTAGCTAAAAATATAGTCAAATAGTAAAATTCAGGAGAGAGAGAGTCTGATCATTCTTCATTTTCTCTCTCTATTTCTCTATCTCCATAATTTTTCTATTATTTTATTTGATTAATAGGATTTTGCTTCAGCAGTTGCTACAACTAACATTTTTCTAATAGAAAACCCGAGTATTAACACTCCATGTATAGTGATGTGGATTGAGATCATATCTCAAGTACAGATCTTAGGAACCTCTCAAAGATATTTTATTAAATGAAAGTTAATCCTCTCATTACATCTGAATCATATTCAGATCAGTGTCCAATAGTTGGATTGAGATCATATTACTTCTCTACTAAGAGGAGTGACTAAAATCCAAACATGTTTCATGACTCCCTTGGAATGGAAGTGTCATCGTTATACATTCATTTACGATTACATCACCCTCGAGTATTTCTAATACTTGTACATCATTCATACTGGAATACCTATATTAAACTTAAAGTTTTAGATCATGTTTTAACTGTCTTCTTCCGGGTTTTATAATTAAGTTTCTCATCAGCTCATTGGGAGTTGGTATTGATCATATACTTTCTAAAAGCATATATCATACCTATAAATTCTGTCGAGCTTCCCAAGCGAGACGACCATGCATAGAATTTGATCCCAATGTCTTATGAGTGAGCTCATGTCTTCCGGTTCATTAATGAACCTGTATGATCCCTTTGAGAGATTGTATTACTTATATGCCATTGTATGCACACCAATTTGCTGGTGTATAGACCTTGATTAGATCATTAACCTATGGGTCTGCCAAATGTGCATACTTAGACATATAGTAACAAATCTATCTACGGTCAGAGGATGCATGCCTATATCATGACAGTATACCATATAAGTCTTGGTTATCTCGATCTCACTAAGTCTACTGTTTGACCTAATTTATCTAACACCTTTGAATCTCAATTCCTATGCAGAGGATCCGCATCAAGAGGTCGGTTAGATATCAACCTTTAGAGAAGAATTGGTATCTTCTTCCCCGGATGGAGATCCCTTCTTAATAATAATTTGATGGTACTTGATGAATCCTCAACTCTTTTGATATCATCCAAGCACCAGCCTCTATAATTCAATATTTGGATCAACATCTATATGATCATTAAGATGGTCATGGTACATAACACTAATTATACAGAGGGACTGGTAATTCCCTGATTCATTAACATTTCTATCTCATTTTGCCTTAAACCCCTTAACAAATACATGTAAATATGCATTAATTTTCAACTTTTATCAAAATGTCATTCATAAATAAAAATACGTTTTTATGCATTAAAAAGACATAAAGAGCTAGAAAAATACAAATAAGGAACAGAGAATAAGGCAGAATGTAAAAATGTATATATTATATAGAATGACTTATAGAATATAAGTGTAGTTGTAAGATATATTTATATAATCTAGCTCCTAAGACCACGTCAGCATGGCAAGATCGACAAATAATAAAGTAGGGGAAGATAATGAAGAAAACACAAAAATAACTAACCTTGTACATTACACATTAATTCATACTTATTTATTCTTCACCTAATTATAATAAGCACATGTACATATTTTTCATAACTTCTTCACCAATGTGTTTACAAAAAGGTATATAAAAATATAAAAATCCATCCTGTAAATATATCAAATAAACAAACTTTCAAATTTCCAATTACCCAACTTCCGAACCTCATAAATTCTTTATACGAACACCAATTTCACTCTAATCACCTTTAAAGTTCATAAAATAAAATCTACAATTAATATGGTCATTTCATCAAAAACAAAGTCTGACTGCAAAAGATCAATTTTTGGACGTAATGATAATTGGGTTTGTGGGCTATTTATTTTATTATGTACATACTCTTTATAGTTTAAGTGATTTAATAACTTTTAAATATTTTCTTGATCGTGTAATTTATTTATAAAATAAAAACCAAAAATAAAATCCTTATTTAATATTTAAATAAATAAAAAACCTAAAATAAGATAAATATGAACTATAGTGTATATATGTATTTATTAATATATGTAAATTAAATTATTAAAATCTATAAAAATTCACATAACTCATATTTATTATTATATAAACTAATATAATATAAAATTAGTTTTTTATTTATTAAAATAATGAAAGAAATTTGTCAATGCTATTTATGAAATATATTATATACATATTTATTGTTTTATTAATATATATTATTTATATATGTAAAATACATTTAATTTAGATATATTTTATTATTTTTATGCCTATTTAAAATAAAGTTATTTAATAATTATTATAGTTTATAATGTAAGTATAGTTCTGGATTATTGTGCACTTCTTCTTCCTCCTCAAGAATGCATATCTTCAAAACCTCCACAATTCACCAACTTATTCCATCATCAATTCGCATCCAAAACTCAATCTACACCATCGATCTTGTTCTCCTAACAACCAATATCCACGCTAACCCTTCGATCTCATCTTAACTCCTATTCTATTCACCTATTTAGTCCCCTCATGTTGGTGAAAACAAGTTAATTTTCTTTAGCATCAGGTTATATGACTGGCCTCCAAACTTTTGAGCCATGGTTCCTCAAGCTCGGGTGACAAACGATGAAGACCACAGCTCTGCGAAGACGATCGGTGAGGCGTTCCAAGGTTTTAGTCCTTACCTGGTTAATCTCTAGTGGAAAATAGAAGGGATGGACTTTTATTCTTTTATTCATCTTCTATTTAATCTCTCTCTCTTCTCTGTTGTATTTTTGTTTGATTGAGTTGTTCTTCTCATCACGGATTACTACAATCCGATGACATCTTTGCATAGTTTTTAATGGTGAGGTGGAGTTCACTCACCAGGTACCTATTAAGAAAATTAGTTATTATTTATTTCATATTAGGGAGTTATTTGCAATAACACTTATTGCATAATGGCTCAACATGGGCTTGTATGTCCAACACTGATAGTAGATGATTGAACTTGCTCATGCCCGCCTGGACAGGTCATTTGTGTTTTGTTGCTCTGCACATCGTTTACCTCTTGAATTTGGAGTGGAGGTGAGAAGAATATCTCGAGAAAAGATAACTGGAGCTCTTGATGGTAGACAACCATCTATGTATGTTGAGTTGTTGTAATGGTGCCTAGTCGGGTGCATGCATACAGTACACGTGCTGGACAAACGATGGTTGTCCTTAACTACTTTGTTATGGTTGTTCTGGTTCTATGGAAGACGTCTCAACTGGATTACTAACTAGAGTTGATAGAGCTCACTAAGAGTTCTAGCTACTTCGTACTCTGGTTAAGCTTATCAAGATTCTTTGTTTTCTATTTGATTCGATTATAGTGAGTTTCTCGAGGTCCTGTGATTGCTTCTTAATAATATCGACCTTGGACAAGTGGTTCACAAGAATGTTGAGGTTGGAACTCTAACACCTATCCTCTTCGATGGATGCCACCATGTTGATTGTCTTGTGGAAGACATGCAGAGTTTTCTCATATGCTCGAGATGAAGACTATGTGGCCTCTCTTTGGCTATTTCTTCAAAGATTTTGAAGACAACATCTTCATCCTTATTAAAATGATATCCTTTGCAAGAGGCATCTATCTACCTCTGACTCTCTTTACTCAAGCTCCCAAAGAAGTGTTGGACCAAGCCGGTGCACTTCTCCTGTAAATCTTTAAATCTTTCCAATGCTTCATGAATAGACGTGCGGGCTGCTGGGAGAAGTTTGAAGTTTGTGCACGCATTTGGTTCAGATGACCTAGGGTATAATATTTGTGGAGAAAAATCTGACCTTAGCTTCTCCCAGGTTGTTATCGCTTTCTCTAAATGATTTGTCCAGTATAAAGCCTTGTCCTGAAGGTTGAATGGGGAAGCAGACATCTTGAAAACCTCCAATGAAATTATGGGTAATGAGTGGTTCCACATATGTGGCCAAATTATTGTAGATGGATATATGGTTCTTCATTTTTTTTCTTGTGAAATGTGGGAAACAGGGACAAGAGTTGTGGCTTCAGCTCGAAGTACTTGTGGATTGATCATATATGGATCCACTTTATCATCTGGACAATGCTAGGGTTGCATGTATCTTTGAGTATAGGCCTTGGTAACTCTCTTTTCTCTTCCTCCCCTCCATGGGGTCCATCTGCATGGCGCTCTTCTCCTCCTCCTTTGTTCTCTCTATCCCTCCTCATCTCCATAAACATTTCATGGAAGGCGGCCTAAGTCTCGACTTGTGTAGTCAATTATTATTGAATCTCCTGAATCAAGGCGAGCAGTAGTCCATTGACCTAATTTTGCTCTACTTGTTTTGCATTCCCTTTTTGAGGGGCCATATTTGGTTCTGAATCTGATGAAGTAAAATCCATATCGATTTCTTTATTTGTTATTGAAAACAAAGCCTGATCAGTCTGTAAATATGCACCACATGATGAGAAATATTGAAGATTAGGGTCAATTTTGAACTTTATAGAGTTGGATATGTGAATGGAGACTAGGCGATCTCCATTTTAAAGAAAGAGAATTCAGGAAGAGAGTTATCCTGAATTCTAGGTGAATGAAGTAGAGAGCCTCGAGATTGGTTCGCAAAGTCTGAAACGGTCTCTCTAATATTGCCTCAGATTATTGGTGACATCGGCATCGGAGAATCGATGTAGGTGCTCAAGGGGTTCGAACAAAACCATCTCTTATCCAACATCTTGAGAATTAAAGAGATGTGAATGAAGAATTTAGAGCATGGATATTGTTGAGCACGGTTTTCTCGAGCACAGAAATTAGGTATGAAATTCCATTGCTTTCCCGAAAAATCTCGTAACAAACAAAAAAATTTTTTTCTACTTATTAACCTATATAGTGGATAGGATCAAACTCGGTGAGGCCACAAATCCCGAGGGTTATTCAATTAATCAAAAATTAATTAAGAGAAAAAAGGAATCTCAAAGGATAACTATCCTTGGTTTTTGTGATTTTCTATATTTTTTATTTTTTTAAAATTTCTAATTTCTAATTTTTTTGTATTATCTGATTTTCAATTTTTTTAGTAATTTTTATTTTGCAAAAAAAAATTATTTGTCAAAAATAACGGAGAAATGTACACAAGATATGAATTCTTTTTGTAATTTTTCAATTTATCAAAAATGATCTGTTTTAAAAGTTTTGAAATGTTCTTGGGAATTTTTGTGGAATTTTCAGATGTTTTTGTATTTTTTTAATAATTCAAACAGTGTGAAATTAAGAAATTGTGCATATCTTGGAGTGATAAGAAACTTCAAAAAACATTAATTATCCAAAACTCCTGGCAATTATTTTTATGAAACCTATATGCAAATATCTTCAAGCAGGAACTAAAATCACTATTTTTGGAATTTTATAGAATTAAAAGTGATTTTTGTAAGATTTTTAGTTTTTTTTTTCAATTTTTTGGATTTTATAAATAATTAAAGCACGAAATTTGCACATAAATTAAAAGACAATTAAATAAAAATACCCTGATTTTTTTAGAACTTTTGGATCGATATTCGAGTTTTTATGAATTTTTGAATTTCCGAAAGAGAAAAATGATATGTTTTTTATTTTTAAAAATAATGATGATAATGAAATGCAATAAATTTTTTATGCTAGATAGATATTCACATAAGGAGCATAGCATGATTTTCTTAGAATTTTCAGGAAATAAAAACTATTTATTCCAATGAAAAGATCATGCAAATTTAATGTATGGGAATAGGGACTAAAATGAAAGTTTTCAATGTTTTTACATTTAAAATATAACAAAAATAAACGTGCGGGCAGAAAGTGAAAATTACCCCGAAGAAACGTTCCCTTCACATGCTTGAATCTGGACGTTGGGCTTTATTGTAATTTGCAAAACATTGGGGCATTTTCTGCAACTCGCCAAAAATTAGGGCTTTCAAATAGCTCTCTTCTTTTCTTGCATTCAAATCCATAAAAAGCAAAGGGGCACGTGCGACGCTGGTGGTGGATGGTGGAGATCTGCAGCTCAGGAGATTGGGGTGGATCTGGATGGTGTTCAGGCGATTGGGGGCGGCAGCGCGCAAGGGAGGACGTGGGTGCCGTAGGTGGCTCGGGACGATGGCAGCGTGGAATAAATGGAGGAGGCGCGGCGGAGGGAGTCGCCCACGGCGATGGTGGCAGGGGGCAGCGGCCCTGCCGCCGTTTCCTTTTTTATTTTATATTTTTTTGGACTGTAAATTTGATAAAAAAAACTCTTTTATTATATTTTTCATTATTTTTAGATTATCTTGCAAAACAAATATTAAAGAGAACAAGAAAACAAATAATTTTTTTTATTTATTTACAAATTAAAGAATGAGCGGGGATCCGGTTAAAATGCAAGGATCGAATCCGATTCTCTGACCACCGTGCGTGGTCAGAATTGATAAATCATGGAAGTAGAAAAGAACACGTGGAGATCGAGAAAGTGAGATGAAAATTTTAAATCGGAGAAGGATCAAATCAAGATGGATTTTTTTAAGATCTAGAAAGACAAAGTGACTATGAATAACAACTACAAGAAAATAAAAATACTATAAAATAAGAAGAAAAATGACGACGGATCTCACCTTAGGAGAGAAAATGATTGTGATCGCCTCGACGAGGCCGACTCGCTGTCACCGGACGGCTCAGAGGCTAGGCACCTTTCTCGACAAAAATTTCCCTCAGAGATCAGGCTCCTCTCTCAAAGATTGATCAAGTTGGAATGATGGAGAAGGATTCATATAAATAGAAGAGATAATGGAGATGAAATTTGAATATTTTATTTTTTTGGATAAAAAGATAAGAGAGATGAAAATTGAAATGAGATAAAGATAAAGAGAGATAAAACTATTTACAGGATTATCTAATATTTTTAAATTTTAGTCACTTTATTTATTTGATAAAAATTAATTTTTTAAATTTTTTATTGTGGTTAATTAAGAATAGCAACTATATACATATACTATATACTATATGACATTATATACAAGGGTAAATGAGGAAATTAGCTTTTTTCTCTTTTTTTAAATTTGTTTATTTTTAAATTTTTATTTTAAATAATTAGTAAAAACAATATTTACAAATATGTACAAATACAATATGTACAAAATACATGGAAAAATTGCACAAACCACCCTAGAAAGCCAACTTTTTCCTGGTAACTCCAAAAATTATGAAAATACAGTCATTTTAAAGATAATTTAATTCGAAATCCAATGGAAGTGAGATTGGTTCAATTTGAGTTCATATGGAGCCGGAATTAGTCTTTCAATTAGTGCTTAGTGGCTTTTTCCAAGTGTGGTTGCTTTTATTTTATACGTGATTTAATTACGCAATTATTTTTATTAATTAGAACACATTTTTGTTTACAACTTTGGTTTTGAAAGTTATTTGATTCGAGGTCAATTAATGTACAAATAAAACAGTGTGGTATACAAATATACACAACACACAATTTCTTTGGATTTTCTAATTGAGGACCCTATCTCCCCCTACTTTATTCCTGGTCGATCAGGTCAAGTCTTGACCTTCTCTCGGGTTTCGGGTCAGCCTGTATCTATTACATATATATAGTCTTCGTTTTTTATTTTATTTTCTTTATTTTTCCTTTCTTTATTTATTTATTTATTTTAGGTTAAAATAATATACAAATATACAATATTTTCACAAAGATGCAAGTTAGTAAGAATATGGAGTTAGTGTTATATACAGGTGTTTTATAAGGGATTTTAAGCTAAAATAAATGAATAAAGATGACGAATCGTAGATTCATCATCCCCCTATGCTTTTCTTTGCTAGTCCCTTAGCAAACACTTATTTGAAAGAATAAGTGAAGAAAAAGAAAAAGAAAGGTAAAACAAATAAAGTAGGATAATATTGAGTATTAAACTTATCTTCATAAAATTGTAGTTTGGAGCTCTGTCGGACCTTTGGATTATTAGTGTATCGAAACCTTAATGGGAGATGGATTTAAAACCTAATAGCCTCTAAGTTCTATAGGACTCTTATTCAGGTGACCTCAACAGTCAGGTCAAAACAAGTCTACATACACAAATTCGTGTGACTATGAATCTTTACTTGTACTGTGTAAGTGAGATATAGCTCCCCATCTCAAATAGCAAAGAAACGACCTCCCTCAACAAGGTAATTCTAGTTCCCCAGTCTTGCAACTCCTTCGAGGAGCGGAGATATTCCCTTCTAAGTTCAAGTACAACTAGCTCAAGAAGAGGGGATGGAGAAAAGAATGGATGGTAACTAGTGTAGCTACCTATCCTTTGATGCATGACCAGTGTAGCCAAGTCATCCGCTGCAAGCTTACAAAAATTTATCTTTGAAGCTCTTATTGTATTTTTTTATCCTTGTATATACACTCCGGCAAGCATTTTACTTTTCAAACAGGCTTGTCCACTTTCGGAGCTTCTGCATTTTTCCATATTTCTGTTTTTTTATTTGAAAGCATATAGAAGGTGCAGCATGTACATAAGGAGTTTTTCCTCTTGAACCAGTAGACTATCCCTTTTTTGAAGCATTATTGCAATCCCACAACTCCTGTCTTTAGACCTCAACATCGCTAGACCAGGTTGAGACGCACTTCCTTCCCTAGAGGAAGACGAGAGGTTCTTCCTAGATGTACTACCCTCGTATGCTACCCCAAGCCAAAAGATTATGCCTCCTCATTACCTCATCCATGAAGAGTTACGTGCAGAGTGCTTAGTCCAAGATAAGCCACATCTTAAAGAATCATACGTGTGTTGTTAAATATTCTACTTAGACTACTCAAGATGACATGTGAACATAGTCTTATGGACTCAAAGAATTAAGTCACCATGACCTGAAAAGTCTTAACTCCATTTCTTATAAGGTTCCTCTGGAATTAAGTGGATTAAGGTCCAACTAAGCTTTATTCTTCAATTTTATTCCGGACATAGTTTAAATGTCAATACTATCCTGAAAAATGCACATGCGAAAAGAACATTTTTAAAACAATTTTCTAATTTTGAACTTTTTATGGATTTTTTTCTTTTCTCTTTTTAAGGAAAAAAAGGTTAGTAAAATGTGTACAAGTATATACAAGATTTTTTGTGTTTTTTTTATTTTTGTTTTTGTTTTTTTTTTGTTTTGTTTTTTTGTTCTTTTTTTACACACGTGGATTTTACAAAATTATATACATATCCTCCCAAATAAACATATTTAAAAGTACGAGTTATGTCTAAAGTATATATACAATATATACGACATCCCCTATACTTAGCTCGAACTATGTCCTCATAGTGATCAGAGAGCGACAAAGGAAGACATAACTCGTGCTAAGTATAGAAAGGTGAAAAGACTTCTATGCTACAACGAATCAAAGAAAAGATAAAAAGAAGAGAAGTTGGTGATCCCCCCCCCATACTTAGGATCAAGTAATCCTAAGTATAGTAGAATGTACAAAAGGGAAAATGATAAAGAGAATGTACAGACTCAAAAATAAAAAAACACGATATGAACAGCATCACCCCCCTATACTTAGGGTAGAGTATCCCGAAGTATAGGCAACAACAAGAGTGGTGAATAGGACGAATATGAACAACACAAATCATTGACCCCCCTATACTTAGGATAAAGCACATCCAAAGTATGGCATATATACAAACGAAAAAGGGGTGAAAACAAAACGGGAGAAGAGAGAGTGAAATGAAATGATATACAAGAGGAGTGGTTGTACAAAGGTCAAGAAGGTCGAAATGAACCTTCTTGCGGGACCGCTGAGGTATGGATTTGACAAGGTGTAGGTCGATATTAGGATCATCATTAGACATAAACTGAGTAGGATCGACCAAGAATGTATCCTCAGCAGTTTCAGATTGTGCACGTATAAACCGGTTATTGGAAGTAGTGCGATCATGTCCTGCTTCAGAAGTCTCGGAAACATCAAAATAAAATGGCTCGAAATCATTATCAGAAAAAGAAGGATCAATTTCAGCCTGGCGAGCCTCTACCGGATCATCATCTTCATCAAAAGACCCAAATTCCCTTATAAAAGCAATCGAATCAAATTTGGCCTGATCGATCTCATCTGAATCAGGGTGAATAGGAACGGACTTATCAATGGAAATAGTCAAATCATGTCTGTCCTGTCTAGTCTGAGAGTCTGCCTTCCGCTCTAGGGTGTCTATCGCGTAAATTTCGTGGATGTCATGAATGCATCGCCACGTACCAAAAGAGGGAACTCCAAGGTCTATACTTTTCGAGTCCTCCTCCTTGATGAGGAATTCTCGGGTCTCAGTAGCATCCATCATACAACAAAAATCTCTAGTAGCATCATCATGGCCAAAGTCCTTGGGGTTGTCTAACACAAGCACACTCTCATGGGATGCAGGTCTTTGGTCAGCAGTGGGTGTAGTGATCAACACATCGCTCCCTACATCAGAATAGAAGTGAATCTCTCCTGATCCATAATCAATAACAGCTACCGCAGAGGCGAGGAAAGGCCGTCCCAGGATGATTAGAGGGTTCTCTACAAAGGTGGAGGTCTCCATGTGTAATACAACAAAATCTGAAGTGAATTTCTTGCCCTTTATAAGAATGACAGCATTTTCTAGAATACCCTTCAGCCTCTTAATAGATCCATCAGCAAATTGAACTATCATCCTGGTTTTCTTAAGAGGCTCAAGACGAAGAGACTGTACCATAGAGAAGGGTATTATATTAATTGATGAACCACCGTCTAGGAGAGTGTTATCACAAGAATAGTCAGAGATGGAGCAATTCACAAGAGGTGTGGCAGTGTTCCCTTTCTTAAAATATGGATGGTGAGAGATGGCGTAGGCAGTGGCCATGGTAAAGATGTGATGCTCAGATCTTCTCCTTCGCTTTCTCTTCTTGTGTTGAGGAGTAGATAAATTTGTCATGGTCTATTGAAGTGGGTCTTTAATTATCTCATGAAGGGCGGCCACCACTTAGGGTTCAGTCAAGATCTTTTTGAATTTATGAACCTCCTCCATACAAGGGAGGAGATCGGAATCAACATATACACGAGGATTACCAAGATCAGTCTGTATAATGGCATCCTCGAGGTCAATATTGGGACATGACTGTGTGGGTAAATGATCGGGCATTTCGGTCCTCTCCTCACAAAATGAATCAACAACGTGTCTCCTAAATTCTTTTTGGATTTTTGGATTTTTTTTATTTTTTTGTATTTTGGGTGATTTCAAGCTCTCATGATTATCCTCAAGTGAATCCATATCCTCAAATAGTGGAGCAGCATTCTGGCTCTCATTTATGTTAAATAGATTGGAAATCCTCGAATTCATATACTCCATCATCTGGTTTAATGTCTTAAGTGTGGAAATCATGAAAGGTGACTCCAAAACCCCAAGATCGGGTGGGTTGAATGAGGGTGGGTGAGAATCAAAGTCATCCAACTCTTGAAATAATGAATTAGGCAGATATGCACAAAAATCAGGAGGAAGATCCTCCTGGAAAAGGGAAGGTGGATCAACTGGAGGGTACGAGGTATCTGCGAAGATCGGATTAAAATAACTCCAGTCGGGCATCTTCGAAATAAAAGATGAGAGAGCACGAGGGTCAAGTCAAAAGATATGGAGAAAAAGGTGCAAAAGCACGACAGGATCTAGTATGCACACAAGCAATCAAACACAATACAAACCCCTAGTTCACCAACTCAATGCAATATGAAGACCGTGAAGGTTCGATCTCTTAATCTTGTTTGTTTTAGAGTTAGGTGATAATCACAAGAATTGTACAAACACTTAGGTTGAATTATGGGATTTGGGTACTAACCTTAGTGTGTATGTGAGCAAGTTAAAACGAATACAATGAGGGGGTTACTCTCCTCAAAACAATGATTTTTCCTTATGTTTATTTTAGGGTCGATTTTTCTTTAGCAATCCCAAATTTTAAGCAGTTATCACTTGGTTTTAGTATATTCAACGAATCGTCTACCGAGTGTCCAATTTCCTTTTTAATATGTGAGTAAAAATGAGGAAGGAGATCGGAAATGCCAATGCACGATTAAAAACGATGATGCATGCATGGGTTAGAGATGTGTACCTTGTCGCCAGCACTCAACATACAAGTGATCCGCGTAGAATTTAAATACAGAAAAATAAACTAACCTATATGATGCAAGTGAACCATCCTAGATGATAGCTTCTATTAGCGGGCAAGAACAAGTTAATTTGACTCAGTTCAAATTATGCTCTACTCTATAGGCACAGAAATTCTTGTTTAGGGTGTTTGGACCTAACTAATTACATGTCTCAAGCAAATTAATTAAATCAATCAAGAGGTAGCTCATGAAATCTACGGGAAACAAAGAAAAATAAAGTTGATAAAAACAAAATCGGCGAGGTCCCCTACGTGCACCGGCATTTGGTGAAACAGACCCCGCAACAAATGATTGTCCGTTTATAGAGTTCAAATGCTAGAAAAGAAACTCTTCTCTCTCTTTGGTATCTTTCAAATCTTCTTCTCCTCCTCTAACGTTGTCCTGCGGCTTGGTGAAAAATCAAGCCGTCTCCACGTCGCTTGGGAGCTTAGGCTCTCCTAGGATTGCCTCCTTCGCTCCACGGGCCCTCACAAGAAAAAGAAAAGAGAATGTGTAAGAAACGCAATTATCAAATATGAGAAAATGAAATGAATGCAGTGGATATAAATAATGAAGTGAATGGCAAAAATGTAAACATATATTTACAACCAATAATAGCAGGTCAAAAGAGAAACCTAAGTACCCTCGCCGTGCCTCCTCGGCAACGATGCCATTTCTCGAGGACGGAAATTAAAGGTATGAAATGTCGTTGCTATCCCTAAAAATCCTGTGACAAACAAATTTTTTTTATTTTTGCTACTTATTAGCCAGTATAGCGGACAGGGTCAAACTCAGGGAGGCTACAAATCCCGAGGGTTATTCAATTAATCAAGAATTAATTAAGAGAAAACATGAATCTCAAAGGATAACTATCCTTGGTTTTTATGATTTTCTATATTTTTTATATTTTTATATTTTTTCTTTCCAATTTTTTTTGTATTATCTGATTTTCATTTTTTTAGTAATTTTGATTTTGCAAAAAAAACTAATTTTTAAAATAATGGAGCAATGTACACACGATATGAAATACTCACATCAACTCTTTTTCAAATTTTTCAATTTATCAAAAATGATAAGAAGAATTCATAGAAAATATTTTTGGTTTAAAAGTTTTGAAATGTTCTTGGGAATTTTTGTGGCATTTTCAGATGTTTTTTGTATTTTTTTTAAAATTCAAATAGTGGGAAATATGAAATTGTGCACAGCCTGGAGTAATTTGCAACTTAAAAAAAATTTAAGTGCCCAAAACTCCTGCCAATTATTTTTTTGAAAAACTATATGAAAATATCTACAACCAGGAACTAAAATCATTATTTTTTGATTTTGGTAGACTTTTCTGTGATTTTTATAAGATTTTTGATATTTTCATTTCTTTGGATTTTATAAATAATTAAAGCACGAAATATGCAAAGAAATTAAAAGACAATGAAATATAAATACCCTAATTGTTTTGGAACTATTGGAGTAATATTCAAATTTTTATGAATTTTTGAATTTCAGAAAACAAAAAACAACATGTTTTTATATTAAAAATAATAAATGATTATGAAATACAATGAAATTTTTATGCTAAATAGATACACACATCAGGATCATAGCACGATTTTCTCATAATTTTTGGGCAATAAAAAAAATTATTCCAATGAAAAAATCATGCAAATTTAATGTCTGGGAATAGGGACTGAAACGAAATTTTTCAATTTTTTTCATTTAAAATATAATAAAAATAAATGTGCGTGCAGAAAGTGAAAATTACCCCGGAGAAACGTTCCCTTCACATGCTTGAATCTGGACATTGGGCTTTATTTTAATTTGCAAAACTTTGTGGGAATTTTCAATAATTTGCGCAATATTAGGGTTTTCAAATTGGTCTCTTCTTTTCTTGCATTCAAAGCCAAAAAACCAAGGGGGTGCATGCGATGCTGGTGGTGGATGGTAGAGATCTGCGGCTCAGGAGACTGGGTAGATCTGGATGGCATTCAGGCGATTGGGGCGGCGGCGCGCAAGGGAGGAGGTCGGTGCCCCAGGTGGTTGCGGGACGATGGCGGCGTGGAGTAGAAGGAGATGGCGCGACGGAGGGAGTCGCCCGCTATGATGGTGGTAGGGGGCGGCGGCCCTACCACCATTTTCTTTTTTATTTGTATTTTTTTGGACTGTAAACAGTGATAAAAAACTCTTTTTTATTATATTTTTATTTTTTTAGATTATCCTGCAAAACAAATATTAAAGAGAATAAGAAATATTTTTTTTATTTATTTACAAATCAGAGAATGAACTGGGATCCAGCAAAAATGAAAGGATCGAATCCGATTCTCCGACCATCGTGCGTGGTCGGAGTTGATAGATCGTAGAAGATAGAAAAGAACGTGTGGAGATCGAGAAAGCGAGATGAAAAATCAGAATTGGAGACGGATCAAATCGAGATGGATTTTTTTTAAGATCTATAAAGACAAAATGACTATGAAGAACAACTAATAAAAAATAAAAATACGATAAAATAAGAAGAAAAATGACGACGGATCTCACCTTAGGAGCGGAAATGACCGTCATCGCCTCGACGAGGCCGACTCGCTGTCACCGGACGGCTCGGAGGCTAGGCACCTTTCTCGACAAAAATTTCTCTCTGAGATCGGGCTCCTCTCTCAAAGATTGATTAAGTTGGAATGATGGAGAAGGAGCCATATAAATAGAAGAGATAATGGAGATGAAATTTGAATTTTCGCCTATTTTTTTGGATAAAGAGATAAGAGAGATGAAAATTGAAATGAGATAAAGATAAAGAGACGTAAAACTATTTACAAAATTATCTAATTTTTTTGAATTTTCGTCACTTTATTTATTTGAATAAAAAATTTATTTTAAAAAAAAATTTATGGTGGTTAATTAAGAATAGCAACTATATACATATATTATATACATATATGGCATTATATACAAGGTAAATGAGCACAATAGCTTTTTTCTCTTTTTTAAAAATTTTTTTATTTTTTTATTTTTATTTTAAATAATTAGGAAAAACAATATTTACAAATATCTACAAATACAATATGTACAAAATACATGGGAAAATTGCATAAAACACCCCAGAAAACCAACTTTTTACTCGTAACTCCAAAAATTATGAAAATATAGTCATTTTAAAGATAATTTAATGTAAAATCCAATGGAAGTGAGATTGGTTCAATTTGAGTTCATATGGAGCCGGAATTGGTCTTTCAATTAGTGCTTAATGGCTTTTTCCAAGTGTGTTTGCTTTTATTCTGTACATAATTTAATTACGCAATTATTTTTATTAATTAGAACACATTTTTATTTACAACTTTGGTGTTGAAAGTTATTTGATTTGAGGTCAATTAATGTACAAATAAAATAGTGTAGTATACAAATATACACTGCACATAATTTTTTTGGATTTTCTAATTGAGGACCCTATCTCCCCCTACTTTATTCCCGGTCGAGCAGGTCAAGTCTTGACCTTCTCTCGAGGTTCAGGTCAGTATGTATCTATTACATATATACAATATTCCTTTTTTATTTCCTTTTCTTTATTTTTCCTTTCTTTATTTATTTATTTATTTAGGTTAAAATAATATACAAATATACAATATTTTCACAATGATGCAAGTTAGTAAGAATATGGAGTTAATGTTATATATAGGTGTTTTATAAGGGACTTTAAGATAAAATAAATAAATAAAGATGACGAATCGTAGATTCATCATATATGAACGAGGAATAAAGTGAAGAAGAAAGATGAGTAATAGCTTAAAATGAGTAAGATGGAAAGAAGTGGTATAAAGAAGTAAAGAAAGATGGTGCAAGTGCGTGATTTTTTTATCTTTTACCTGGCTAAAATCAACCAAACCACAAAATAATGGTGGATTCATCAACACACACATGAAGCCGTGAGAGTTTGGCTTTTTATCTTGTTCATTTTTATTGATTGTTTTAAAGCGAACTTTTTAGATTAAGCTACGCTAACCCTATATGCGAGTAAGTACTACCATACTAGTGTCTTGCACTTCCCAATTCGTTTGTAAAATGTAGATTGTACTTTTTGAGGTCATTGTTATATGATATGGGCATGCTACTCAACAAACGAAATAGAAAAAAACTGATGTAATGAACAAAATACTTCTCCAAAAGGATATTTAGAAGTGGCAGGATGAGATAGGGTCCCATCATCGCAATACCCTATGCTCATAATCCAAACCAAACCGACAAGCGGATATGGCCCTACTCGCTGACGTGTCAATGGAAGCACTAATACCTCACGAGCACATGCAATAAACAAGGTAATACATGTCCAGTCATCAGTAAGAGGTGTCTAACATCCGGCATGTGGTGTCCTACAAGTTGGATCTAGCAATAGCTACATCGGCTCTCTCTCGGCTCTCAACACATCAACTAACTAACCAAGGAACATTGTATGATAATTCAATGCAAATGTGTGAGCTAAAATTTATTTTTATTTTAATTCAACAAAATATATCTGTATAGTGTATAAGTATGTTGAATGTCAAATCACATATAGCAGTGAGGATAGGGTACTTATTATCTATTAATAAGAATAACTCATTATTATTTTTGTACTTTTTTACCTTTTTAATTATATTTATTATTTATGAATTTTGAAATTTCTTTTTTATTTTTTAAGTTATTTCAATTTTCAGTTTTTTTCTTTTTTATTTATTTTAAATTTTTAGTTTCTTTTTATTTTAAAGTATAATATGTAGATAAATATAGTAATATATGTTATATAAATAATATATAGGATATATATGATAAATAAATATAAAAACATAGTAAATATATATAGGAACAATCCCTTTTATTTTTTAAGGATTTAATATATTTATGAATATTTATAATTAATAATAGTAATAATATATACGTAACTATAAGTATATAAAGTATATAAGGATACTATGATTTCAAATATATTTATATATAATAAAAAATCAGAAAATAAAGTGCTTTATGTATTTAATATTTTTCTCTCTTTTGTGATTTTTTATACAATTGTTGCTAATTTTTAGGTGTTTAAAGGTATTTAAAATGTCAAAATAGTAATTATAATAAATTGACTGAACTGTTTTTTTGCATTAAAAATACATAAATAGTTCAAAAATTCCCAAAACTAGTTTTCGTATGTATTATATAACAGAAACAAAATTATACAACAGAAAACTAATTTTTTATTTTTTATGGAACTTCTAATATTATTATAAATTTTTAGAGTTTTTCAATTTTTAATGTTTTTTTCTTATATAATTTTTGTGATTTTTGGTCTAGAATTCTAATATATAGTAATATATACTCTAATTTTTTTGAATTTTTAGATTATATTTTCTAATATTTGTAATTTTATGTCTAAATAGAGAATAGTTAGCACATGTTCTATTTTTAGTAAATGTAAAAATGTAATAAAATGGTAAATGAAAATTATGACATGAATAAGCATCATGTTATTACTTAAGAGAGCACTCGATCTAATTACTAAAATAGAAAGTTGAAAAAATAAATGAAAGCTGGGAAGGGATATTTTTGCAATATTAATAAATTTTAGATATTATATACAAAATTCCCAAAAATATTACAATTATTTACAAATTTTAAAGACTAAAAAGAAATAATAAAAGTCAAGGGGCTTCCTTGCAATTTTCCCACCTCACATGGATTTTCACGTGAGGTGACCTAGTAAAGACCTCTTTACAATATTCAATAAATTCTGGGGTTCGATGTAATTTTTAATAAATATTTAACTACAATCAATATTTATAGGACAACTTGGTAAATACAAAAAAGAAGAGGGGTTACTAATTAAATTACCCCTTTAATGTGTGTGATCAGCGGGCGCTAAGCATGTTATATTGACGATCGTGCAGCCTAGGGAGCGCAATATTTCAGCTGAAATAGAGGGTCCATATTAGATATGGGCCCAGCTCATGATAGGATGGCACGAAGGGTCCTGGAAGAATTCCTCAAGAACAAGTCTGGGATGGACTTCGATTTCTGATTATGTGTGTCTCCGGCTGTTGTTCTCATTCATGACGGTTGATACACCTTTCTGAAGATCTTCCACGTTTGCAGGATGCGTCAAAGGTGTTCGAGCCCATTTAAAGGGGCATGTTGGTCGGAGCCACCTAGAGCTCTGGACTAAGCTTCGAAACATTGGTCTAGGTGATGCGAAGCGGCAATTCCTGCACAAAAATATGAAGGGATATGAGGGTTGCTCTTTACCCTCTCCTAAAGTTGGAGGCACATAGGGTGAATGGGATGGAATAGCTCTGATGGTGGGTAGAGGAACGAGCTCGATGGCTTGTATTCCTGAAGAAACCAAGGTTTAATGAAGTGGCTTTTACGGAGAGAATAAGTAGCATGAAGATGGAAGTCATGGTGTGTTGAAACAGTGGAGGAAGCATGGTGATTTCGAGTTGAGCTTAAGGTTCCATCTTACACAAATATAAGAAGTTAAACTAATTGAATTGTTGATTAATGAAACTAAAGTTTGCACTATGAAGCAGAATGAAAATGTGAAAGTAAAGCAGCTCTACCTGACTGGAGTCAAGAAGAACGAGGCCTTCACCAGCAAAGCTTCGATGAGGGCAAATCGCATCGAATCTTAGCCGTGCCCACTCTATCGAGGATAGAGATCCACTTGTTGTCACCAGGTGGATCGATCTGTGGGTTCCTATATGGTTTATGAGTGAGAATGGGGATCAAAAATCAAAAGTAGAGGAGGAGATCCTTATTTATGCACAAGTGGAGGGGCAAAAGGGGTGGAGAGATTACGTGAGGAAGGTGGAGGGTTGGTGTGGTTAAAGGTGTGGGCATGGAGTGGGGAAGATGGAGGAGCAGACGGGGGGCTACTCGAGGAAGAATGCGTAGTGGAGGTTGAACAGAAAATAGGAGAAGATTGGGGGCTCAAGTGACACTGACAAAGTCAACTGGGTGTCAGGACAGTTGACCCCTTGGGACAACAATCCTAGTGCCCTGGTTGGTCCACGTGGACCAACTAGAAAATAGGGAAGCAAAAATCCTATATCAAATGGTTTAAAAATATTAAATGATTTTATTAATTTTAGGTTAAAACATGACGTATGTTTGTAATTTTATTTGGCATTTTATGATGATTTTATTTATTTTGCAACATTTTTTTATTATGTGTTAATATTTACATGTATATACATTGGATATACATGTATTTAGTGTGTTTTATTTTTATTTTGTATTTAATATTTTATTATTATATTTACATATTTTATTTACTTATAAATTATTTAATTACACATTTCCATATTTTTAGTTTATCTTTTTATGTTATTGGTTTACTTAAATAAACTTGTGTATGTATTATATAGGTATAGTTTACATATATATTTGGATGTGTTATTTATTTTGATTAATTTTTTCTTGGTTTTATTTGATATTTGTTTTTTACATGTATTTTAAATAATTTTTACATGTATATAACATTATAAGAATGGTAAAATATAAAGAATTACTATATTAATTATTATATACATGCACACAATACAATAGTCAGTATGGAGGAGATTCATGTCTGGGATATTTTAATTTCTGTCTTTGTTCTATGTGTCCTGGGTGCACTGTGTATTATTTTTATGTGAAATAAATTTTATTTTCCTTTGTATTTTTATGAACAAGTTTTATGTTAGATGTTTATTTATTTGAGGTGTAAATACAAAGAATAAAATAGGTCCCCAAAAGCCTATTTACTTGGTAAAAAGAATTAGGGTTTCGTGGTGTTTTCTGTACAATTGGTTTGTTCTATTTCCCCTTACTTTATTCTTTGTCGATCAAGTCATCATGATGACTGGATCTATGGGTATATGGCCATTCATTGTCTTTGACACTTCTATATTTCTTTTCTTTCCTTTATTCCTTTATTTTATAATTAAATACAAGATTTTATGAAGTATTTAATAGTCATTTATTAAGTGTTATTTTATATAAATTAATGCTATATTCATGCATTTAGCTAGGGATTTAAGGCCAAAATGATAGAATAGAGGTGATGAAATGGAGATTCATTACCTCCATATACTTGCATTTGTTGGTCCCTAGCGAACACTTATTACAATAAGTGCAGAAAAAGAAAATAAAGAAAAGAAAAGAAAGAACTTGGAATAATTTTTTACATTTAAACTCGTCTTCATAAAATCAAAGTCCGGAGCTCGGTGAAGTCCTATGGATTCTTGATGTGTTTGGAAACGCATTAAGGTGGGAAGTGTGATACAAGAGCCCTTAAGTTCCATAATCCTATTATTCAGTTCAATTCCCAACATGTTCAGAACCATTCTTTCAGTCGCATACTCTCACAACCTTGAAATGACAAGTATCATATGTGTGAATATGTTGGATCTTCCCAAACAAATCACTGAACTATCAAGGAGTCTCCTCCTCTGACAACTCACCCTCAGGGAGACGAATATTTCCTTCTAAGATCAGGTGCGTTGTAGTTCACAACCGAAAGGGGGAAGAAGCTAGACGAATGAGAAAAGATGTGGGAGTGGACCAGTTTAGTCGCTTTCCCTTATGAAGCTCGGCCGATGAAACCAAGCCTTCACCAAGAAGCATACTTTTTCTATAAGCTTGATATTTTTGCAATTTTTGGTGTAAGATTCTTTTTGGATTTGTTTTATATATCATTGCTTTGCATTCTTGTTTTGCTCCGATAAATATAGAATCTTTTGGTTCGTCCAAGTTTTGGGGTCTTGAAATAGTTGTGCAAGCGGACCATTCCCCCTCTGAAACTTTATGTTAATACAGTCTTCAGTCGTTTGATGTCCATGCTACCAGAGAAAGTGGGTTGAAGCACCGATTTTGGAAGTCCCCAAGAATGGTTCATGAGCCACCCTTGACAAGTAGCCTAGTATCGTCTCGACTTAGACTCCAAGATCTTTCACAAATCATCTATTTTAAGCTAAGTGTTAAGTGTGAGGTTTCTAGTCAAGCCATTGTCTCAAGAGTCGTACGAATGACATGAAGGCTTCTAGTTAGACACGTTGAATCAATTCATGAACATAGTCTCATGGAACATAAAGAATTAAGTTAAGGTGACATGAAGCATGTCAGTTCCAATTCTTAATGGGTTTCTCTGAAATTGAGTTGATTAAGGTCAAGATAAAGCCCCAATCTTCAAACTTTATTTAGACTTGTTCAATTATCTACATTATTCCTAAAAATATGAATGATGTGAAATGCAAGGAAAATTATTTTTTGAAGCAATTTTATGATTTTAAACTTTTTATGGAATTTTTGAGAAGTTTTGCAGATTTTTATGCAATTTTGAAAATATTTTGCAAATTTTTATAGGTTTTGAACATTTTTTAAGGGTTTTTTAATAGAGGTTAGTGAAAGAAGTAGGTGAAATTATTTATGTGGAGTGTGTCAATATCTACAAGAACTACTTATAGGATTTACATTGTGAAGTTGTACATGTTAAGTCAGTTGTTATTTATAGACATTATATACAAGGGTTATGTATATACAGAATTTTATTAGGGTTATTATTCATCACAATTATACACATAGTTCTCAAAATAATTTGAAAATATTTTTACAAATATTTTGAAAGCTTTGTTTTGCAAATAATTTTTACAAACTATTTTACAAACATTTATAAAATTTGAAAATCATTTTGCATAGATTTTTCAAATAGTATAGATATATTTTTCAAAATATTTTTACAACCATTTTCTAAATCATTTGCAAACCAAATTTCTAAAACATTTTATTTAAATAAATGAAGAAGATTTTTGCAAATATTTGCAAAAGATTTTTACAAAGGTTTGAAAATATTCATAAAAGTTTTCCAAACGATTTTCAAAGGATTTTCCACAATGTTTTCCGACCTTTTTTCAAACCAATTCGTAGAAAATCTTTAAACCAGTTTATTAATCATATTTGATTAAATTTTGAAAAATTTTATACATATTTATATTGTATTCTTGATAGGTTATTAATCGTAACCCATATAGTATTTTAGCCATATTATTGAAAATATGTAAGTACAAGTTGTGGTTAAAATATATAAGGCGTATATATGACCCCCTATACTTAGCTTGAGCTATGTCCTTATAATGATCAAAGAGAAAAAGAAATACATAACTCGAGATGGGTATAGGAAAGTCTATACCACAACAACCAAATAAAGAATGAGAAGTCGGTCATCACCCCTATACTTAAGATCAAGTAATCCAAAGCATAGCAGATTGTATACAAAATAGGGATGATCGAGGATTAAAATTTATGAAATCAATGTGCTCCTCTCGTGCCACCTATACTTAGGTTGAAATACCCCTAAGTATAGACAAGATAACAACAAGTTGAGGGACAAGTGAGAGAATGAATAACCTGAATACATCCATCCCCCTATACTTAGGTTGAAGTATACCCTAAGTATAGCACAGATGAATGGAATGAGTAGAATATCAAATAATGAAAGATTTGGAAAATTAAAATGAAAATGAAGAAAATAATAATATCAATCAAAGATATTTTGAGTTGCATTGTATGTCTCAATTGTTGTTGCAAAGATATCTTTATGAAATATCACTTGAATTGAATCGACAATAGCCACAAATGCATCGTGCTCTAGATATGGCTTCAACAATTGGTCGTTGACGATGAATGGTTGTACGCCACCTGACAACTCTGATATGAGGATACTTCCATTGTCATGCACAGTTCTGACTATGTAGGGGCCTCTCCATTTACTCCTCAATTTTTCTGGTAAAATCTTCAACTTCACATCAAGGAACCACTCTTTCTATCCAAGTCGAAGGTATTTCATTGGATATGATGGTTGTGACAGCATTTGACCTTCTTTTTGTACATTAATCTATTGTCGTACGCATAATTTCGAAATTACTAGAGCATGTTCATATATATCATTCTGTTCTGACCACCTTTATGTGAGTCGAGGTTGCAGATGTTCGCTGTCCAGTGAGATTTGTGAAAGAATTCCATGGACAGGTGGTAAGGTTTCCCACATACAAGGTGATAGGGATACATTCCCAAGGGAGACTTGTAGGTGGTCAGGTATACCTAGAGAACTGAGTCTAGAAGTTGTGACCAGTTCTTTCTATTCGTCCTCACAAGTTTCTGTAGAATTGTCTTGATTTCTCTATTCAATAATTCATCCAGTCCATTGAATTGAGGGACATAAGGAGATGCAAGATGATGATCGATGATGTACTTCTTCAATAATTTCTTAACCTCTTTATTGATGAAGTGGCTACTCCCGACTGATATCAAAATTTTTGGTATCTCAAAGCGTGAAATGATGTTTTATTTCAGAAATCTAAAGAATTTTCTATTTTCTACAACTCGAGCAGGGAAAGATTTAACCCATCGACTCACATAGTCCACATCAAGAAAGATGTATTCATAGCCCTGACTATTAGGAAATGGACCCATGAAATCAATGTCCCATGCATCAAACACAACATATATCGGGATTAATTTGAGGGGCATAGACTCTTTTGAACTCAAATTTTTCCCATCTTCTGAGAATCAGTACAGGATTTGACACACTCATTTGCATCCATAAATAGTGTGGGTCACCAAAGGCCGCACTACAATATCTTCAATGTCGTTATGCTTCCAGAATGGCGTCCACCTGAATAGAGCTTATGGTAGTGCTCAAGGACACTTGTGGACTCCTCTTGAGGAATACACCGATGCCAAATGCATATGCTCCTTCCCTGAATAAGTATGGATCTTCCCATTTATAGAAATGTATATCGGACATGAATTTGTCCTTTTTTATTCTTGTCCAGTCTTGTAGCACTACCATATAGATGACATAGTTTATAATATCAGCATACCAAGTAAGAGATCCAATGATGAGTGTCGATTCATCAGGGAAGGTCTCTATGATCGGTATACTGCTCAGTTGAGTATCGTAGATTTCAATTCTGGATAACTGATCTACTACCACATTCTATTCTGGATAAGTGATCTACTACCACATTCTGAACCCAAGCTTATCTTTGAATTCTAAATTGAATTCCAGGAGGAGAAGGATCCATCTAATTGTGATTTGGCATCCTTATTCTATTGTAGGTAATTGATAGTGGAGTGGTCAGTGAAAACAATGACTTTAGATCCTAGAAGATAAGATCTAAACTTTTCTAAAGCAAAAACTAGTGCCAGCAATTCTTTCTCTGTGACTGTATAATTTCTTTATGATTCATCAAGTATTTTGCTAGCATAGGATAATTTTCCCTTCTTTGTCCTAATATAGCCCCAACTGCCAAGTTTGATGCATCTATCATGATCTCAAATGGGAGAGACCAATCAGGTGGTTGTAGGACTAGATCCTGACTGACAAGATCTTTGAGCTACTAAAAAGATTGGATAACCTGTTGATCAATAATGAACTCAAACTCCTTGCATAAAATCTCATTAAGAGGTCGTGCAAGCTTGTTGAATCCCTTGATGAATCTTTTGTAAAATCCAACATGCCCAAGGAATGACCTCGCATTCTTTACATTTCAAGGTGTTTCTATTTTAGCAATGACATCCACCTTTGTTGGATCAAATTACATGCCTCGCTTGGAAATGACATGGCCCAACACGATTCCTTCAGTAAGCATGAAGTGGCTCTTTTCCCATGATAGCACTAGACTTACTTCACATCACTTCTGTAGTACTCAGATTAGGTGCATAAGACATGAATTGAAGTTGTCACCACAAACTTAGAAATGATCCATGACAATT
This sequence comes from Ottelia alismoides, assembly GCA_037367405.1. Lineage (NCBI taxonomy): Eukaryota > Viridiplantae > Streptophyta > Magnoliopsida > Alismatales > Hydrocharitaceae > Ottelia > Ottelia alismoides. Next base: position 240,572 of record JAZKJV010000228.1, read on the forward strand.
TTGAGAAAACTCCCGACCATATCGGTGAAAATACGAGCATACACTTTTGAAATGTAGCAGGTGCATTGCACAATCCAAATGGCATTCTACAAAGGCATATGTGACGAATGGACATGTGAATGTTGTTTTCTCTTGGTCCTCATGGGTGATCGCCACTGGTTATACCTAGAGTACCCATCTACGAAACAGAAGAATTATTTCCTAGCTAGTCTCTCAGGCACTTGATCAATGAAAGGCAGTGAGAAATGGTCCTTCTTTGTTTCCGCATCAAGATGGCAGTAATCAACATACACATGTTGAGATGTCAGTACCTGAGTAGGAATCTCCTCTCCTTGGTCATTCTTAACCACACTGAGTATTGATTTCATTGGAACAATATGCAGGTGGTCTCACCTATTTTGAGTCAAAGATGGGATAAATAAAGCCCGTTCCACACCACTTCGTGACTTCTTTCATCACTTAGGGTTCAATCTTCTCTGGAATTCTCGGTATGATTTGCAGTCATCTTTAAGATAGATGTGGTGTGAACACAAGGCCGAAGTTATTTCACGGAGATCTGAAACTTTCCAACCAATTGCTTATTTGTTCTTATCTAGAACCTCGAGAAGTTGAGATTCCTGATCTAGAGTTTGGCTATTGCTGATGATAATCAGATACATGTGTTATCTACCCGTAAGGAAAGCATACTTCAGACCTATCAGGAGTGATTTTAATTCAAGTAATTGTAGAGTCCGCTCCTTGGACATTTCAGATATTGTGCTGGTTAGTGAATGGTTTGCTAAATTCAATGAGGTTTTGTCTACCTCTGTCACTCTCGGCTCTAACATGAATGTACCAAACATATCTGTGTTAATTCTTCATGTTCGATTTAGCATTAATCTTCTTCAAAAATGATGATTAGTAATTCAGAATCTGTCTCCCAATTGGCAATGGAGCATGGATCTACTGTGTTATCCAGGTCCTCTCCCGATAGGGGTTCTCCTATATCAGAATATCATTCAGAGAGATTTGTTTATCACTGATGTCAAAAATATCGTAGTATTCAATTGTTGAGGGCTTCCCTTTATCAAGTGTGGCTTTCAGCTCACTGATCATATCCATAGTGACTTTCTTAGTGTAGGAGAGAGATGTAATCTTTCCAAACCCGTAGTCGACGATCGCTTCGATAATTCGAAGGAACGAGTGCCCAAGAATGATGGGAGTCTGGAGTAATAGTGTAGGAGAGTCCATGTCTATGACTACAAAGTCCATAGGAATGTGTACGTCCTGCTCGATCACGATAACGCCTTCTAGTAAACCCCTGGGTCAGTTCATAGACTGATATGCAAACTATAGGATTATTCATATGGGTTTAAGAGGTCCAAGCCCTAATTCTTCAAGCAATGAAGAAGGCATAGGGTTTATAGAAGAGTCGCTATCAAGCAGAGTTCCCTCAAAAACTCGATCAAATATATGGCATCTAATTAAACTTCCTCCTGTATCTTTTTTCTTATGTGGGATTCACTGACAGTATGCACAGTGTCCATGATATATTTTTTTTCCTCAACTGTGTTTGTTCTAGCAGATCTGATGCTTAAATGTACATGCATGTTTCAAACCTTTCTTCACAGCTAGCATGTATTCCATGGCCATCATCAATGGCATTCTTAAAAAAAATTTTAATTATTTCCACAACACCAGGGTCAGATAATGTATTTTTAAACTTCTGATATTTGGTATTTTTAATTGCATCTTGAAAAGGAATATTCACAGAAGGAAATGAACTATTCTTAGTTACATCATTATGTACAAATGGTTGGCTAGAAGGTGGGTTTCCATGCAAAACATACAAAAATATATCAATAGGATCTTAGGCTTCACATGTCAGCTCTGGATTTGTTGCTAGTGTTTGCTCCTCATGGGCTGGTCCTGCTTATCTTCGGCTCTTATTTTATTTTTGGAGATTTTCTTTTTATTGATTTTTTTTGTAAGTTTTTCTTTTAGTGGAAGTAAATTGATGGTGCTGCTCCTCCATCATCTTCTTCCCCACCCGGCCTTACTGTCGCTCCAATTGATGCAGAAGATGACTCGTTATAAGACAAATTATTCTTCCCCTTTTGCACGACATACACCTTCAACGTTCTACCTCTCCTGAGAGTCACAACATTAGATAAAGAAATATTTGAAATACTTAACTCTACGGGACTGGATGGCACATCACAAACTACATGATCTTTCTGCTTAAAATTATTGGGGTTGGCCTCGAACTGCACTAGAATGGGAGTCTTCGTGGCAATGAGGTCGTCAAGCTTTTGGATCATCTCTACTAGACCTTTGACTAATTGGGCCAACAAGTTAAGAGTTGGGTTCATTGGAGCTGCCTCGGGTTCATCATGTTGACCACACATGGAGTGATAATGTGGAGGCTGAAAGTGGGAAAACGAAAGATTGTATGGATGAGGGAGTTGTTGTTAATGGAATTGAAGAGGAGGGAGGTATTGATTCTAATGAGCATCAATGTATTGATGATGTGGCTCTTACAGATGGTACGCAGGCTGCTGGTAGTTCGGATTCTATCTCTAGGTATTCTGATATGGTAGAAATTGGTTCTCTAGAGGTTGATGGTTCCAGACAAACCCCCCACCAGAAGGCTAGTCATACGACCAAATAACAAACGAATCCAGATGGGCTAATTACGCATCATTATTCTAGATGATGTTCAATTCTTGTATTTGGAGTGGTGGTGGGAAAAATGGATCAACATATGATGGAGTTTGGGGCTCTGGCTAGTATACAACAATCTGTTGCGATGGCTATTATGGGTCATGGTCAGGTGCATGCACATAGAATACATTTTAAACCTGGGGATATACTAAACTCGGTTGAGGTTGTTGTGACGATGATGGATCCTTCTTCTCAAAAGGAGTTGTGGCTTCCAGACTCACAAACTACATGACATTAATGGTGTTGACTAGCAGCTCTAGCTGCTTGGTGATCTGATCCAGCTTGTCTAGATACTGGGTTTTCTTTTCAATCACAGATAATTTCTCCAAGTTTTGTAACCGCTTCTCAATGATATCTTTGGATATGCGGTTCCCAATAATGTTGAGGTTGGACATCTCATCCATGTCTAATTCTTGAGATGATGCCATGTTGATAGGATTCTGGTGGATCTGTGGCTAGCATTAGTAAGCTCGTGACGAAGACAAGGTAGTCTCTCCTTTGGTCATTTCTTCAAAAATCTATCAAAGAACATCTTTATCCTTGTTGAAATGAGATCCATCGCATGCAGCATCTACGAGGCACTATCTCTCTTGAGTGAGGCACCTGAAGAAGTATTGGACCAGGCTTGTCCGAGAAAAATCATGGTGGGGGCACTTTTCTTATAAATCTTTAAATCTCTCCCATGCTTCATGAACGGACTCATGCGGTCCTTGGGAAAAGTTGGAAATCTTGGCTTGCATCCGATTGATACGACCAAGAGGGTAGAATTTTCGGAGGAACGCAGACTTCAGTTCCACCCAGGTCATCACGACCTTCCCTAACTGACTGATCTAATATAAAGCCTAGTTCTGCATGTTAAAGGGGAATGCAGTCACTTTAACTACACCTAACAGGAATTCAAGTTATTGAATTATGCGGCAAATGCGAGAGAATTACAGGAGATGGATATAGAGCTCTTCGTTGGTGTTCCTAGGGAAAGAAGGAAGAAGAGGTAAGAATTGAGTCTTCAGCTCGAAATGTCTGTGGACTATATGATCGATCATAAATTATGCTCTGTTAATTGTGCAAAATTAACGTTTTGATGTTCGTTGCTGTAAGAAGGCAATTCGATTTAATCAAAAGGACCACTTAATTAATTTTTAATTAAAGTGAGCAGCCATATTTATTTTACTTGGGCAAGCCCAAGGTCGAATCAAGGAGGCCACTGTGTCCTTAGGTCAATTATTATATGATCTAGATGTTAGGTTTTCATAGAGGAATTTTTTATATTTTTTAAGCAACTAATTATGAAATGTGGAATCATGCACTCAGAAAAAAAGTTGGTGTAGCTCCGATCGAGGATAAGATGCGAGAAAATCGCTTAATATGGTTTGGTCATTTGCAAAGAAGATCAGCTGATGCACCAGTTAGGAGATGCGAGTGTTGGGATGTTGAGCCGGATAAGAGAGGGTGAGGACCACCCAAGAAGTGTTGGAAAGAGACCATACGAAGGCATCTTAGTTTTGTGTATATAAGCCCGGGATTGACCCAAGATAGATCTAAATGGAGGCGAAGAGTCCATGTAGTTGACCCTACATAATTGTGGGAAGAAGCTTTGTTGTTGTTGTAATTATGAAATGCAATTTAGGGCAAGTTTAGGGACTGAAATGTAATTTTCAATTAAATGAAGTCCAGAAATCATAAAACTTGGCCAAAATGTGAAAAGAAGAAAAATAAACTATTGTACTTTTTGGAATTTTCTGATGTGAAATGATTTTTTTACGAATTAAATATGCAGGTAGAGTGATTTTTAACAAATTAATTTTAATAATTAACAAACCTATTAATTTCAAAATTAACCTAGATATATTTATGTGAGAGGTATCAATGAAAAATAATATTCCTAAAAATATTAGGTCTACAACATATTAGAAATTAATTAACTAAAATCACCACTTAATTTATAAAAATCTTGATATGCATGAAAATGACATGAATTTACACAATGTCAAACACACTTAATCCTACCTACTTTGAATTTTTGGGAATTTTTAGAGCAATAATCTATTTAATATGAATTTAAGGGTATGTATTGGGCGAAATATGCAATTTTCCACCAATTAATTATACTAAATCAACCACATTTCATAAAAATACCAATAACCACTCGCAAGATAAAGAATTGATGTTCTACATAGTGTAATTTTTAGAATAAAAAATGATTACAAAAGTTCAAATTAACAAGAAAATGAGGGTTCTAAATGCAATACATAAAATATCATAAAATAAAAAAATGAACAAGGACTAAGAATAGTTACTAAAACCCAAGGGGATTTGGCGCAAAACTCCCACAACCGTACGTGTGTTGTACTTGCAGGTGGAAGACATGTCCTTATAATTTTACATATACTGATGGGCCTCAATGCAAATTTCCCCCCATCTCTATGTGCTTTTCACATGCAGTCGAGGGCAGACAATGGGCAGATGAGTGCGAACAGTGCACCAACCGAGGAGGGATGCGGTGATCGAGGCGGGCAAGCCAGTGGTGGAGCGTGTCTGTATCAGGGCAATCTAGGCAAAGAGGATGGTGAATGGTGTGTAGTTGTCGATGGTGATAGGTTGTAGGGGTGGCACTCAAAGGTTGAGGCGGTAGCCTTGGTTAATCTGGGCATAGAGAAGGGTGGTGAGGCTGGCTCCCTGATGGCGGTCAATGAAGGTGGTTATCGATCACGTAGTGAGTCTCAGGTCCTAAGGATAGTGGCGTTGTGGATTCAACTAAGTCGAAGGAGGTTGGGAATGCTGCAACCGATGATGAGCGACGTGCAGTCGGAGACAGCGAGGTACGATAAAGGGCAAGGGGCTCGTGAAATGTGTCTAGTGCCGAGGTGGTGCGGTCGAGGTGTCCGATGAAGATGATAATGCATGCAACGGTGAAGGTGGTCGTTGTGGTTGTAGCCATGCGGAGATGCGATGAATGTGGTTACGATGAAGGGGTGGAGGCGTGCATTGGTTGAAGATGAAAGTGGAGGTCGGAGATTTTGACGATAAAGGTAGTGAAAAGATCGAAGGAAGAGGAAGCAAAAGAAGATAAAGAAAACATGGGAGAAAGAATGAGGGAGAAGAGATGTACCTGGAAAGTGATGATCGTAGTCGCTTGGGAAGGTGGATCTCAGATGAACCTTCATAATGACCTCGATGCCCAGTGATAGTCAAGGTTGAGTTGCGATATGAGGAGATATGCAGTAACACGATGAGGTCGTGGATCTCAACCGATGAAGCAACATTATGAGGTCGTAGATCTCGCCCGAGGGTCACATGTCACCATCGATTCGAGCTCCAAAGCCAGGAGTTGTCACCAAGGGGAGGAGCAAGTAGAGCCTATGCCCTCTGTGAAAGGCACGGTGGAAGCATCGGTGATTTTATGGGTGGTTAGTGATGATGCACAATGCACGGTGAGGTGGAGAGAGTGGATGGAGAGGGTAGTGGTCAGGAGGTTAGGGTTTGCGAGAAGCACGGGAGTGGTTGTCGATGTGGATGAGAAGCAGGGGAGGTGGACCAGGTCGAGGAGGAGAATAGTGATGGAGGAAGAAGTGCCTTGGGTTGGTCTCAAGCGAAGACATGAAGCGGGCGGCGGTTGTAGGCGATATGGGGGGGACATGTGCCGTAAGGCACGGGAGGAAGGTTGGGGAAGGAAGGGCCACATGGCTAGTGAGGTGGTCGTCATGAGGCAAGAAAAAAGTAAAATATTTAAATTAAATAATATAAAAACAAATAAATAATATAATCAAATAAAACAAAAGGGGGTGGCGCATGGCAGCTCCCAAAGAAGCCACGTATTGCTCCCAAAATTTCGAAAATTAATTCAAAAGAAAAATCTAAAAGAAATATCAAAGGAAATAAAATCAAAAGTGTTCTACATAAAAGTTGCTCATCTCGACAAGATCTACAACTTACGTGAAAGACCCAAAACCAAAGAATTAATCTGTACATAAAGTATTTTTGGTGGTACTCTATAGATATGAAATATTATATTTTGTATTTTACAACCTTTTGTCATTTTTAAATAAGTTAAAAATAAAATTAAAATCATATAATCTATAAAATAAATATTTGCAACTTAATCTATTTTTTATTTTTAATAATTACGAAAATAAAGAGATAAAATATAGGGTATATATGTACACTATATACAGATTTGAGATGATTTATTTTCTTTAATTTTTGCTTCAATTTTATTTGAATTTTTGCACAATTTATTATTACATAATTAAAATAAAATAAATCAAAAATGGCTTTTTTTTTAACATAAAATAATAAGGTTAAATTACTCGATATGGACAATATACAACGATGTCCCAAAACCTAAGTTTCACATATGAACTCGATTTTTTTGACTTTGTTATGTAGATAATAGACCATACATTAATTCAAAAGTTAGTATGGTCCATAGGAGGTTTATGAGGGAGATATTAACTTTTACGACCTTTTGTCTCAAAACTATGGTTTGAATTTTATTGGGAAAATTTACAAGTTAGTATGTTTTGATATTTTCTTTTGTTATTGTCAGTAATATGTACACAATAAAGCCGGTTTTATTTTATTTAAAGTTAGTGAAAATAAATAAAAAAAAGATAATTTAGGGTAATATACATGTGATAATTTACAAGAGTTTTGGGTTTCTTATTTAATGCACATATGCATGCTAAATTACCAAATTTATTTATAAGTGCATGAATGATAAAAATGCAAAATAGATGACTAAATGCAACTAATTACTTGGGAACGGAGCTTTATTTTTAACTTTTAGAGTGATGAATCATAGATTTATCAGACTACATGGATCTATATCCACTCAGTCATCTATCCAGAGATAGGATTGTATGTCTCTTTGAGAGTACGCTTGGGAGCATCTCTCTCCTTGCCTCATTTGTTGGTCCTCTACACGGTCCATCTCCTTGTTCATCATCTCCTCCTCCTCCTCCTATGCTCTATCTCTCCCTCCTCAGGTCACTCAGCATGTATTGTAAGGCAACTTGGGCAAGAGCTTGATCGGTAAGGTATTATTGGATAGACTAAATGGAAACTATTGTTGAGCAAGGAATTCTCAAGGGTTTTAAATATTGAAATTAATATGTAGTGTCGTTACAAATCTAAAAATCCTAAACAAAAAATTATTCAGTTCTCAAGCCAGAGTAAATTTAGAAAATGTAGCAAGAGAATTTTGCTATTTAATTTCCTTGTATATCATAGAGGGTCCAACTCAGGGAGGATACAAAAATCTCGAGGGTTATTCAGTGTAATGAAAAATCAATGAAAAGAATTAAGGAATTTATATACACAATAGTCTTAAGTTTTGCATTTTTATTTTCTGGTTTTTTTACCTTAATTTTATATTATTTATTTGGTTTTTCTATTTTTTTATTATTTTTAAATTTGTAAAAGAATTTTAAAATAATTGAAACAAAAAAATAAAAGGAATATAGAAATCAATAAAAAGGAAATAAGGAGACAACTCTTGGATTTTTCCAAGGTGGTAAAATACACAAAAAAACATTCAAGCAAAATTATTTTTGAGTTCCTGACACTTTTTTAATGTTTTTGTGATTTTTCCAGAAATTTCCAAAAAATTTAAAGCCTTTAATAAATCAAAAAAAGAAAATAAAATAAATAGAACACAAAATGAATATTCTTGGGATTTTTAAAATATCAAATAAAGTCAAAAGTAGATAAAATATACACAAAATAAAAGAGGAATTTTTATATTTTCCAAAAAGGTCTTTTTGATCTCTTTTGGAATGGTTTATGAATTTTAATGAATTTTTAATGTTTGTAAGGGTTTTATGATTTTTATGACTTTTATGTGGAATACAAATACCAAAATGATATAAAAATTAAACAAAAATAAGAAACCTGGAATTTTTGGGATTTTTAAAAGTCTTTATATTTTTATTGATTTTCAAATGCAAACAAGGAGTTTTTATGAGGTTTTGAATTTTTAAAAGCAACAAAACAACAAAAAAAGCAAAATAAAAATTATCTAAGAAAGATATATGTGATAGGGAACGAAATAATTTTTATGGAATTTTTAGAGACTATAAATAAATGTAATAGATATAAGATCATTTGGATGATGTTGAATCACTTATTCTATGGGATCTTACGGAGCATGTTCATGCATTACATGGATCCAGGTATAATCATAGAAAGAATTCTCCTTAAGCAAACCCGCCTATCCTCTGTTACATATACATAGGAAGACCTACGTATTGATTGGATGCGGAGACACATTTAGTTGTCATTTTCAATGTGGCAGGTTATAGGCCTCTTGCTAATTTTTATTTGATATTTAATATGCAAAATAAATGCAGACTCACATGGGTATATGTGCAATTATTTAAAGTTTTAATACTAAATGAGAACAAATATGAAAATTATAGGGTGAATTATGTAATTTATCCAAGAATACGCATGCACAGGCATGTGTGCCCCACTGGATTGGAGCTATATGTAATTTAAATACATCTAGGGACCAATAAACAACTAAAAATGTGCAGACTTTTCACTATAAATTACCCAAACATCACATGTAAGGCACGCTCCTAGTTCAAATAGGGATGATGATATAAATAAAAGAAAGTGCATGATACTTGCAAAATGAAAACTATGCAAGGGCTCGGGCGTAAATTTACCCTTTAATGACATGGCACTTTGAATGGACATGATGCTCTACCTGTCAGATCGAAGTGTTGTAGAAGAATTAAGCTTGAGCGACAATGATCCAATCTGGGACTTCAATCCATGGCAAAAGATTAGGGAAAACGGACGATCGAGATTGAGTCTAGAGTGGATGTTTTTGATTGGGCGGGTGTAAGGGCATTTGGAAGAACTGCGATGAAGGTCTTGCTGGACAAATTTCAATCGGTGATATCTTGTTCAATATTCACTCGTGTTCCCTCCCGTTAGTCTCATCTTGCTACTGTGAAGGTCCAACGTCGATTAGATGTGACAAGGGGGTTCGATGACACTCAATCCGAGATCTGCATGTCTGAAGTAATGGAGATGTAGGTGAACCTCTAGATGTTGGATCTTGCACCCAAGTGCACCCCTATTGCCTACAATGAAAAGCTTTCTCGGAGGCGAATCTTCGACAACATTATTAAGCATAAAAAGAGGAGATTGTAAGTGAATGAATGCCTTCGATGTAGGTCGTCAAAGAGGATGTTGATCTCCATATCATTGAAGATCCGAAGGGGTTCAAATGGTGGACGAGCTGGAGAAGAATCGGGAGAAGGCTACTGTCGAGTCGGAGTTTATAATTGTGATTGGAGTCCCTCCAATCTAGCGATCGGAGGTTGAAGGTGGTGGATCTAACTTATTGGAATTAAATCGAAATATAATGAAATCAAAGCTAATATGAAATCAAAATAACACTACTTTACAATGCAGTGGAGGGCGGAAGAAGAAGAAGATCAGTCGCGATCTGTTATGTCTGATGAAGAGTCGGAACTACATCCGAGGATCTCTGGAGAGTGATGGATGACGTATTCTAACCTATGAATTACTCTCCCAATCGAAGATCAACTTCCTTGTCTCCGAAGAAGACCTCTCCCATTCGACCTTGTGGATTTTCGGGCTAAAATATGGAATAAAACCCGTAGCAGAGGTGGAAAGGTTCTACTTATAGATGTTACTCTAGCGGGTTTTGAAACTCAAAATTGGCATGAATCAAGGCACGGTTGATGGATCTGAAGTAAAGGCGTATAAGAGGATAGGCTGGAAGTTCAGAGAAGAAGGCGGAAGTTGTTAGTGAACGATGTGTGCGAGATAATTTGGTGAAGATCAGGTGGCATGCAAGAAGTACGGTAGTTAAAGGAGGACCAGGTAGTTGACCTGGGTGAACAAACCCGGGTCAGCCAATGGGAGCACTCAGAGGATGTGGACAAAATAGGCTAGATACCAAATATAGGAAGAAAAATTAAATAATTGAGTAAAAATCGAAAATGGATTTAAATGAAGAAATAATGTAAATAAGAGTTGTTAAGCATAAAATAAAGTTAATTTAGTTGAATTTTAATTAACTAATTATGATATATACATGGGTTTAAATAGATAGAAGGTATTATTTATAGGTGTGTATACTCATATATACAAGGAATTAATTTTTAGTTAATTATTTAAAAAAATATATACATAATTTAATATTTTATTTGTTTACAATATTTAGATGGATTTTAATTAAGTTTTTATTTGATTTTTAGGAATTATTTTATTAGGTTAAATGAATAGGTATATGTACAGTATATACATAGTGATACATATACAACATTTTTGTAATTTTTTGTGATTTTTATTTGTATTTTATATAAGCTAAATACAATATTCAAAATTAAATAAAAATAAAATATTTGCAAATATGCATAAGAAAATAAATTTAATTAAATAATATACATAGGTATATTATATATAATAGTACCCTAATTTGCCACATTTCGCACATTAACTCTGACTTTTATGAAATCACCTCTGTTTTAAAGATGATTTATTTTAGAGTACAATGAAAGTGATTTGATGAATTTCGAGTTTTGATGGAGAAGATATTGATCTTGAAATTTGAGCTTTCTAGCTTTTTGGAGAGTTGTTATTTACATAATATATACATATTTTCATTGTAATTATTTTTATTATTTACAAAAGAGTTTTGATCACAATTTTCAGGAATAAATTATTTTTATTTTAAATTAATTTGGTAGTGAATAAATTAAATAAAAGAATACGTAGTATAGACAGTATTATACATATGATGATCAAATGCAAATGAGAATTATTTTTAGGAATTTTTGGTATTTTTGGGCCTTATCTCCCCCTACTTTATTCCTTGTTGATCATGTCAAGTCTTGACCTTCTCTTGGGGTCTAAGCCAGGCTGTATCTATTGCATGTATATAGTCTTCTATTTTCTTTATTTTTCCTTTATTTTCATTATTTATTTATTTTAGGTTAAAATAGTGATAAATATACAATATTTAAACAAGAATTAGGATTAGTAAAATAATGGATTTATTTCTATTTACATGTATTTTATAAGGGATTTTAAGCTAAAATAAATGAATAAAAACGATGAAACAGATTCATCATCTAGCAATTGAGCATTGTGTTCTGATCTAGTGGCCCCTGATTTAATTATTGTTGTCCATTCCCCTTCCCTTGAGGAGTCATCTCTGAATCAGATTCAGAGGAATTGATATGCATGGTGTCCAGGTTCGGTTTTGCACAATAAAATGCATCCCATTCAGACTAACAATCATTGGAACCAGATGAAAAGAAAGATCTAGAATTAGGTTCAATTCCAAATATGTGTAAATGAAGCATTTAATATGAAAATAAATCAATCTCCATCCCTCGATTTATTGAGGAATAAGTAGATGATGAGGAGTCTGGAAGATTAGTTCACAATATGAATCAGGTTCTCGGGAATCACCTCGAATTATTGAAGATGTTGAATTCATGGAATCAATGTAGGTGTCGGCGGGGTCCCGACTAAACCATCTATGAGTCTATATCTTGGATAGATGCAGAATATATGAGGAATGGAATACGATGATGAATAATAGATGAAATGAAGAGGGAACCAGTAGAATGCTCAAAATGAGAAGGGCAAAAAGAAATGAAAATATATGAAATGAAAAAGGGTGCAAGTGTGCAGGACTGGATCTTTTACCTAAAATATAAATCGAAACAAACACTAATCAATAGATTCACCAACTCACACTAAGTGAAACCATAAGAGTATGGATATTTTTATCTTTTTATTTTATTTTGTTTTCGAGCTATCTTTCAATAAGTCCTTAGAGGTTAGCCCTATAAGAGAGTGAGTACTGCAAGAAACGTATCTTGTACTTTTACTTACTTTGTAACATGTAGTCTGCAATTTTTAAAATCCTTGGTATTGGTCTTGGGTCAGCTACTATGCCAAAGAAATAGAGTTGGCAAAGCCGATAGTGGCAAATCCAAATACTTCCCCTTTATGGGGTACTCGGACGTGAAACGATGAGACAGACAACCACGTAAGGGTGTGTCCTATGCTCAATACTTCATACTAAGTTTGCAAGCAGATGAAGTCGTACTCGCATGGGTACTATAGAAACTTCAATACTTTACCAAGCCAAGGTGATAATCAAGGCAACCACAGACTAGTTTTTTTACTATAATCCTATTGGTCCATGGAATGTACATGAAAATAATGTGGATTTTATGAACCTAATACAATGAATGTTTGTTATGAATTTTAATTTTATATAAAGGTTATTAAACAATCCCCTTGTTTTTGTTTTTGATTTTCACTTTTTTGAGTATTTTTGAAGAATAATTTGCTTAACATTTATTTTGTATTTTATGTAACATCCTAAGCGATACAAAACTGTGAGAGAAGATGGAAAAGCCATGCAGGTGGATACTAGGATGAAAATATCATCCTTGTATTAAATGATATGTGCTCAGAAAGAAGACTTACAGCGCTTCCCAACTCTCTCCATGTGGGATGCAAGAAAACGAATTTAAGTATATGTGAATGCAACATGGTTAAATCACCCTAAGAAGGAATTGTTATTTATTGTGAAGAACATATTAAGTTTGATCTAAGTACAAACGTATCAGAGATATATGCACATGGATATATAAGGTATTTGGACCTAGATTACTCGATCAAGCGGTTCCTAAAATCTAAGGACCCATTCACATAAGATAAAGAAAATAAAAGTAGAAAATTCAAAATGCAGAATGTTGATAGAAACAAGTGGGAAATATAGACAATAAAAGGTGACAATGTGAAGAAAATGTGAAAAAAACCAGGTAGGCCCCCAAGTGAACAAACACCTAGTAAAATAGCATGCAAGTCTGAATGTCCAAAGTCCTTGTACTTGTATTATGACAAATTAGTAATGCAGAAATAAATGTCTCTCACACAAAATAATGCAAAAAAGTTTAACAATTGCGACATTGTTCAGAATGTTATCCATGTCTTCTTCTTGCTCTCTCCTACCATTCGTGAAAAAGGAGTCGGTCTCCACCAAACGTGGTTGTCTTAGCTTCTTAGAAAGTCGTCCTCACGTAGCGGGCCCTCGCAAAGAATTCAACAAAAATATTGGTCAAAAATAGATAAACATTTTTTATAAAAAGAAAATAAAAACATGCAAATATGTAAATAAATAGATACAATCCTATCCTATGTTGCTCCCTGGCAACTAACCATTTGTTTAGTCAACGGTGAGAGGTGTCTAACGTCAGGTTTTGGAAGAGCATGCGGTGTCCAACAAGTCAGATCTGACAATCACGGTATCGGCCCTCTCTCTGCTCTCAACACATCAGCCAACCAACTAAGACAATAATCAACCCACAATGTATGATAATACAATGCAAATGTGTGTGTCAAAATTTTTTTATTTTAACTCTACAAAATATATGTGTATAGTGTATAAGTATGTAGAGTATCAACCAACAGAGACCAATGGGGACAGGGTAATTACCATCTATTAATAAAAATAAATTGTTATTATTCGTATACTTTTTAGCATTTTTTATTTTTTTGTGATTTTTAATTATATTTATTTTTATGGATTTTTAAATTTTTTATATATTGTTATGTTTTTAAATTTTAATTTTATAATGTATTTTAAATTTTTTAATTTTTAGTTTCTTTTTGTTCTTAAAGTATAATATGTAGATATATATATTGATGTATCTATATATAGTAATATATATTACAGATAATATATAGGATATATATATAATAAATATAGGAAATATATTCAAGAAAATCCCTTCGTTTAAAGTTTTAAATATATTAATAGGTGTTTATAATTAATAAAAATAGTAATAATAATATTTATAAGTAAATATAACTATATAAAGTATAAAAGGATATTATAATTTAAAATATACTTATAATATAATCAAAATTCAAAAAATAAGTGTTTTTGTGTTTTTATATTTTTCTCAATTTTTGTGATTTTTATATATTTTTTGCTAATTTTTATGTATTTTAGGTATTTAAAATGTCAAAACTCTAACTATAATAAATAGGATGAATAATTTTTGGTATTAAAAATAGATAATAAGTTTAAAATTTCTCAAAACTATTTTTACTATGTAGCATATAATAGAAATAAAATCATACATTGGAAAAACTATTTTTTATAGTTTTTTAATGTTTTTTGTAAAGTTTTTAGGGTTTTTCAACTATAATTTTTCATTTTATATTTTTTGTGATTTTTGGTCTTGAGTTATAATATATAGTAATACATACTCTAATTTTTTGAAATTTTTTGAGTAGGTTTTCTATTTTTTTTTGATATGTTTAAATAGAGAATAATTAACTCCTATTCTATTTAAATAAATGGAAAATTGCAATAAAATTCTAAATAAAAAATATGGCATGAACAAGCATCATGTTAAGCATCTACAACATTTTTCCCAATAAAAATAGAAAAGTCAAATAAATAAATACAAGCTTGGAATAGTTATATTTAGAATATTAATAAAAGCTACGGTGCTTTGTACAAAATACCTCAAAATATTACATATATTTACAAATGTTAATGACCAAAAAGAAATACCAAAGTTGGGAGGGCTTCCTTATAATTTGCCTGCCTCACGTGGATTGCCACGTGAGGTGACCTGGCATGGACCTCTTTGTAATATTAGATAAAGTGCGGGGGCCTTGCGTAATTTTTCCAAAAATATTTATACTACAATTAATATTTACAGAGCTACTTGGTAAATACAAAAAGGTGAGGGGTTACTAATGAAATTACCCTTTAAAGGCGCATGATCGGAGGGCACGGAGCTTGCCGTGTGGACGATCGTGCCACCCAAGGAGCGCAAAACTTCAGCTGAAATAGCGGGCACATATTAAATCTGGGCCCATCTCATGATCGGACGATACAGAGGGGTCCAGGAAGAACTCCTCAAGAACAAGGATGGGACAAACTTCAATTTCTAAGTCTGTGCATCTTCAGCAGCAGTTCTCCATGTCGATTGTCGCTATACCTTCCTGAAGACCTTCCACATTTGTAGGATGCATCAAAGGGGTTCAGGCCCCATTGGATGAAGCATGGTGGTCGGAGCCACCTAGAGCTCTATAATGAGCTTTGGGACTTCTCTCCAGGTGTTGTGAAGTACCTATTCCTGCATAAAAAGATGGAAGTAGACGAGAGGGTTTCTCTCAAACATCTCCTAAAGTTGGAGGTACATAGGGTGAATGGGATGGAAGAGCTCCGATGGTGGGCGGAGGAGAAAGCTTGGTAGCTTGGATTCGTGCAGAAACTAAGGTGAAATGGAGGGGCTTTTGCGAAGAGGATGATTAGGATGAAGATGGAGGTGATGGCACGTCGAAATAGTGAAGGAAGGATGGTGATTTCGAGTTGGATCTTAAGGCTCCATCTTACACAAATCGAAGAAATTAAACTAATTTGACTACTAATTAATGAAACTAAAGTCTAAAATATAAAGCAGAATGAAAATAAAAAAGAAAAGGCAAGTAAATAAGCTCTACCTAACCAGAGTTAAGAAGCATGAGGCCTTCACTGCTAGATCTCTAGCAAGGGCGGATCGCATCGAATCTTAGCCACATCCACGCCAATAAGGACGTAGATCCAATTGCTATCACCAGGTGGATCAATTTTGTGGTTCCCATGGGATTTACGAGTGAGAACGAGGATCAAAAATCAAAAGTGGAGGAGGAGCTCCTTATTTATGCACAAGTGGAGGGGCAAAGGGGTAGAGAAATTGCTTGAGGGAGATGAAGGGTTGGTGAGGTCTAAGGTGTAGGAGAGGAGTAGGGAAGATAGAGGAGCGGGATAGTGGGTTGCTCGAGGAAGAATGTGTAGTGGAGGTTGAGTAGAAAATAGGAGAAGATTGGGCAGTCATGTGACTTTGACAGAGTTGGTTGAGTACCAAGATAGTTGACCCGTTGGATCAGCAATCCTATTGCTTTGGTTGGTCCAAAATGGACCAACCAAAAAATAGGGATGCAAAAATATCTTATTAAATGGTTTACAAATATTAAATGATTTTATTAATTTTAGGTCAAAACATAAAATATGTTTATAATTTTATTTAGTATTTTATTGTGATTTTTATTTATTTTTACAATGGTAAAAATTCTTCGAATATGTCCTTGAATTTGCTTTTTATTAGGTGTTAATATTTACATGTATATACATAAATGTATATATATTTGGTGTGTTTTATTTTGTATTTGATATCTTATTATCATATTCACATATTTTTTATATTCATATCTTATTTAAATACACATTTAAATATTTTTAGTTCATTTTCTTGATTTTATTTATTTACTTAAATAAATCTATTTATGTATTATATAGGTATAGTTTACCTATATATGGATGTGTTATTTATTTTGATGAATTTTTCATGGTTTTATTATGTATTTATTATTTACACACATTTTGAATAATATCTACATGTATATAAAAAAATAAGAAAGATAAAAATATAAAGAATGAATATATTGATTATTATATGCACGTAGGTATATCGTATAATAGGGACCCAAAAGCCAAATTTTGCATCTCAACTTCAAATTAAATGAAATCACCTCCATTCAATAGATAATAAATTTTATGAACAACAAAGGTGAGTTTGATCAATTTTGAGTCTGTATGGAGGAGATACATGCCTGAGAAGTTTTGTTTGTGGTTTTTTGTTTTGTGTGTCCTAGGTGCACTATGTATTGTTTTTGTGTGAAATCAATTTTGTATTTTTCTTTGTATTTTATGTAAAAGTTTCTTATTCATAGTTTATTGATTTGAGATGTAAATAATAAAGAATAAAATAGGTCCAAAATCCTATTTATTGGGTAAAAAGAATCAGGATTTCGAGATCTTTTTTTACAATTGGCATGTCATGTCTCCTCCTACTATATTCCTTGTCAACCAAGTCATCATGATGACTAGGTCTCAGGGTCTAGGGTCATTCAAAGTCTTTGACACTTCATTTATTTTTCTTTTCTTGCCTTTTTTCTTTTATTTTGGAATTAAATATTGATTTTATATAGTATTTGATAATCATTTACTGAGTTTTATTATGTACAAATTAATGTTATATTCATACATTTATCTAGGACCCAGGTTGAGTTGAGTTTTGGGCTCTATTTTCTAGGGTCGTGCCTCACTCAATCTAGAAAGTACCTAAAGACAATGTGGGATTTATACAGCCAATACAATGGTATCCATTAATTGATTTTGTATGGGTCAAAGTTTTTAGACAGACCCTTATTTAATTTTTCGATTTTCACTTTTTTATATATTTCATATAATCCCCTAACAAATTTTCGGATTTCCTTTTTATTCTACGTTCCAAGAAAATATGGTAAGGAAGATGGAAAAATCGATGTGTGAGAAAATGATGAATGCAGATGCTAGAATTATGATTGTGTACCTTAAGCCAGCACTCTATATGCAAGTGGTAAGCGCATAAATTAAAACTAATCTATATGCATATGCATATCCTAGAACAAGAATTGTTATTTAAAAACATGATAAATAAAATAAAAAAAGATAAAATAAGGAGAATAAAAGGTAGAAAATGATAAAAACCACAAATAATCGGGTTTGATCCCCTAAGTGAACGAGTACTTGATAAAATAAACCTGTGTTGCTAAGTGTCCAAGAGAGCATGTTTAATTATTATAATTTATTTATGCTACTCTCTCGCAAAATAAAATCTAATTTAGGATATGCAAAGGTTATTCTCATATGCTCTTTGTCTTCTTCTACAGCTCTCTCTCATGTCAGCTCGGTCTGAAAGAGTCGACCTCCGCCTCGCTCGAGTGCCTCCTATCTCGTAGAAAATTTGTCCTTGCTCTGCAGGCCCTCATAACAAAATCAAACAAGAGAAATGATTAGAATATTTTTGCAATATGTACATATAAAGAAATAAAGAGCATAAAATGAAATAAATAAACAGCCTAATATCTACTCACACCATTGTTTCCCTGACGACGATGCCATTTGGTTATTCAGGAGACCGGTCTGCTATGTCTAACAAGCTAGACAAGCAATCGTTGCACTGACCAACAAACCTTATACTCACAGTGGTATTTAAAGTAGGAAAAGTATATTGCTCTTTATTTATTAAGATTATTTCATCTAATATTTTGGTTGCGCAAACTAATATGGACAATATTGTATTTGTTTCCACCAATAAATCTCTTTACAAGGTATTCTACAAAGATATATAGGAATAGTTCAAGATAAGTATGATACAATAAATGAAGTTATTCGTAGGGTGAAAGATCAAACAGACTGAACATGATATTCTCTTTTCACAGCAAAAGTACATGAAAGACATCATAAAGAAGATTGGTTTGGAAAATTTTTGGCAAATGGTACACAAACTACCCAAGCCACACACATCAATATTGATGAGCTAGGAAATCCACTCAACCCATAGCTATAAAAGGGTATGATCTTTTCTCTTCTCTATCTAACTATGAGCAAATTCGACATGCATTTAGCACCTATTTAGATGCACATTTTTAGACGGCATCTTAACAGAGCCATCTAAAAACCATAAAAGGATCTTCCATTATCTTGTTTTTACTCAAGATTTAGATTTTTTTATCCTAAGATGCATCACATGGATTTGTTTCCATATAGCAACATAGATTGTTCTGATAATCACATTGATTGGAAAAGTATGAGTAGGCATTTGCCAATTCATGGGAAATGCCTTTGTATCCTGGTTTTCTAAAAAGTAAACGTGCGTAGCACTTTTCATAATTGAAGCCAAGTGCATAACTGCCTCTCTAGCATATTCCCAACTGCTTTAGACAATCTCTCTTATTTGGTTTGAACTTTAGCCATGGTCATATTCTCAGTGATAACACTAGCTCTATAAATCTAGTGAAGAACCATTTAGTCACTCTAGAACAAAGCATACTCATGTTAGGTATCATTTTTCTCGTGAAAAATGTTCTAAAAGGAGATTCACAAACAGACAAATAGTATCTATTTTGACTAAATCCTTAGTTGCACCTTTGTTTGAGAATATTAGAAGAGAACTAGGCTTTGTGGTTTGAAAGACATTTGTTGAAATAATTTTCACGCAAAAGAATTCTAAAAATTCATTTTTGATCATCATTAGACAAAGTATAAACGTTCACCATGGATCGATCACCCAAAATGTTTTATCGGTCGTGCTAGATGCGTCAATTAATTATCTTGATTGATCGTTCTGGGAGGATTTGAATTTTTTTCAAAATACAATTTATTTCTTTGATATTTTTAGTAAATTATACATGAACGCCACTAAACATGACTTATTAGGCATACGTCAGATAAGAATCTTATTTGATGCGATATCTCGAATCACCTTAACTTGACATCTATCCATACTTTTTGAAATTCAAATATTTGATTTTATACATGTTGCCACCTATATCCTCTCAATTTAAAGAGACTTGCGATCAGGACTTTAATCCAGACTATCTTCTCCATCAGAATTCACCAGAATCACCCCCTTTCCAAGACAAGTAGCATGTTTGATCGATCATCAAGACCTACCTAATCGATCTCTCTAGTCAATCATCCCAATCAAATAATCGAACATCTACTTCCAAGTTTTTATTTATTTCTTGTTTTTTCCGTTCTTTTATGGATTATCTGTTCTAAAAGGATGTAACCCTCTCTAAGAACATTTCCTTATCCTCATGGCTCATTGAGTGTTCAAGAAGAGGCAATCGTCGTCCGAGAAACCTCATTCCACATCTTTATGAGACCATTTTTACACTTTTTCTCATCTCACCTTCTCTACCTGCAAATCCTTCATTCGAAATGTGTTCAAAGAACACTTCCCTACTCGTAGTTCAATCTTTGATGGAAACCATATTCGTTCTTTCTTTGACACCACCTTTTTCCATGGATCTACTAACTCTCTAATAGACCCCATCTCTCCATTCTTCATCATGGAATTTTACGCAAACCTCCAGGATATCGGTCATTCTTCAATCTACTATCTTCGAACCATTATCCAGTCACACTTTTTTGTGGTTAATTTGGTGCTTAGTTACATATTAGGTTGCCCCAACTCAATCCCAACCCTTAGAGTCATAATGGAATGCCTTGATCATGGTGGACTTTGATGCTTTGCATCACCTTGCCCCTTCTCAACCTCCCACTTTTCCTTTTATGAATCCATTCCTCACTTTATCAACCATTTCTTAATTTGGAATTTTAGTTGTAAGACTACCAACTTGACCCATGTAACTAATGACATAATCACTTTAATCTACACATTTGTGAATTGTCCCCATTCAATTGGTATCATTTCTTTCTTTGTATCTAGGCTCAACCATCATACACCACCTCTCCTTATTTGTCTTAATGTTGCACTTCTCTGTGACCATTCCACAAGACCATTAGGACTACAATTAAATGTGCATGTTTCCTTGTAATGATGAGGAATGAAAATTAAATAGACAATAGGACTACAACCCTAGGGTTTGTATGTCACTATAGTCTTGATCTCTCATCGAATGTACTTTGGAAGTAACATGTTGATGATGATCGTAATTGTCAAATAATCCATATAAAATCTAAGAAGATGTTTCTGGCATACATATGTGCTCTCGACATTTGATAATGAATGACATGGTTCACTGCATCATGTAGAATGGTGGCTCGATAAGAGATGATGTACTCAAAATGATTGAGTACCTATCTGAACCAAAGTCATTAAGAGTTAAGATGTATGTAGATATGATGAGTGACATTATTCTACTATCTATACTCTAGTCATTCATGAAGCTTCATAATATTCATATTGTATGAATTGAATGAAGCATGTATAATTGTTAAAATGTTCTTATATTGAAACCTTTTGAATTCACCATAAGACATCCTTTGTCTTAAGCAATGGTTGTTTAAGATGAAGGAAGCATAGTGGAAGCATGGGTCTGACCCAAGTGAGAAGGAAAGTCAAGGAGTTGACTACACTTCTGTAATTTCCACATGACATCCAAAGAGTTGAATGAATGACAATACTACCATAAGCTGATGTTCTGATAGTGTGATTATCTAGACTATCTTGGATCTTTAGAGAAGGACTCGGATATTGCATCGAAATAATCTACATCTACATTTTATCATTGAAATAGGCTTGCTTATTTAATAATATCAAAGTCCATTTATTGTATCTCATTCTTCTAATAACACATGCAATTGTTGCATATGCTTTACAAGACTGGAAAATTGATCGTAAGGTTTAATACTCATCCACATGAATATTGATGCAATTGTTGCAACAATCTCTATTGGATAGATAGACTCCATATTTTCAGTAGGAAAGTCCTTAGTCTTAGAGAATGTCTCTATGACCTAGATATTAGAATACACTCATTATTTATTTCTAAATGTTGGAAATGAACATGTACTCCGGAATAGACCTATCATAAAGAGTTATGGTGGATATATTTTAGATAGTAATCTTATAACTGGAGGACTCTACTGAATTGGAAAATTAATGAATGGTTCATTTACATTTCTAATAATGAAAACTAGATCTTATAAGATCAACAGGAGGATAAAGATCATTTGATAAAGATCTGGCATCAAGTCTTTGACATATGTATGTTGATGAGATCAATAGACTAGTAAGAGATGAAAATTTAGATTATCTAAAATTTCAAATCTTACGTACTTGTTTGTATTCAAAGTAAAATGTCCAATGCACCCTTCTTTGAGAATGGTGTAAGATGTCAAGGTATTCAAGATCTCATACATATTGATGTATGTGGATCATCTATATCACAATAAACATTGATGATATGTGAATCTATTGATGATTATTTGTTATATGAGATTTCTTCCCTTCACCTTAGAAACCTTTGAAATGTTCAAAGATTTCATAATTTTGGTTTATGATCAAAGTTTGAAGGAAGATGAAATGGATTTGATCTAATCTAGGTAGCCCATACCTATTAGATGAATTCAAGGAATACCTTATGGAGATATGAATATCATTCCTCTCTCACTCCTCCTAATACATCAAAACTCAATAGAATTGTAGGGAGATACAATTGGATCATGTGTGACATGATTTGATCAATGATGATTCTAACATAATTACCTCTTAGTTTCCAAGTATATATGTAGTAGAGATTACAAGATATATCCTTAATAAGATTCCATGCAAGTAAGATGGAATCTAGCACTAGAGAATGCTACTTCATTAGGAAAATAAAGGATGGTATTGGATACCTACTTTATGACCTTGAGATTCTTAAAAGATCTCATCTCTGAGAATGTGATTCTTAGAGGATTAGACTCTTGAGAATCAAGATGAAAATGAAGTAAAGGAACTCATTGAATCTTGAGTAGATAATGAGGCTCCTGAAATCAAAAACTAAAAGGACAATTTAAGATGAAACGCTAATACCTCTTCAAATGAGTTTGAGGATGTATTCCATGTGTCAGCTAAGTCTGACAATGATCTAACTTCATGTGATGAAGCTTATAAGGATCATGTCATGGAAAGATGGATGTTAGCAATAAAAGTCAAAGTAGACTTCATATACAAGTGTTGTATATGGACCCTCAAAGATCCACCTATATGGATAAGACCTCTTAAGGTGTAAATCGATCTTCAAGAGAAAGAGGGAACCTGATGAGAAGGTAGAGACCATCAAAGCACGGCTCGTATCCACAAGATACACACTGAAGAGAAGATATCGCTTGCGATGAGACTTGCACTCTAGTGACCATGCTTAAACACGTGAGAATATTGCTAACCGTAGCTACATAACTTGACTTTGACATCTACAAGATGGACGTCAATATTGCATTCCTCTATGAATAACTCTCTGAGTATATTCACATGAAGTAACCCCATGGCTTCATGGTTGAGGAAAGCAAGGTATGCAAGCTGAAGAATATCCATCTATGGACTCAAATAAGCTTCTTGTAATTGGAACATCATATTTGATGAAATTATAAAGGTTATGATTTCATATACAATCTTGATTAACCATGTGAAGCTTAGTGGGAGTGACATTGTGTTCATTGTGCTAAATGTAGATGATATCCTAATCATTTAGAATGATATAAGGATGATAATAAGTGTTTTATAATCTAGTTATTTCATACCTTGAGATATTATCTCAAGGATACCTCTTAGATATTAGTTCTGAAGGTCTTCAGAAGTAAAGAGAAGAGGGTATTGGGATCGTCACATTAGTAGTACACCTTGGACATTTCCATTGTCTGAAAAATTCCAAGAAAGGCTTCTTTTCCTTAAGATATGATACTGACCTATCTGAAGGGATAGCACCTCAAAGAGTTGAGGAAATGAATGTTAGAACTGCTTGCCCTTGTGCATCAGTTACGAGAAGCCGAATATATGCGAGATGCGTACAAATGCTAGATGTCTACAATTCAGTGGGAGTAGTAAATTGTTACTTATCCTACTATGGAGATAAAATACTTGATTGTAGTAATAATAATATATTCAAAGATAATAAGACTTTAGAGATAGTTATCTCTAAGTCTTAATCTTATCTCTAAGTCTTAATCTTCAAGAAATTAATACTTTATAGATAGTGATCTAAAAGGTCTTAACTGCAGATACCTTAGGAGATAGAGATCTTCGGGAAGAAGGGTATTCTTATAAGGATAATGGAAATTATATACTGGTTATAATAATTATTGATTTAAAGTATCAAGGATACTATAACTGATAAGATTGAGTATTTTTTGCATGAGATGCAACATTTGCATTGGGCGCGAGCACTGTTACTGGAGATATGCAAGTGTCATAAAAGGACTTGGTGTAGTCTCTTAGGAACAAAGTGATTGGTCAGCTTACCTGGATATTTTTCTAAATAGATTATGATTGTCACATGAGTGAGAGTTTAAAGATTAGACCATTAATGGCTCTTGGGCTAGTGGGAGATTGTTGGACATGCGATCCCACGACGAGCCATTATGCAATAAATGTTATTGTGAATATCATTCCCTAATCTGAAATAAAGAATAAATTAATTTCCATAATAAGGTCCCTTAGTATAATTAGTGTTATGTACCATGGCCATCTTAATAATCATATAGTTGTTTATTCAATTATTGAATTATAGAGGCGGATACTTGGATGAATATCTAAAGAGTTAGATTGAGGACTCATCAAGCACTGTCAAATGATTATTAAGAGTGGATCTCCAGCCTGAGAAGGAGATGGCAATCCTTTCTCTAAAGGTTGATATCTGATCAATCTCTTGATGTAGGTCCTCTGCATGGGAATAGAGATTCAGATGCATTAGATAAGTTAGGTCAAAGAGTTGACTTAACAATATCGAGATGTGAAAGACCTATGTTGTATGTTGTCACGATATAGGCAGCCCCGGGAGCTAGATTCTCCTCTGAGGCCTCCGAAGCATCTTCTGACCGAAGATAGATGTGTTACTATTTGTCTGAGTATGTAAGTTTGGCAGATCAATAGGTTGATGACCTAATCAAGGTGACGCGCTGGATGCATACAAGGGCATATGAGTAATACGATCTCTCAAAGGGATCATACATGTTCATTTTGAATCGAAAGACATGAGCTCACTCATGAGATATTGGGAAGAATCAAATTCTGTGCAAGATTGTCTCACTTTGGAAGATTGATTGAATTTGTAGGTTTGATATATGATTTTGGAAAGTATGTGATCAACACATGAGTATGATATATGCTTTTGAAAAGTATATGATCGATACCAACTCCCAATAGTCAAATGAGAAACTTAATGATAAATCCTAAAGTAAACAGTGTAAAATTGATCTAAAACTTTGGGTTTACTCTTCACGGGTATTAGGAATATCTGAGGGTGATGTGATCATAAATGATTGCATAACCATGATGCTTCCATGCCTAGGGAGTAATGAAATGGGTCTAGATTTTAGCGACTCCTTTTAGTAGAGAAGTGATCTAATCATGGTCCAAATATTGGACATTGATCTGAATGTGATTAAGATGCAATAAAAAGATTATATTTGCGATATTGATTTAATCAAGCATCTATGAGAGGTCTGCAAGATCTGGATTTGAGATGTGATCTCAATATCCAAGTCACTATACGTGGAACAATACAATCACTCTGTCCTTATCTCCAAGTATCTGCAGAGAAAACACATTATCCTTGAAAGAATTCAAGGATAATTTCATTGTTGATATATGTATCCGAATATTGAGAAAATTGATAATAAATGTGATTTTATTATCATCAATAATATGAATTTTCATAAGGAGAGTTGTCTTAGATAATTAAATGTGATTTAATTATAAAAGATGTGAATGACGTGAATGTGATTCATATTATCTGGACACATGAGAATAGAAACCCAAGATGATTAGATGTGATTTAATTATCATGGATATGAATAATGTGGATAGCGTTATCCAAATTATTCCCATATATTATAAATGAGATTTATAATGTATTGGAGAGAGAATATTAAGACTTATATTTATTAATCAGTTATTGATGTGAATTGGATTCACATTGGATAATTAATTGAAAATGTAAATCACATTTTATTTTAGGTTGTGAATGTGATTCACAATTTTCTAATGGCAAAATTTCAATACTCACAAAATAATTATGAATTATTTTCTTGAATAATTTACAACAAGTGTTGTTGTAAATATTGAATATTTCCATGGAATAATGTAATCTCATGAGATTACATGAGGATTGCACCTTCCTACTAAGGAACAGTTGATGGCCACCAATCCCATTAGGAAAGGGTGGTCGTCCCTCCATCTTGATGGGAGGAGGCGATCTTTCTTCCATTATCTCCATGTATGATTGATTTATTTTTAGGGTTAATTTATATTGATTTATCAATATATATTTAATCTAAATTAAATTAATTGTTGTTGTATTTTTACAATAAAATCTTGACCATTGAAAGAAGCACAAATCAATCCCATCTATTGATTTTGTGTAGTCCATGAAATGTGATCCATGGACTCCCAAAATACTATATAAGAAGAGGCACCCCTTGCTCTTAGGGTTACAACAATAAGAACATAAGGCTCTCTCCCTCTCTATCTCTCTCTCCACACGTCAACCCTCTCTCTCCCTCTCTCATTGTGGTCATTGAAAAGCGAGAATGCGAGAGCCGCTAAATAGCAGTCTGACAAGTCAGACTCACTGTCGCTGGTGCGACTGCTCAAACTTCCTCGGTCTTCAACAATTAACCCACACAATCAATCAGAGAAAGAATAGCAAGGATTAAAATTTATTATACCCTACTAATGATGTACAATGGCAAGCAAGTAGGGGTCGAACACAAGGAGCAAAGGTGTAGAGCACGGATAAAAATCCAAACCTGAATCTAACAAGCAACTTAGCCAATCTAGAATTTTTGTGGGTTTTTTTTATTTTTATATGTTTTTTATTTAATTTTTAATTTTATATTTTTGTATTTTGGTTTTTAATTTACTGATTTTTATATTTCCTTTTTATATTTTATATTTTTTTATTTTCTTTTTCAATATTGGAAGGTAAAGGCAAAGTAATAAAAGACAAACTAAAACATTTATAAAAATGCACAAAAATACTCAAGAATTCAGAAATAAAATGTTTTTGGTATTTTTAGGGTTTTCTACTGTTTTTGTGATTTTTGGGGATTTTTCTAGGTGTTTTTGGTATTTTTAATTACTGAAATAGGGCTAAACAGTGGAAATAGTGCTGGCTGTGACAAAAATGCAAGTTAAAATTAACAAACAGCAACCAAAATTTTTCACACTATTTTTCCAATAAAAAGGACAAGATAAAGAACAAACAGGAACTGAGTTTGCTATTTTTGGATTTTTCTACTATTTTTTATATTTTTTTGAAGTTTTTGAGTGTTTTTAAATTTTTAGTGTTTTTCTTATGAGATTTTTAATGATTTTTGGCTGGGAGTTAGAACAAACTAAAAGACGCAGAATATATTTTTTTGGAATTTTTCGGGAGTGTTTTTATATTTTTTATGGATTTTCTAGGTTAGACAGTGCACAAAATAGATGTTTTTGATTTTTAATAAATATAAAAAGAAAGTAAAATCAAAAACTAAAATAGTGGCGTTCAAGTGCACATATCCAGGAGCCTAAGTCTATTTTTGTGGAATTTTTGAACTTAGGATGACATATTAAATAAATACAACAAGCATCCAAAAATAAATGAGCCTGGCAGGGGTATATGTGCAATATGTCAAACATCCAGGGGCATTCATGCAATTTTCACCAAGAAATCACGCGCAGCTCACGTTACTCACCACTCACAGGGGCATAAATGCAATTAAAGAAAACCGGCAGGGCGTACATGCAATAGTTCCAAAAATATATTATATATCCTACGCACAGGGACGAAATCGCAAATACTGAAAAGTCCTGGGCCTATCTTGCAAAATACCCAAAAGTCACATGCCAACGTCACGTGAGGTGACGTGGCGTGGACCGAAGTGCAAATAGTGATAATGTGAGGGTCCGCGTGCAAATATTACAATACTTTTTAAACTACAAATAAAAATTACTAGATTAAAAGGTAAATACAAAAAGGCGTGGGTTAAAAGTGCAAAATACCCACGGTGCTTGATCCAGCGGTCGATGGCGATCCACTTATCCACGTGGCACACATCCAACGGTGCGTACCCCTTCGTCACGAACGGCTGGGATTAGATCTTCAAGGCATGATCGGACGGCTGGGAGGCGCAGGAGATCGGACGGCCGATGATGCGTCTGGAGCTGGCGGTTGATCCGACGGCAGGGAGGGGTTCACGAAGAACACCTCCCCGGCGAACTTCGAGGTACGATTCCGGCCGACACACGGCCGCTCCGGCCCCCGGATCAAGAGCAAAACGATCCCGGGGCTCTTCCGCTTCAGCAGGTAGTCTCAGGCGAGGCCGAGACAGCTCGAGGTGCTCGGACGGCGAAGAAGACCTGGGCAGCTGGTCCTTGGTTCGTCGAGGGTCGATCGAGCCTCCTCTTGGGCTCGGACCTGCAGGGTTAAGTGCACAAAATCCCGGCGAACGATTTGGTGGGCTTCGATGGTTCCGATGAGGCGAAATATGGAGCGGGCGTAGAACTCCGGCGAGCGGCGGAGAGAAGAGTTTGGGCGGCTCGATCTGAGCGAGATCGAGGGGGAATGAAGGGTGGCGCGGAGTGACGGAGCGACGAGGAAGAAGATGGAGGTGGTCGGTGCGGCGGTCGATGATAGACGTGGTCGGAAAATGGAGGCGGAGCTCAGCTCCGCCGTGGGCTTTGATCGATGATTCACGGCGAATGGGTGATCGAGAGTAAGAACTGCTAGAGGCCTACACTAATCTATGCTAAGGCTACAAAAAGACGAAGAGAAAGGGGGAGGAGACTCACCAGAAACGTGGGGCGATGAAGCTCGGCGGAACTCCGGCGAGGGTCGGATCGACTTCGATTCGACGCCAACTGACGCAAACCCAAGGTCAAATCGACTCCTGCTGTCACCAGGAGCACATCTGGCTAGGGGTTTTCGAGTGGTTTTGGCGGAAGAAGGATCAAATCCAAATTTGAAGTCGGGGGGTTCTATTTGAAGAGTTGACGGCGAGGCGAGGAAGACGAGGCTTCTGCGCCTCGGTCAGTGATCCACAGCCCAAGGAATCACTTGGGCGTGAATCACCATTGACCGAGGAAAAGATTCCAAGAAGGAACCATCACCAAATGGTGATCGAGGCTCCCTCGAAAAAGGGGTGAACATAGGGTCAAACTTGACTCTGACAAGGGACAGACCTCGGTTAGAGAGTTGACCGAGGTCAACCAATGGAGCGTTCTGGTTGGTCCACGTGGACCAACCAGAAAATTCCTTGGCTAAAAAAACCTTGTAAAATGGATTAAAAATATCAGACGAATTAATTAAATTTTGGGTATAAAATAAAAAATGTTTGTAATTTTATGAAGTATTTTATGGTGATTTTTGTTTATTTTTATGAGCTATATTTTTACAAGTTTGTATTCTTACCCTTATAGGTATCTATATCTATGTATTTTATTTTTAAGTATTTAATTTTTGATTTGATTTAGGTTTTTATTCTTATTTTAATGTACATAATTATTATAAGTATTATTTACAACATTATAAAAATATAAAATTATATAAATAATAAATAATTAATAAATTGAATATTTTAATATGTACAAGGTACAATCGGGGTCCAAAAGTCAACTTTCACACCGTAGCTCTGCCAAATGCGAAACCACCGCCATTAATTAGATTATTTTCTTCTATATACAATTAAAGGTGAGTATGCTGCATTTGGAGTTTTTATTTGTGAGATACGAGTCTGGGAAGTTGGCATTCTGGATTTTTATTCAGACCATAACTTTTTATCTGTATATTATTTTTCTGTGAAATCAATTTTGTATTTTTATTTATTAAATTATCTACAACTTTCATGTACAAAGTTTCTTTATTTGATGAATAAAAAGTGGAACCAAAAATAGGTCCCAAAATGAATAAAGAATAGATAGAATGTATAGGTATTTTATCTGTGTTTTGGCCCTTATCTCCCCCTACTTTATTCCTTGTCGACCTATTCATCAAGATGCCTAGGTCTCGGGGTTTCGGGTCATAAAATATTTACAATATTTTATTCTTTTTCTTTTCTTTTCTTTATTCTATAATTTTGGCTTTAAAAACCGCATTTTATACAATATTTACACACATATACATGAATGCTAAAATGCATGAATTAATGCTATTTACACGCATTTACTAGGGTTTTTAAGGCCAAAATGATAGAATAAAGATGATGAAACGTGGCTTCATCATCCCCCTATACTTTACCTTTGCTAGTCCCTAGCAAACACTTATGCAATAAGTGCAGAAAAAGAAAACCAAGAAAAGAAAAAGAAGAAAATTGGATTTAGTTTAATTATCAAACTTGTCTTAACAAAATCAAAGTTTGGAGCTTAAGCCGGACCTTTGGAATTTTAGTGCGGTCGGAACCCTAATGAGAACCAAATTTGAAATCCAACAGTCCTTGAGAATCCCAAAACTCTGTCCAAGTCTCCTCAATTGCCAGGTCAGAAATATCTCAATTCATACGCAAACCCTTACGACTATGAATCTGACTCGTACAGTGTAAGTGATATGTAGCTCCCCACCTCAGAAGTAACAAAGACACAGCCTCCCCCAACCTGGTAACTCTAATGCCTCGGTCTAGCAACTCTTTCCTCGAGAAGCGGGGTATTCCCTTCTAAGTTCAAGTGCGACCGGCTCAAGAAGAGGGGGAAGAAGTATAGACTTTTGGGAGCTCAACCAGTGTAGCTAAGTCTCCCGCTGCAAGCTTCATGAGATGTGACATGGAAACCATAAGCTTTTGCTTTATTGAACTATATACACTCCGGTGGGGTTATTAAATTTTCAATCCGACCCACCACTTTTTTGGAGTTTTCTTCTTGCTCTCTTTTTTTTTCTCTTTTTTTTTTCAATTGCATCTGTACAACATATCTACATGGTGCAGCATATATACAAGAAATTTTCCTCTTGAGCCAGTAGACTATCCCTCTTTTGAAGCTTTATTGCAACCCACGGCTTCTGTCTTTAGCCTTCATCACCACTAGACAAAGTTGAGGTGCACTTCCTTCACTATAAGAAGAAGAGAGGTTCCGCCTAGAAGTACTACCCTCATATGCTACCCCAAGCCAAAGGAAACTGCCTCCTCACCACCTCATCCGTGGAGAGCTATGTGAAAGGTGCAGGTGTCCAAGTTAGGTCATTATCAACAAGAGTCGTGCGTGTGCTCCGAAATACTCTACTTAGGCAGTCAAGAATCCATTGAACCAAATCCCGTGATCCTCAAAGAATTAAGTCAACTAGACCTGAAGTACCTCAAACCCAGTTCCTATAAGGTTCCTGTTATTAGGTAGATTTTAAGGTCCAATCAAGCTCCAATCTTCGGATTTTACTTAGACTTGTTCAACTATCAAACTCAATCCGAAACATGCGAATGCTATGCCATGCAATGCAGAAAATATTTTTGTGATGCAATTTTCAAAGATTTTGAACTTTTTATGGATTTTGAAAAGATGATGCATGCAATTTTTTTTTTTTCAAAAAGATTTTTCAAATGTTTTTGGATTTTAATTTTTGCAAATGTTTTTGGGAATTTTTGAAAACAAAAGATTTTGGCTGAAACTAGGTGAAAATATGTACACGGGAGTGCTTCTTATATATACAAGAAGTGGATTTTAGAATTTACAAGGGTAAGTGATCAATTTTATACATATATACATATAATGGATTTTTGGTGTGATGTGCATATTCCTCAAACTGATTTGAAAACAATTTGCACACAATTTTTGAAAACTATAGTCCAAAATAGTTTTTACAAACATTTTTCACATATTTGAAAATCATTTTGCAAAGGTTTTCAAACAGGATATATAGGTTTTTCAAATCATTTTTGCAACCATTTTTCAAACCATTTGCAAATCATTTTTCAAACATTTTATTTCACACAAAGAAAATAAGTTTTACAAACCACACATTTTACACCGGTTGAAAACATGTAACAAAATATTTTCAAAATAGTTTTCGATAGATGTTCACAAAGGTTTTTCAAACTATTTTTCAAACATTTTGCAAAAAACATTTTCACCTGATTCATTAATCAGTAAAAAAAATGAGGAATAACCACATCTTTTTATTAAGGATTTTTAATGAATTTTAAAGAATTTTTAGCCATATTATTAGGAAAATACGAAAGTACGAGTTATGGCTAAAGTATATACGCAGTATATACGACCCCCCTATACTCAGCTTGAGCTATGTCCTCATAGATCAGAGAGAAAAGAGAAGACATAACTCGTACTGAGTATAGGAAAATCTAAAGAATAAAAGAATGAATCAATGAGAAGTTGACCGTCCCCCCTATACTTAGGATCAGATAATCCTAAGTATAGCAGACTGTAGACAAAGCAGGGAGGTCAAGGGTGGGAATGAACAGATCGTACTCAGATTGTCTCCCCCTATACTTAGGGTAAGATATCCCTAAGTATAGACAAGAAGAGGAGACAATGGAGAGGATCGAAAAGAATAGAAGAAACTCGGGGTGCACACCCCCCTATACTTAGGACAAAGTACGTCCTAAGTATAGAAGACTGTCTATAAGGGATAGCACCTTTCTGATAGATGAAGAAGATAGAAGAGGAAAAGAAGAAAAGAAGAAAAGAGATGAGATTGGGTATGAACAACTCGGAATGCACATCCCCCCTACACTTAGGATAGAGTACATCCTAAGTGTAGCAGTGATGAAAGGGATGGCATCAATTCGGTAGAATGAGATAAAAGAAGAAGAAAAGAAGAAACGAAGAAAAGACGGAAAGGAAAAATCATTCAAAAATGTTTTGATGTGCTTTGCCTTCCTCTGTCTCCTTCGAGATATTCAGCTCATCCTCATAGATTACTTGAATCGAGTCAACGACGGCCATGAATGTGTCATGTTCGAGGTATGACTTCAGAAGCTGTCCATTGACTACAAAAGGCTGTGCGTCAGCTGACAGATTGGATATCAATACACTTCCGTTGTCACGCACCTGCCTAACTACAAACGGCCCAGTCCATTTGCTCTTCAATTTGCCTGGAAAGATTTTTAATTTCGCATCGAACAACCATACCTTCTGACCTGGATCAAAGGACTTGTGGCGGATGTGCTTGTCATGCCATGTTTTGACCTTTTCCTTGTACATCAGGCTGTTGTCATATGCATAATCTCTGAATTCCAGTAATCTGTTCAGATCCAATTTCCGGTTCTGTCCTGCTTGCTTGGAGTCCAAATTACAGATGTTAATGGCCCATAAGGATTTATGAATAAGTTCCACGGGCAAGTGGCATGGCTTGCCATACACCAGGCGGTAGGGAGACATTCCCAAGGGTGACTTGTATGCTGTTCGGTAAGCCCAAAGAACGGAATCAAGCAGCTGAGACCAGTTCTTGCGATCCGTACGCACAAGTTTCTGTAAAATTGTCTTGATCTCCCTGTTTGAACATTCAGCTAAGCCATTGGACTGCGGGTGATAGGGTGAAGCAACACGATGCTCGATGCAGAATTCTTGGGTCAGCTTCTTCACCTCTCTGTTTATGAAATGGCTGCCCCCGTCAGATATGAGGATCTTGGGAATCCCGAACCGTGCTATGATGTGATCTCGTAAGAATCGACAGACAGTCCGACTGTCGGCGGCTCGGGCGGGGATAGCCTCTACCCAACGACTGACATAATCGACAGCAAGCAGAATATACTCATAACCCTGACTGTTAGGAAACGGGCCCATAAAGTCGATCCCCCATGCGTCAAAGACATCTGAGATCTGAATGTACTTTAGAGGCATCGTATCTCTCATTCCTATGGTTCCACCCATCTTCTGACAGTCAGTGCAACCTTTGACGTATTTATCTGCATCTTTGAACAATGAAGGCCACCAGAGGCCACTTTGAAGAACCTTTGCTGCCGTCCGTTTTCCTGAATGATGTCCTCCAGAATCTTGATCATGACATAAAGCGAGGACACTTGGAACCTCCTCCTGAGGTATACACCTTCTCCAGATGCAATCAGCTCCCTCACGAAACAGATACGGGTCTTCCCACTGGTAGAAATGGATTTTAGACAAAAATCTGTCTACTTTCAACTTAGGCCAGTCCTGTGGGATTTTCTTGGCAACTAGATAATTCACGATGTCCGCATACCAAGGAAGTGAGGCGACAGACAGAATTGATTCATCTGGAAAGGTCTCTGTGATAGGCTGCAAGTTTAGCTCAGGAGACTCCGGTTCAGGAAGTCTTGACAGATGATCGGCCACTACATTCTTTACCCCAGGTTTATCTCTGATCTCCATGTCAAACTCCTGGAGGAGAAGGATCCACCGGATAAGACGTG
Organism: Ottelia alismoides; assembly: GCA_037367405.1. NCBI lineage: Eukaryota > Viridiplantae > Streptophyta > Magnoliopsida > Alismatales > Hydrocharitaceae > Ottelia > Ottelia alismoides. Next base: position 275,202 of record JAZKJV010000228.1, read on the forward strand.
GTTTGGCATCCTTCTTCTGCTGTAAATACCTAATGGCCGAATGATCAGTGTAGATGATAACTTTGGACCCAAGAAGGTAAGATCTGAACTTCTCCAAAGCAAAGACGACCGCTAGCAGCTCCTTTTCAGTAACAGTGTAGTTTCGCTGAGCTTCATCGAGCGTTCGGCTAGCGTAGTGAATTGCAAACGGTACATTGTCTTTTCTCTGTCCCAGTACAGCTCCGATGGCATAATCTGACGCATCGGTCATAATCTCGAATGGCTGAGTCCAAATCGGTGGCTGTAGGACAGGGGCTTGCGTAATGAGTTCTTTCAACTGATTAAAGGCAAGGAGCACACGATCGTCTACAATGAACTCATTGTCCTTGCCGAGCAACTCAGTCAGTGGTCTGGCCAGTTTGCTGAAATCTTTAATAAATCGTCGGTAAAAACCGACATGGCCCAAGAATGACCGGACTTGCTTGATATTTGTAGGTGGCTCCAGCTTAGATATTACATCCACCTTGGCTGGGTCAACCTCCATGCCACGTTTAGAAACAACGTGACCCAGCACTATTCCTTCGGTCACCATGAAATTGCTCTTCTCCCAGGAGAGCACAAGATTCACTTCGCAGCACCTCCGTAAGACTCGGTCTAGATAATCCAGACATTGATCAAATGAATCCCCATAGACCGAAAAATCGTCCATAAAGACCTCGAGAAAGCTACCCACCATATCAGCAAAAACTGCAAGCATACACCTCTGAAATGTGGCTGGGGCGTTGCAAAGCCCGAACGGCATCCGTCTGAAGGCATATGTGCCAAAAGGATAGGTGAACGTGGTCTTCTCTTGGTCTTCAGGAGCAATAGCAACTTGATTATACCCAGAGTAACCGTCCAAGAAACAGAAATATTCCTTCGCGGCCAATCTCTCCAAGATCTGGTCGATGAAGGGTAGCGGAAAATGATCCTTCTTGGTGGCGAGATTGAGTCTTCTGTAGTCTACGCACACTCGCCAAGAAGTCGGTACTCTGGTTGCGATCTCCTCTCCTTTGTCATTTTTCACAATGGTGATCCCTGATTTCTTGGGCACTACATGCAGAGGGCTCACCCATTTACTGTCGGAGATGGGATAAATGAATCCCGCGTCACACCATTTCTGGATTTCTTTCATAACCACCTCTCGCAGGTTCGGATTTAATCTTCTTTGCAGTTCACGAGAGGGTTTGCTGTCTTCCTCCAGAAAGATGCGATGTGAACAGAGTGACGGATTGATCCCGTGGAGATCAGAGGTTCGCCAGCCTATCGCCTTGCGGTTACGTTCAAGAACCTCCATTAGACGAGATTCTTGATCTTCGGTCAGATGTGCATTGATGATGACCGGGTACATATTCGGTTCTCCTGCAAGGAAGGCATACTTCATATTGGAGGGCAACGGTTTCAGCTCTGGCGGGGTCTGAGCTGCTTCAGTGGTGACCTCCGCTATCAATACAGGTGGTGATTTTTTCAACTGTGCGATGTCCACCATAAGCTGCTCTGTCTCTTCTCTCAGATCCTGACAGAATTCCTCGATGATTTCATCTTCTTCCGAAAATGCTTCCAAACTCGGCTCTTGGTTCTGAAGGCATAACGACCCCACGGTCGTATTTTGGAGTGCATCAGCAAGGTCCTCATCTTGATTGATACACGGAAATTCGACTGCGGTCTCCACTTCCTCCTCAGGGCAGAGGATTCTGTGGAGCTCATGATCATCCAGGAAGAGGTTGGTGTCTTGAATCTCGGCTAGAAAGTCGCAGTCTTCATCATTCTCGATCACCCTTGCACATGATACAGATGTGGGTTCAACGGGCGTTCCTTCAGACAGGGTCTCTACTCGAATAATTTCATTACCAGCTCCAAAAGTGATTTCTCCTGTCCCATAATTCACTACGGCGTTTGACGTCCGCAGAAATGGCCTTCCGAGTATGATCGGGGTAAGGAGCAACGGAGCGGGGACGTCCATATCTAAGACCACAAAATCGGCTGGGAAAGATTTTCCCTGAACCGTGACGATCACGTCCTCCAACAGGCCTCTCGGCCGCTTGACTGACTTGTCTGCAAACTGCAGAATCATCTTTGTAGGTTTGAGCGGTCCCAGCTTGAACTCCGTGAGTAGTGAGGCTGGCATCAGATTGACAGATGACCCGCTGTCGAGGAGTGTCCGTTCGAACTCTTGATTGAACATCTGACAACGTACAAGAGGTGCTCCCATATCTGGCTTTTTGTCCGGGAGGTTGCTGATGGCATTGACGGTGGCCATAGTGAGGATATGCTTTTCAGATTTACCACCTTTGCTTCGGGAGTTATGTGGGGTTGGCCTGCGCTTGGTTGTACATGCCTCCTTAAGTCCTTTCTTCACAGCTGGCATGTACTCAAGAGCTTTCATTAATGGCATATTTAACACCAGATTCTGAATAATTTCTATGATAGCAGGATCAGACAAAGCACTTTTCAAATTTTTCATTTTTTTGTGTTTTTTCATTGCTTCAGGAAAAGGAATATTCACAAACTCTTCTCCAATTTCATTCAGAATAGTGTCCGTGTTGTTGTTTACAGGTAGATGACAAAAAGGAATGGATTCATCTACAATTTGTGGACCAAAAACGACAGGCTCGGCTTCGGGTGCTGGCGTTGGACTCGCTGCAGGTGCGGTGCTCCCCCTGTCAGGAGCTGACTGTGATGCGGGTGCAAGCGTCTCCAATGCTGGCCGGTCTCCACCGAGGTTACTGCTATCTTTTTGTATTTTTCTGTTTTCTTCATTTTTTTGTGATTTTCTGGATGCTGGTGCTGCTCCCAAAATGCTCGCTGGCCCTGGTGTTGGCTGGGCTGACGACTCCCCGTCAGATGCAATGTGTTTTCCTTTCGCCGTCGCCGATGGCTGGAGTGTCCTACCGCTCCTGAGAGTAACAGCGTTAGATAATAAATAATTAAGTTCACCTGATTCGGGTTGGGCACTGCCGGCTACCTGCTCCTTGCGTCGGAAATTGTTAGGATTGGCTTCGACCTGGGCTGGTATGACGGTTTTGGTTGCCGTCAGGTCGTCGATCTTCTGGGTCATCTCGGCCATATTCTTCATCAACTGTTCCAAACAGGCCAGGGCCGGATTGACCGGCACAATCTCAGAAGATTCCCCCAGCTGGGGTCTAGACTGCGGGTATGGCGTTTGAGATTGTGGCTGGTATCCTTGTGTGAATTGTAGAGGAGGGGGTTTGAGGAGTACTGGGTCTGATGTTGGTTGTACTGTGCAGCCGGTTGCTGGTGATATCCTTGTCCACGATATCCGGACTGCTGAGGCCCGTGTTGGTAATTCTGCCTCCACGTGTTTCCATGTGAGGGAGGCTGGTACTGGTAGGGCTGCTGGAATGGTCTTCCACCCTGGTGTTGCTGCTGGAAGGGCCTGTTGCCCATGTTCTGACCCTGAGAGTGTCCCTGAGGACGGGTCAGCTGCGCTTCGTTGTTCCAGATGCCATTGATCTCCTGGATCAACGGCGGGGGTGGAGAGAACTGCTCGGAATAAGCGGGCTGGTGCTCTGGCTGATATATAACCATCTGTGTCTGAGGCTGCGGTTGCTGCTCCGGGACCTGCACGTAGTATACGTGCTGGACTGGCTGGGGCTGCAGTGGAGTCGACTGAGGATTTTGCTGCATTGTAGGCTCCTTCTTCTCAGCGTTCGGCTCGGCAGAGGTGGACACAGCGTTGCACATGTTTGCATTCAGTGCTCGGACGAGCTGCTCCAGCTGCTGGGAAATCTGGTCGAGCTTCTCCAGACCTTGGGTCCTCTTCTCTATAACTGCCAGTTTTTCGAGGTCCTGCGACCTCTTCTCAATGATGTCCACTTTGGACAAGTGGCTCCCGATGATACTCAGGTTGGAGCTTTCATCTTTGTCCTCAGTGTGAGAAGCCATGTTAACTGGCTTGCTGATGGCGGTTGGTGGCTTCATGTATACCCGGGATGAGGATTGGGCTGCTTCTCCCTCAGCCATTTCTTCAAAGACATTCCATACGACATCCTCGTCCTTATTAAAATGTGAACCGCCGCAAGCTGCATCCACGAGCTTTTGGCTCTCAAATGATAGCCCCCCAAAGAAGTGTTGCACGAGACTGGTCTTGGGTATTTCATGGTGGGGGCACTTCTCCTGGAGATCCTTGAATCTCTCCCACGCTTCATGGATCGTCTCGTGGGGCTGCTGGCAGAAACTGGAGATCCGGGCACGCATCTGGTTTAATCTTCCTAGAGGATAGAATTTGTGGAGGAAAGCAGATTTTAGTTCCTCCCAGGTGGTGACGACCTTCCCGAGATGATCGACCCAATAAAGGGCCTTGTCTTGAAGGCTGAAAGAGAATGCGGTCATCTTGATCACATCCAGGGGAACTCCGGGGTAGTGAGCGGTAGAGCAGATGCGGTTGAACTTCTTGAGGAAAATATATGGCTCCTCAGTGGTGTTTCCATGAAAAGTGGGAAGCAGTGACAGAAACTGTGGCTTCAGTTCGAAGTGAGCATGCATACGTGGAATCTGAATCCACTCAGTGATGCGCCCTGCTCCTGGGTTGTATGTCTGCTTGAGCGTGGGCTTGGGCTGCGGTGGATCCTCTTCTGTTGCGTCAAAGTCAGGTCCCACTGAGAACTCATCATTGACTTCCTCGAAATTGGGATCGTCCTCCCGTCGGCCGTCTCTCGCATCGGCCCTTCTTCTCAGATCATTCAGCATGTCCTGGAAGGCGGTCTGGGCCAGGGCTTGGTTAGTCAGCTGCTGCTGAATGGCTTGGATGGAAGCCAGCAGTTGACTGTTGACCTCACCCTGCGTAGTGTATTGTCCTTCTGCGGCATGGTCTTCGGGCTCCTGCTGAGGCTGTGGTCCTTTTCCCCTTCCTCCTGCCATTTCTATCTCTGCTGGGTTGACTGTCTCGATTTCTAAGTCTGCACATGGTAGAATGCCTCGATCAGTCTGAATTGCAGCACCAGGTAAAGAGATGCGGTCTGTGTCAAGGTCGGCACAGAACTTTGTTAAGGATGGTGATGTGTAAGGAGTGAAATCAATGGCCATCCAAAACGGACAGAGTCCGGGACGAGAGTGATCCCGGCTTATTGAAGAAGGCAGGGAGTCTGGAGATCGGTTCTTAGGGTTTGAACCGGTGTCTCGAAAATAGCCCTGAATTATTTGAGAGGGTGAGCGAATGGAGCCGATGTGGGTGTCGACAGAGCCTCGACTAAATTGTCCATTCGTCGCCATCTCGAAGATCAAGAGGAAGATCGATGTGGATGAAAGATACGGGGGTCAACAAGGAACAAAAAAGAATGTAAAACAGTAGAAGGCTCTCAATGAGCAAGGGTCAAATAGAAGGGGAGCAAAATTGCGCAAAGGCGCGATATTTTTGATCTTGACCTAAATGTGATTGGCAATCATACACAAGACAAGGGAGTTCACCAACTCAACGCGTGAAGCCGTGAAGGTTCGGCTGTTATCTTTGTAATTTTTATCTTGATTTCAGGAATTCATCTTTCAACGAGTCCTTAGAGCGCTACGCCTATAGGAGCGAGAGTACTGACGGAAAAGTATTCCCGTACTTGTCCTCCTCCTGTGTAACCTGTAACTTGCGCTTTTTAAGGTCCTTGTAACCCTTCCTGGATCCCTACTCAGCCAAAGAAATAGAGGGAGGAAGCCGATAGGCGAAACCGATACTTCGGATCTCACTCGCAACGGAATCACCCGTGAGCGTGCAAGATCCTACTCGGACGCAGCCGGTGAGACAGACACCCCCGTGAAGGCGTGGCCTATGCTCGGTACTTCGGACAAGGTCGGCGCTCACACAATAGTGAGTCACCACTGGCGACCAAGCCCTACTCGACTACGTACGATAGTAGCGCCAATACTTCGGAAATCCAGGCGATACACAAGGCAGCCACAAGTTGGGTTTGGGGCTCTAATCCTTACGAACGCTCAACTCACTTGGAAGGAGACCTTCCCATGCAACCTGAAAACAAGTGAGGGTGTTACTCTCCCCAATCAATGAGTCCAGTTACCAATTTTAATTTAGGTCAAAGTTTTCTTAGCAGTCCCTTTTTTAATTTTTTTGTGTTATCGCTTCTTTTGAGTAGATTCAAACAAGCGCCTAACGATTTTGTATTTTCTTTATCCTAATATGTCCAAAATCAGAGGGAGAAAAGAGTCGGGAAAAACCAATGCAAGTCGGCACCAAGATGGAAATCTCACCTTTGTGCCTATATGATGAATGCCAAGTGAGAAGACTTACAGTGAATCCCAGCTCTCTCCATGCGGGATGCAAGGCAGAAATTTATAAACCTAATCTATATGCCAGTTATGCAATGCGGAAATCGTCCTAGAACAGGCAGCTGCTAGCGTGAAGAACCACAAGCTAGCTAATAATTCCCAATCCGAGTGTCCGGTCTTGGCTCACCCCTCCTCTGCCCAACACATTTGGAGTAGGAGAAAGCGCTTGTTCGGGTGTGAGCTCGCGGCGCGTGGATTTGGAAGCTACTAGCTAACTGTTTAATTAGTCTAAGTCCAAATACGAATCTATAGGAGCATGCAAATATAATAAGGTGTTTGGACCTATTCTAATCGAATCAAGCAGACCTAGAACTAAGAGCTCAATCCACAAAAGAAAGTGAAAAATGAAAACAAAACCGGAAAATGACAGCGATAAAAACTCGATAAAATCCGCGGTGAGCCCCCGGATGAACAAACACCCGGAAATTAGGCCCGAAGTGTCCAAGTGTCTGAGTCCTGTATTATTACAAATTAATCAACAACTCTCTCTCACGAAAATAAAACAACTCTCTCTCTCTCTCTAGTCTTCCTGCTCTCTCCTGTCGGCTAGGGTAGAATAGCCGACTCCTCCTCCCAAGGCTGCTCAGGATCCCCTAGGCGATCCTCCTCGGTCGGCGGTCCCTCGCAAGAAAACAAAAGAGATGTCAGACAGTTCAAAATAAATAATACACAAAATGCAAGTAAGCGAAAATGGCTAAGTGACTAGAAAGACCCAAAGATACTCTACAAGCCGATGCTCCCCGGCAACGGCGCCATTTGAAAAGCGAGAATGCGAGAGCCGCTAAATAGCGGTCTGACAAGTCAGACTCACTGTCGCTGGTGCGACTGCTCAAACTTCCTCGGTCTTCAACAATTAACCCACACAATCAATCAGAGAAAGAATAGCAAGGATTAAAATTTATTATACCCTACTAATGATGTACAATGGCAAGCAAGTAGGGGTCGAACACAAGGAGCAAAGGTGTAGAGCACGGATAAAAATCCAAACCTGAATCTAACAAGCAACTTAGCCAATCTAGAATTTTTGTGGGTTTTTTTTTATTTTTATATGTTTTTTATTTATTTTTTAATTTTATATTTTTGTATTTTGGTTTTTAATTTACTGATTTTTATATTTCCTTTTTATATTTTATATTTTTTTATTTTCTTTTTCAATATTGGAAGGTAAAGGCAAAGTAATAAAAGACAAACTAAAACATTTATAAAAATGCACAAAAATACTCAAGAATTCAGAAATAAAATGTTTTTGGTATTTTTAGGGTTTTCTACTGTTTTTGTGATTTTTGGGGATTTTTCTAGGTGTTTTTGGTATTTTTAATTACTGAAATAGGGCTAAACAGTGGAAATAGGGCTGGCTGTGACAAAAATGCAAGTTAAAATTAACAAACAGCAACCAAAATTTTTCACACTATTTTTCCAATAAAAAGGACAAGATAAAGAACAAACAGGAACTGAGTTTGCTATTTTTGGATTTTTCTACTATTTTTTATATTTTTTTGAAGTTTTTGAGTGTTTTTAAATTTTTAGTGTTTTTCTTATGAGATTTTTAATGATTTTTGGCTGGGAGTTAGAACAAACTAAAAGACGCAGAATATATTTTTTTGGAATTTTTCGGGAGTGTTTTTATATTTTTTATGGATTTTCTAGGTTAGACAGTGCACAAAATAGATGTTTTTGATTTTTAATAAATATAAAAAGAAAGTAAAATCAAAAACTAAAATAGTGGCGTTCAAGTGCACATATCCAGGAGCCTAAGTCTATTTTTGTGGAATTTTTGAACTTAGGATGACATATTAAATAAATACAACAAGCATCCAAAAATAAATGAGCCTGGCAGGGGTATATGTGCAATATGTCAAACATCCAGGGGCATTCATGCAATTTTCACCAAGAAATCACGCGCAGCTCACGTTACTCACCACTCACAGGGGCATAAATGCAATTAAAGAAAACCGGCAGGGCGTACATGCAATAGTTCCAAAAATATATTATATATCCTACGCACAGGGACGAAATCGCAAATACTGAAAAGTCCTGGGCCTATCTTGCAAAATACCCAAAAGTCACATGCCAACGTCACGTGAGGTGACGTGGCGTGGACCGAAGTGCAAATAGTGATAATGTGAGGGTCCGCGTGCAAATATTACAATACTTTTTAAACTACAAATAAAAATTACTAGATTAAAAGGTAAATACAAAAAGGCGTGGGTTAAAAGTGCAAAATACCCACGGTGCTTGATCCAGCGGTCGATGGCGATCCACTTATCCACGTGGCACACATCCAACGGTGCGTACCCCTTCGTCACGAACGGCTGGGATTAGATCTTCAAGGCATGATCGGACGGCTGGGAGGCGTAGGAGATCGGACGGCCGATGATGCGTCTGGAGCTGGCGGTTGATCCGACGGCAGGGAGGGGTTCACGAAGAACACCTCCCCGGCGAACTTCGAGGTACGATTCCGGCCGACACACGGCCGCTCCGGCCCCCGGATCAAGAGCAAAACGATCCCGGGGCTCTTCCGCTTCAGCAGGTAGTCTCAGGCGAGGCCGAGACAGCTCGAGGTGCTCGGACGGCGAAGAAGACCTGGGCAGCTGGTCCTTGGTTCGTCGAGGGTCGATCGAGCCTCCTCTTGGGCTCGGACCTGCAGGGTTAAGTGCACAAAATCCCGGCGAACGATTTGGTGGGCTTCGATGGTTCCGATGAGGCGAAATATGGAGCGGGCGTAGAACTCCGGCGAGCGGCGGAGAGAAGAGTTCGGGCGGCTCGATCTGAGCGAGATCGAGGGGGAATGAAGGGTGGCGCGGAGTGACGGAGCGACGAGGAAGAAGATGGAGGTGGTCGGTGCGGCGGTCGATGATAGACGTGGTCGGAAAATGGAGGCGGAGCTCAGCTCCGCCGTGGGCTTTGATCGATGATTCACGGCGAATGGGTGATCGAGAGTAAGAACTGCTAGAGGCCTACACTAATCTATGCTAAGGCTACAAAAAGACGAAGAGAAAGGGGGAGGAGACTCACCAGAAACGTGGGGCGATGAAGCTCGGCGGAACTCCGGCGAGGGTCGGATCGACTTCGATTCGACGCCAACTGACGCAAACCCAAGGTCAAATCGACTCCTGCTGTCACCAGGAGCACATCTGGCTAGGGGTTTTCGAGTGGTTTTGGCGGAAGAAGGATCAAATCCAAATTTGAAGTCGGGGGGTTCTATTTGAAGAGTTGACGGCGAGGCGAGGAAGACGAGGCTTCTGCGCCTCGGTCAGTGATCCACAGCCCAAGGAATCACTTGGGCGTGAATCACCATTGACCGAGGAAAAGATTCCAAGAAGGAACCATCACCAAATGGTGATCGAGGCTCCCTCGAAAAAGGGGTGAACATAGGGTCAAACTTGACTCTGACAAGGGACAGACCTCGGTCAGAGAGTTGACCGAGGTCAACCAATGGAGCGTTCTGGTTGGTCCACGTGGACCAACCAGAAAATTCCTTGGCTAAAAAAACCTTGTAAAATGGATTAAAAATATCAGACGAATTAATTAAATTTTGGGTATAAAATAAAAAATGTTTGTAATTTTATGAAGTATTTTATGGTGATTTTTGTTTATTTTTATGAGCTATATTTTTACAAGTTTGTATTCTTACCCTTATAGGTATCTATATCTATGTATTTTATTTTTAAGTATTTAATTTTTGATTTGATTTAGGTTTTTATTCTTATTTTAATGTACATAATTATTATAAGTATTATTTACAACATTATAAAAATATAAAATTATATAAATAATAAATAATTAATAAATTGAATATTTTAATATGTACAAGGTACAATCGGGGTCCAAAAGTCAACTTTCACACCGTAGCTCTGCCAAATGCGAAACCACCGCCATTAATTAGATTATTTTCTTCTATATACAATTAAAGGTGAGTATGCTGCATTTGGAGTTTTTATTTGTGAGATACGAGTCTGGGAAGTTGGCATTCTGGATTTTTATTCAGACCATAACTTTTTATCTGTATATTATTTTTCTGTGAAATCAATTTTGTATTTTTATTTATTAAATTATCTACAACTTTCATGTACAAAGTTTCTTTATTTGATGAATAAAAAGTGGAACCAAAAATAGGTCCCAAAATGAATAAAGAATAGATAGAATGTATAGGTATTTTATCTGTGTTTTGGCCCTTATCTCCCCCTACTTTATTCCTTGTCGACCTATTCATCAAGATGCCTAGGTCTCGGGGTTTCGGGTCATAAAATATTTACAATACTTTATTCTTTTTCTTTTCTTTTCTTTATTCTATAATTTTGGCTTTAAAAACCGCATTTTATACAATATTTACACACATATACATGAATGCTAAAATGCATGAATTAATGCTATTTACACGCATTTACTAGGGTTTTTAAGGCCAAAATGATAGAATAAAGATGATGAAACGTGGCTTCATCAGTCATCCACCATGGAGCCTTAGAGAGAGTCGCCATAGCCAGAGTATCGTCGTTATGTTGTCGGATTGTTTGTCTGTGGATCTCCATCTCCTTCTGTGTACCTTGCTCATGAAGAAGATGTCGGATCTCATGTGACGAGATCAGGAGATTTGTCGGTTGGATCATCAACATGGTTTGCGAGAAGCACGCGTCTTATCAACACGCTCACAAGCGTCTTCTCCGTTGTATCGGACTTGAGACAGGAGGTCTCTTGATTTAGAGACTTGATCATAACCACGCTTCAAGAGGTAACCCTAATACTTGTTTGTGGTTTAGACAAAACGATTGAGAAGTGTTCTTGGATTATGTGGTTTCGTCGCATGAAAATTACATTTAAATTCCTCTGCCTGAAGCAACTAGTGCTACTAGTCGCTCCCCATCGCATCCGATGCGATCCTCATGCTTCCATGATGCGCTTAAGAATCTTACTATATCCTTCAACGTCAACATATGCTTTGGGCAAATCATTATTCATATTTCATGAACATTTAACCCGAGGTCATCTACAAGATTTTGGATGATGTTTAGTTGCTCACTCTAGTCGTGAACCCTCATCCGACTAGACCATGTTTTAAGTGTCCTGCTCTCCACCTTGCTTCTCTCCTCAATCACGTCTGCCTACCTGGATTCCTACCATGTCCTCACTTTCGAAAGTCAGATCGAGCCTAAACACTTTCCTTGGACTTAGAAAATCAAAAGAATCGATGCCTTAGAAAAAGGCCCCCTCGAACCCCTCTTCCCCCATTATAAGCAACTGCGGGCACTCACAATTCCCCCTCTATCCCGTACTTGAACCCCATGCATCTCACTACCCGAAGAAAATCACTCAGAGGCTTTTTTTGATATACTAGTTGGAGCTATTTGAGATTCTAGTTGACAGTGACACTCTATCCTAAAGCCTCAAGGGTCCATGCTTATAGATGCTATGAAAGATCCAAAATAATTGAGGTGGGGGAACCCTCATTTGCTCCCCCCCCCTCTGTGCAACAAAGGTAAGAGAGATCACCCCTCCCCCTATCAAAGGGGAATTGTAGAAAAGGCATATCAATCGCTCTACTTACTAGATATATAGTTGTAAGTCCAGGAATCGTGCCTAGATAAGAGTAAGCTCGAGGAAAAGGTCAAATATGTATCAAACTATGGAAATTTATAGAAATAGGGGACCTCTTACTAGTCTAATGCTCTTGGTTTGACCTTCAACCTACGCGGTGCTTGCTTGCAACTTGCCTTTCCTCCACCTTCTCAGCAAGCAAGCGGAAAAGCATGGAGGAAGGATTCTTTTTGCTCTTTTCAGGGGGTTAGGAAAGGACTCCAAGAAACCGCATGTCTGATGTCATTAAAGATAGTCACGTGGAAACTGCCATCAAAATCCGAGACGGGAAAGCATCAATTGTATTTTTTCTTGTCCTAAGGCATATATAGATATAAGTCAGTCGTGTCTCGTACCGTAATGCTACAACTACCTACATCCAATCCTTGGAAAACTCGGCATCCTGACGCATCTCATTCTCTCTCTCTCTCTCTCTCTCTCTCTCTCTCTCTCTCTCTCTCTGTGGTCCTCATAGCTAGTGGGAATGAGGGCTCTCTGAATTTGTAGTAAGCTAATTATTACACCGGCAGCCAGAAGTTTAGATCGCAGGATTCAGACATCCGAGAATGAGGCACACCGTCACGACCGGTTCACTCCCTGATAACAAACCACGACTTCTCAGGTCTTTATTTGGAGCCAGATGTTGACTATATAAAAAAATTAAAGTGAAAATAACTATTTTAAAACATAAAATAATGGCATTTTGATCGAGTATTGCTCTCTTGATTTATTTTTTTGATCTTTTTATGCTTTTGTGATTTTATATGATTCTTAATTATGGATGCATGAACGATGAAAATGCTATATAATTAAGGAGAATGCTTGTGTTCTATGATTTCTAGCTCAATTTTTAGATTTTATGTGTATGAAACTTGTTTTCATCAAACACGTCCCAAATTTAACCTTTAAAATTATCCTTGGTACATTTTACGACCATATCCCATTACATTTATGTGAAAAAACTCGTGGCACTAAACGTACACCTTCAAGATGGAGAGCTTTTGGCTTATGACACTATCCTTCTCAATATTAAACAAACAAGTCTAGAACCAAGATTATACTACTGACAACCCTTTCTAAAAATGAGCAGCAAAATCAAACCTCTTAAAAAAGAAAACGAACAATGTAGATTGTTGTTAATTATTTGTTTATCTCAATTTTATTTTAAAGATGATATACATATATCACATTTATTTGATTGTGTACTTTTTACAGGACTGCATGATATTCCAGCAAAGATAGTATTTACGAAGTGAACTGTAGATTACAATTGTCAAGTTTCAAAAACTCAAAACTCATTTATTGAATTAAAGTTGTAATATTAAATTTATATTGGCAAAGTTGTAACCTCAGCTATGCTCTCAAAACTTTTCAAATCAGAATAGGTCAAGAACAGAGGAATTATCGACCATCCAATCTCACTAATCGATCAGCTTGATCAATCAACCTTATTTCATTGATCGGCCAGCCTTGATCAACCATGTGGTTTTCACTAATTGAATCTAGTACCCCAATGGTCATTAGACGATCGACCACCCTTTTGGCTTATTGATCTACTTGATATGATCAATCATGCAAGTTTACCTAACCGATAAGAGTTGCAGCATATATTATCAATTTCTTCTTATTTTGTTTCCAACAATCAAATTTTTTGGACCCATATATGAAGGAACATGTACCCACTGTTGTAAGAAACATAAAGCGCTCACTCTCTACAGGTGAAGAAAAAATCCCTAAATGATATTCTCTTATTTTCTCTCTAGTTCTTTGAGTTCTTTGATATTTTTTAGAAGAAAAGTTTTAAAGATAGCCTTATCCGCAAAGGCTATCGTAAAGTAGTGCTCACTCGCTTCCAGGATTTCTAGTTATTTTGCCAATAGTCAAAATACTTTTGGCAATCTATAGCTTTAGTGCTACTATTCCTTTGATACATTATTATTATTCACACATACTATTTGAGATATAATTGCATGTGCTTATATTAAGATATTATCTACAATTATCGTAGTTGCTATTTTTAAGATATCATTGCACCTACATTGAGGGCATGTTTAGTAACTGGGTTAGGTTTGATTGGAGTAACCATATATGAATAGTAGATGTTTGGATGGTTAGGAGGGTTGGAGAGGATTGGAATGATAAATGTGATATGATGTGACATTGATTATGTATTATATTAACTTTTTAATGATTATAATATTTTTTATGTAAACTTTTTATTTGAATGTGGTTAAAATATTATAATAAAGAAATTGTGCAATCCATACAACTAATTACAACCCACGAATGCAGGGGTATAATAGGGTATGCCGCGTTACCCTAGGGTAACCTGGAAACGAAACGGGCCAACAATTATTTATGATATTATTGAGAAAAAAATTGTGAAATATTATTTCAATATTCTTTTTATAATCTCCCTCTTATAGGAACTTTTGGTGTTTAATCCTAAAGTTTGTAGGTAGTTATTAAATCAACAGAGTATGTTCTATCCAATGAAGTCAGAGGACAATTGGAGCTTGTTCACCCTCGATGTTGTCGTAGTATTAAATATGTAGTGTTGACTTTGATGTTTAATCTTAAGTTTTAAAGTAAGAAGCTATATAAATGGTTTAGATATCCAAGTATATATCCCAAGCTTATAGTGAAGAAGTTGGTAGGATCGGCCAATCAGAAATCCTTATTTAGGTGACTCAGGTCATGATTTTCACTCGGTTGGGTTTCCATGTAAAAATATTATGTAGTATGTTTGATTGATTGTATTATGATCACAATTTCAAGAGGTCCATCCAACTGAATTAGGAAAAAAGAGGCTCTTAGATTTGATCATTGAAACTGAAAAGTAGATCATTTCATCGTCCTTGGTATCAGTACCTCTATTAAATGACCTATATGCTACTCTAGAGGAAACCATGAAGGATGAATTTGGATTATGGAATCAAAGAGTGAAACTATATAGAATCAAGGAAGGAGACAAAAGTACACCTCTCCTGATCAACTCAGCTTATACAAAAAGATCTAGAAATCAAATCTATTCGCTTGCTAACCCAAGTGGAAAGGAACCTCTTTGCTAAATGCTAGGTGGTGACGTGGGGGACAATCAATGGCTAGGGTGACTTACTCAAATCCTTGTCTTGTTCATAAGTTGAAAATACCATCAGAAAATTCAAGCTTCTTGAAGACACGTGTTCTAATGGGTTTATTATTGAATTACTTAGAACATTTTGAACATCGATGAAAGGATACTTCATGGTGCTCCTATCCCATGTGGAATCGAACAACTTTGATTAATACCACTAGAGAGATCTAAAAAACTCCATTATCTCTCTAATTTAAAAAAATTGGGGACAAGAAAAAGATAAAAAAACTATATGCATATGAGTGTGATCAACATGACATCAAGGATAATTTCCAAAATCTTATCTGATTGATGTGCCTAAAAACTCTAGTCCCTAATACCACTAACATAATACGAGTCTCTAAAAAAATAGATCTACTCATGAATTCCTTCACACAACCTTTAAAATCTTGGGATATTGAATGAAACGAAATACAAATGTTGTGACGTAAAAATAGACTTTAGAAAAACCTTTGATACATTCTAATGGGACTTCATTATCATGAGCTTAGAAATTATTTGGTGCCTTGAGAAATTCATTTTGTGAGTCATGACAATGCTAAACAAAACCTCTATCTTGTTCAAGCTAAATGGCTCGACCATAGGCTTCTTCAAACTTGAATGAGGGGAACATCATGGGGGACAATGTTTCCCCTCCTCTTTATTAGTCTCTGAAGTGACGCGAACTACTTCGCAACAAAGCTTAGAATTTTGTGTAACTTTGTTCAAAAAGTTGTTGCTTATTACATATATTGTTTTGAAAAGTTGTAATCTCTGATAAGTGTCAACAAATAATTTCTAAATCTATATATCGAATAATTCAATTATGATTGACCACCTATTCTCGGTGATCGTTCACCACTGATTGACCATCTATTCTCAATGATCAACCATCACTGATTGACCACTTGTTACTACCGGATTGATCATCACTTATCGACCTTTACATTTGACATGATCTATCATTGGCCTTTCACTAATCGATCGCTACTGCAAATATTCATAGATCTATTGCTATTTTTTTTTAAATGTCGTAATTCTTGTAACAATACATAAAGGATTCCATACTCGTTGTTGGAAACACACATTTGGAGGATTCACTCTTATTCTCTCTAGAAAAGCAAGAAGCTCTTTCTGAATGATTCTCTCGAAAATGCTCTCTCATGTTCTTCTACTCCTTTGATTTTTCGAGAAGAACATTGTTAGTTAATAGTTGTGAAGCTATGCTATCAAATTAGCAGAGTTCAATCGCTCGCCAGCCCTCGAGTTTTTTCTGATAGCAGTCAGAACACTTTTGGAGCCCTTTCTATCACGGTTATATCCGTTCTATGACTTATATTTCTCATTCACTTGAATTATATATGATATAATTGTTGTGCTTATATGTGTTAATATATTGTGCGATTATTTTCTTTTGGTTGCTAGATATCACTGGTCTTGGTTTGAGATTTTGTATTGGTATTTGTAAAGAAAATTTTTATTCTAAAAAAGATTATTGCATATATGTCTCTTGTTTTTCAAATAACCTCTGTTTGCAGGACTTTAGGTGTTTGATCCCAAGTTTGCAGAGAAGCACTTGAAAGTGAGAATTTGAAGGAGGTCGGAAGAAAGTTGAAGTTGGCATATTCTTCTACAAGTGCTATAGTGTGTGATCTGTAAGTGTTAATTTTGGTGTCTAATCCAAGATTTTAGAGCATCCAGCTTTGTAAACAATTGAGATAGCATTGTAAATGTCTCAGGCTTTATAGTGAAGTAGTTAATTAGCTCGACTAATGATTAAATCCCAAGTCATGAAGACTCAAGTCATGATTTTTACCCTAGTGGATTCCCACATAAAAATATTTTGCAAGTGTGCTGATTGAATTGCTTGTCTGAATATTCTATGCTTGTTGTAAATTCCTCATTAAGTTTCAAAACTATCTTGAACCACTATTCACCCTACTCTAGTGGTGGTGTGATCTCCAAACTCACAAATTTATGCTTTGGAAAGCCCTTAGGAAACTTTCCCATAAACTTCCATAGATTCGCACTCTCTCCCAAAATGCAAGATGTGGTTGATTGGCAACCTTTGATTGATAAGTTTTGTGAGAAGTAGGGGAGGAGGCTCGGATGTTGTCCCTTCCGATAAGGATCACTCTCCTCAACTCTTGTCACCTCCTCTCTTGCAAACCACCTACTTTAGATTATTAAATTCCCTAAATTCGTTATCAAAAAAACCGATAGAATTAGGAAAAAATTCTTGTGGAACAGAAAACAAAATCCATGCCATAATCCTTCTAAATGCAGCCAGATTGTCTGGAATAAAATGTAGAGAAAGAAAATGATGGTTGGAGAATTATAGATTTTGAAAGTGTCAATAACGCAATGCTGAAAAAAAAAGGAACTATGGAGCTATGGGGAGAAGAAAAGGTCTTCAATTTAAACCAGTGAGCTCGACAACCTTTGGGGGGAAAACCCATATCACTGCTTGATGTGGACGACTCGAATGTCCGGAAATCCATGAAAAAGAGCCCAAATGCCATTAGACAAGCAATGTGTACATTCTAAGGATTGAGGAGCACGCTCTGCAATTGTTGGACGGGCCCCTTTGAAGGTCTTGAAGGACGAAGTTTTCAAACTTTGACCCTTTATCCAAAATGATTAAGACACGTGGCATGAGAGCTTGCAAAATTTGAGAGCTCCATATAAATTGGCTGTAAATGCTTAAGAAGATTGTTTTGCTTCGCTTTTGGCCCCGTGTTGAGGACTGCTTGCAGATGGTGGGTTGAGGTTGGAGGAATCTCAACAAAACTCTTTGTTACCTCTTTCAACATGGATGTCAAATCTCTGTAGAGATTTGGAAACATCCCTTTCACATTCGGGCCGCCTACATCTGGTGGCTCCTATTTTACGATGAACATGTTACTTAGGATCGTTGAGGGGATTATGCCCCTAATCGATGCCATCTTTGCAAGAATGATGCTAAATCTTGGGAACATATTTAGTGTAATTGCAATTTTACGCACCATCCGTTCAGTTATCTTGCATTGCCTATGGAATACTCTCCCTACCTAAAAGTTAAGGGCAATTTTGACCACGATGTTAGGATCACAATATGAGCAGTTTTGTTCATCCTTGAGAGAGATGAATTTAATTTCAAGCCTTTCCAATGGAGGCGGAGGTGACAACTAAGCAATATCTAACAGTTCCATTGCTAAAGCAATTTGCAGGATGTTCTCCTTTTTCCTTCTCGTTCATTTCGGCCTTGCCTAACTTTTGTTCTCGTTTGTTATTTCACCCAAAAGAAAAACCCATACCCTTTGGATTTCAAAAATGTAGCCCGTGGCAATCAAGGAATAGGAGATGAAGGTACTCGGAGTAGGCACAATTTGGGCCTCTTTTGTTTCACAGCACTTTGCTTTTGCTTTGGTTCTTGATGCCGTGTTCTTAAAGCGGAGTAAACGTAGTCCATGCTTGGAAGCTAAGGATACATAAAGAGCATTGTCGGAAGCCCTATGGGATGGAAGTATACGCCGTGCAGGTGGCTTTGAAGGGCGGTTGGTTTTACCATCTTTCAAAGATATAAATCTGCCCACCAACAACTCCACGTCAAAATCCATAAGAAGTGTTCTGGCCGAAGGAATTTAGCCCTAATATATAATTGCGGTGTTGACTTGCCCTGATCTTCTTGGCGACTTCGCCATTTTCTCGTTCAAATAGCGACATAACGGTTATAACTAGGAGTTCCGTTGGCGGGGGCAAGCCTTCCGATTTTCCACCCTCTTTGGAGTGGGACTCGAAACCTCTAATTTCGCCCCCCTGCATAAAATGTCGAAGAGGGACCGTTATATTAATTAAGCTGGTTGTACTATATATGCCTAGAGCTTCCAATAGGACCCTCAACCTGATTGGTAATTCGTCCCTCAATTCTTATAGTATTAGATATCAGATTAGAGGTAACCTTAACAATGACATACTTGAAACTACATCACTTTTTGTCATGTGTGTAGTTCTTCAACTGCGTGGAGGTGGATCTTTCACTTGAAATGTGAAGGTCCCACCAGCTTTTGATGACAGTAGGGACGATTGCTTCCATTACTGACCAGAAAGACACCAAATTCTCCTTTAGGAGCTTCCACTGCGGTATAGGTAGGAGCAAGTACAGAAAAACCCTCTGTATAAGGTTCGAAATGGTTAATTGAGGTAGAGTAGACTGAGGTCGGCGGTGGAAAGAAAAGGTTGTGGCATCGGTCCCATCTCTCTCCAGACCTAACATGGTAGTTTCCCATCATGGGGCTTTCGGTATATATATTGAGCCATTGCCAAGGATCCCAGTCTTGTTGAAGGTGAAGGTGAAGTCCCCGATATTGCTCAGCTGATCGATCAGGCTCCGCGTCCTTGGGTCATCCTCCCTCAGCTCCCCTAAAGTGCTTCCCGAAATCGAAGTCCATCGCATTAGCGAAGCTTTGTCTTGCCCCGGGAGCTCACTTCCAGTGCTCAGCATAGCAGGAAAGCGAGTGCTCTGCACCGATTCCTTTTCTTCTCCCCTGAGATGCCTTATCGTTTGCGCTTCTCCCACGCTCGGCTAAGTCGCCAACTTCAGGGGAGTGGGAAGGTGTAGAAAGATAAGTCAGTATGTGAAGCTCCTCAAAGAGCAAGAGAGAGGTAGTAGGCTTTTCTGACTCCTCTTCCCATGCCTTCTTCTTCTTGAGAGATTCAGTCAAATATTGAATAATAAACTCATCTGCTTCTTCGATGCGCCCCACACCTTTGATTAAATATACATAATATATACATTAGTAGCAAGACTCCCCCAAATATCAATATAGAAAATATATAGACTATTTGCGGAATTGGAAAAGAGCCATTCGTCAAGTTGTGTCATATATATACATGGAGGGAAGACCTGAAAGGAGAGGAAAGGAATTGTTGAACTTAGTAGTATTGAGGATGGGAAATCTTCACTTCAGAATCCACGGGGGACTGGCTCGCCCCACACAGCTTAACTCAACTTGCCGAACTCTCGAAATGCATCACGTTATTCTATGCACGAAGGCCGCAATCAATCACCTAACTATTATATGCAAACAAGGAACGAAGAAAAGAGTCAAAAACGAAAAGAGGGCTTTGATTATATAATTTCTAATTGTTGGCAATGTGAATTGAGATCTTTCCCCAAGCCATCGCTCATTTGTAGAGGATCGAGTACTCCCCCTATCGGGTGCTTTCGACAGTTGTCCTCGTAGAAGAGCGAGGAAGCCTTTCTCTTTGCATCACTTCTATCTCTCCCTTTCCCATTTCACTTGGGTACGCATCAGATGTTCGAAAAGCAGCCAGCAAGGAACCCACCATTGACCGCCCATGCCCATTTCAGGGGTGGGTTTAGGGAGGTTGGAGGCAGTGGCGGATATGACACCTATGTTTCCCCAGGACTCCTAAACTGCCTTCTCGATGTCTTCTTATTATACCTCATGACAAAAGCCTCAGATCAAAAGCTAACAATGAAGTCCTCTACTCACAGTCCAGCGTCTTCAGTTGTGTTTTTAAATCTTATTGCCTTGGGGGGATATGTACAAGTCAATGTATGGAATAAGCCGAGGAATACCGCAACCAAAATCAGCTCAGGAATACAGCTACGCCAGTAATCAGGCCATACCCCAGTAAAGTATTTGAGGTGACATGAAATGAGAGATCACATATAATATGCAGTCACATCGCAACCTAGGTCACCAAGTCATCAAAGCCCCAAGCCAACGACATCTTTTTAATACCATATTCATGGAAAACTCGTAAAACCGTGTTGAAGATGGCAATCACTACTGAAGCATTAACGTTTAGGTACATAATACAGATACACATGGCTTGCTATTCATTTTCGGGAAACTAGGTAGATTTGATGTTTCTACATGTGATAAATAAGCGACACTTCGAAAAAGCTAATACCCAGATGACTACTGCAATCTTCGATATTGTTCACACTACTCCAGATGGCAGCCTCATCACAAGATCCCCATGGACGACGCTGCAGAGGAAACAAATTGTTGTGTTAGAAGAATGAATAAGGCTTAAACTACATGTTTATTTTGTTCAAATGGAAAAGCATCTAAAAGCAATAATATCTGAGGGAACATTAGCGAGGACATAAGACGAAGGGCAAAAAAACTTCCGCACCAGCCTCACTAACACTGACTTTCCTCCCGAGAAAATAAAGAAACTGTAATTGGCATTCCTCGTTCAAGGCATCTCAATGAAACTAATTCTTATTCCGAAATCGCATTTCAAAAAATTATTGGTCTGGGTTTTCTTTGCGATCTTAGTAGTTACGTGAAGCATGTTTAATCATGTGGAAATGTTGCATTCCAGAAATCTTTGAGTACAAAATCCAAAGGACAAATAAGCTGAACACTCCAAATTTAACACAAGGGGTTCGTTTTACTTTAAGCACAGGCATACTGGCAAATGCTCCTAAATTTGTGTACGTCAATATTCAAAAAAGCAATTGAAATTTTAAAAACAGATCAGAATCTTGAAATGGGTTTCGACATACCTTTTGATGTAGTAGTAACAGAAGTCTGCCAAGATAAAAGTTTGAACAATCTCAGAAAGCAGAACAAGAGGAGGCCACAACCCCCAGCCAAGAGCAACCAGCAAGTGACCCCGGGTATCAATTACCTGAAATGTTTTTTTTTTTGCAAATTCTGATTAAAACTGAAAAGGATTTAGAGTTTTTACATGTAAAATCAAGAAACCGTGATGCCCAAGATAAATTACAAGTCAAACAAGCATTTATCCATGTGGAAGGAAGAAAAGAATGACAAAACCCTAGAAATCCTAGAGAGTCTCACAGGTGAGAAAATACATAAGTGCCCCTAGTGGGGATTACAATGAATAATTAAGAGTTGTAGCATATACTCCTCAAGTTGGAGCATATCTATCAGTCATGCCCAACTTGGAAACAATCCATGAAAGACGCTTCTTGGGTAAAGCCTTTGTGAAGATATCTGCAAGTTGAAGGTTTGTGTTGATATGAGGACCAGTAATTCTTCCAATCCAGATAGCATCACGAACAAAATAGCAGTCAAGCTCGATATGCTTGGTTCACTAATGGAATACAGGGTTCGTGGCAATATAGGTAGCAGATTTATTATCACAGTATAGTGGAATAGGAGTAGTGACAGCAACACCGAGCTCTTACAAAAAAGCCAATAACCATGTGATCTCGCAGGTGGCTTGGGCCATCGCCATGTACTCTGCTTCTGCACTGGATCTGGACACAACAGTTTGTTTTTTTGCTTCTCCACGTAACAAGATTTCCCCCAACCATCATAGCATATCATGTGGTAGAGCATCGATCCTCATGGGGAACTTGCATAATTTGCATCAGCATATGCGATAACATCAGTGTTCCCATTTGCCCCATAAAAGAGACAACATCCCGGTGATCCCTTTAAGTATCGTAGAATCTGAAGAACATCTTGCCAATGATTGTAACAAGTTTTCTCCATATTTTGACTAGCTCTGCTTACTGCATCGAGTAACATCCTCAAAGACATGATCAGAGGAAATGAAGTGTTTCTTTGGATCTGCAGGAATACCAGAGGGTTTGTATTTAAGTAATCCGGCTTCAGTAAGGATATCCAGACAATATTTCCTTTGCGAGAGATGAAGGCCTCCTGTAGTGCGTAGTACCTCTATGCCAAGAAGTAGCGTAGAGAATCAAGGTCCTTGGTAACAAATACCTTCTGGAGGAAGGCCTTGGTTTCTAATATTCCTTTTTCATCGTCACCTGTGACGACCATATCATCCACATATACTGCAAGTATAAAAGTACCAACCATTTGTTTTCTGATAAGTCATTTGTTTTCTGATAAACACAGAGTAGTCAGATGTCGTTTTCTGGAAGCCAAGTGTGCTTATCTCTGTAGTAAGTCTCTCAAACCGCGCCCTTGGGCTTTGCTTCAAACCATATATGGCCGTGCGAAGTCGACATACGCACTCCCCCTCGACTTCATAAACCGGAGGCTGCATCATGTATACCTCCTCGTCAAGGTCGCCATATAGGAAGGCATTTTTCACATCTAACAGAAATATAGGCCATGTTTTATTAGTTGCTAATGAAACGATAGTCCATATTGACTCCATTCTTGCAACCGATGAGAATGTCTCAAAGTAGTCTACTCCATTTGTTTGTGTGAAGCCTTTGGCCACAAGACGAGATTTTAATCTGTCAATGGACCTATCAGGTGATTGCTTGGTCGTGAAAACCCATCTACATGCTACAAGTCTGGTCCCCTTAGGACACTGCACTAGATCCCATGTCTCCCTAGAAGTAAGAGCATCCATTTCTTCATTCATGGCATGTCGCCATCCTGGATCTTGTAACGCACTATGATGGTCTTTCGGAATGGATATAGCCATAAGAGCATCCGCATATCGTCTGTCGGTGCAAGATAAACTAGCAGTATAAGTGAAGTTCGATATGGGATGAGAAGTGCATTGCCTCTTATATCGTCGTAGAGCAATGGGAAGTTCTTGAGGATCATCTGGGACAACCTTGGAGGGGATACTTGTATAAGGTAAATTATCCTGCAACAAAGGGACAGGTAAAGGAACATCTGGTGGTAAAGATACTTGTCTACATTTATAGACAATGGGTGGAGGTGGAAGATACAGAGGATCTGTTATTGAATGATGGAAGAAACTGGTCTGCTCAAAAAAGGTTACATCTACAGAGATATAATAGCGGTGTCCAGTGGGATCGTAACACATGTAACTTTTTTAGGACGAGAGTAACCAAGAAATACACATTTGATTGCACGAGGAGAAAGCTTGTCTGCAGTATGAAAATTATGAACAAAGGACACAACCAAAAATTCGCAGTGGCAAGGAAAGGGAGACTCGGTTGGATAAAGAAGAGAGAAAGGAATGGAACCATTTAGGGTTGTAGATGGAATTTTGTTGATAAGATGGATGTCAGTCAGAACCGCATCACCCCAATATGTTTTTGGAACTTTCATCGGAGTAAGTAGTGAGCGGGCAATATTTAGGAGATGTCGGAGTTTTCTTTCTGCTATCCCGTTTTGTCGGGACGTATATGGGCATGATGTTTGATGTATGGTACCTTGAGAGTCAAAGAAGTTGGATAGGTCATGTTGGGTAAATTCCAAGGCATTATCAGAATGGAAAATTTTTATACCAGTTGAAAAGATATTCTTAACAAAATGAAAAAAGATTTTGACAATATTATATATTTTCAAACCATCTTTCATAAGATAGACCGAAGACGATTAACTCTAATCATTAACAAAAACAGCAAAATACCTATGTCCACTTAGGGTACGGACTGTACAAGGTCCCCATATATCACAGTGGACTAACGCGAACGGAACAGTACAACGAGGTTCAGTACGAGCAGGGAACGATGCTCGATGATGTTTCCCAAACTGACATGTCTTGCACTCAAATGGCTTGAGCATAGAAAGTTCGGGAAACATTAACGAGAGGGCTTTAGCAGATGGATGGCCAAGGCGAAGATGCCAAAGAAGAGGATCGGTGAAGATAGATGACGCACCAGCAAAAACAGAATTTGAGGGGATGTAAAGATAATAACGTCCATTCTTCTCATGTCCCCCACCAAAAATCTACCTCGTCTCCCATTAGAAGAGTTGAGGCACCCGAGTCAATGATCCAAGCAGGAGTGGACGTAGAGGTAGAGCTGACAATGGTACCTGATATAGTCTCCAGACTAGCAGTAGAAGCGGACACAGTAGTATCACTAGCAAAGGTCTATAGCATCTGTCGAAGATGTGCATACTCAGATGCAGTAAAAGAAGCCTGACTGTCAACGAAAGGCTGATTAGAGGAGGTATCTGTGGTATCATAGGAGCTATCATATGAGGTTGTTTCGTAGGCATTGTTGGCATTAGGAGGCATACCAAACTTTGCCCAGTAACGTTCTGACAGATGATTTAGGCGACCACAATGTGTGCATGCTTGAAAGCGGCTAGAAGTATAACCACATCTGCGCTCGAAGTCATGTCCACATCCAAGGTCACAGACATGACCTCGGCCAAAATCACGCCTGCGTCCTCCTTGATAATTAGATCGGCCTCTAACAAAATGAGTTGTAGTCTCAGCAGACAGAAGAGGAGATGGAGACTCAAGCTCCTGTAGTCGACAAAAGATGGTCTTAAGACTAGGTAGAGCCGCAGCAGTCAAGAATTGATCCTTCACCGATTTGTATCATGGATGTAATCCAAATAGGAACATGTTCTCCTATCTGTTTGTCATAGCAAGCAGGTTGGAAAATGAGAAGATTCTCAAGATGGGCTTGGTTGTCATTTGGGAGTAAGTATTCTCAAGACTTTCCCACATCACTTTTGTCGTCTCCTCCTAGAGAAGAATTGAAGCTATATTCGAATCAACGTTGTTGGTCATTCACGTGATAACTTGACAGCTATCCACATACCAAGTATCATAGTCCTTATCTGTCTCCTTGGGCAGATCTTTAGTGAGAATATAGTTTTTTCGTTGACCACCAATAAAAATCTTAAAAGAGCGGGACCATAAAACATAGTTTTCGAAGCCCTTGAGCTCGATAGGCGTGCCTTATACCATTACAGAGGAAGCCAGGTATAGAGGCTTGGACTCAGTAGACGTTATGGAGGTCACACAAGACTAATGAAGTTGACTAGAGAGTTTCGATGGTCGTGTTCAAGCAAGCATCATATTAATGAGAAGACATTGAGAGAAACCCAGAAGTAGTCGGGGCGTTTGGGGAGTTCTTGTTGTTCAGGTGTTATGCAAAATTAGTTTTGCAAAGATGGAAAAATTAATTTGTTTGTGGATTCTTGGTGGAGAAGAAAATGGAGGGGTTGAGAGGAGAAGACTCGTCGGAGAATGAGGGAATTCTGGAGAAGAGGATCGCGGAGATCACATCGGGAAGGAGAGAGACAAGAGAGAGAGAGATAAAAATTTCAATTTTAATTGTAATAAGACATATCCTTACAATAGACTACCAACCCCTTTATATAGGAGGGGTGGAATTACAAAAATAGAAAGTAAATAAAATTCAAATTCAAATTCAAATTAAAATCCCACTCGATCCTAATTGACTCTAATTGATTTGAATCAAAATTCAAATCTACTTTATCCTAATTGACTCTCATTTTAAATTCAAAATTGAAATTTAAAATCGACTAACTAATTTTGAGATCACACGCGATCTCTTTTATTTAATAAAAATTGCGAGGACTCGAATAAACATAAATAAAATTAGACTCTAATTGGAAAAACTGAGGCCTTATTTATCAATTTCGTGTTGCATCAATTCTCCTCCGCTTGAAAAATTCGTCTCCCGACGAATTGCTTGATCCGCATGCTTGAAACTTGATAATTTTAAGTGAGCATCCTCAATCTTGCCATGGCAGAACCGATGTGAAGCGAACGGCAGCATCCAAGCATTCTTGGAGCGGAAGTTGGAGTCATCAGCTTCATGATGGAAAAAGAGATGTGGCATAACTAGTAGCACCCATGCGCAAGTCGTTCCCTTGATGTGTTGTGGAAAAAATTGATGCGGCATCTTCATTACGAATGTTGCAGCATTCGGAGAACCCATAACAAATGAATGGCACAAGGTTAGGAGGGGAGGAGATGTGGGTAATGAATTAAGCCATGGAACATTTAAATAGGTGGAGCCCATAGTCCTAATCCTATTTTGGCAAGGAAGCAGCCCCAATTTCCTTTTTTCAGCCTTTGTCTTAAAACATTTGTTCTCTAGGGGATGGAATCGAAAATTTTCTATCCCTTCACTTAAAAACTCACAAGTTAAATTTTCCAATAGGTCCTTTGGATAAAATATCTTTGGAAGAGGGCCTCCTTGAAATATCCTCAAAATATCTCCTTACTCCTATTGTCAAGGGATACGATGGAGTAAACACCCTCAATTTTTAGGGTTCATCTCTTCTGAAGTTGGCGGCGGCAACATGGCAAGGGCAAGGGGCGGTGGGGCGTGATCGATGTTGGCGGGCGGCATCGAACCCGAGGGTTAGGGTTCCAGTAGCATCAGCAGCTTAGGTTTGCACCAGGGCAGTAGCACACGCTCTCGTGCGGGTGGTGGCGCGCAGTTCTCCAATGGTGATGACGTGCAGTAACGCAGGGACCGCGTAGACAGGACTTGTGGTCAGTTGTTGGCATCATCGGGTGGCGTCATGGGCTGCGGGTGCGAAATAGTGATGGCGATGGGAAGAGGTGGAAGGGGCAGCACTAGATAAAGGGGAAGGGTGGGGGCGAGGAGGGAAACCGACGATAGCAATGCTGCTGGGTAGGGGAGACGGTGGGGCGATTTTAGGGGCGGAAGGGATGTGCAACAGGTCTAGGGGAGGTGCGGGAGGTGGCGATAGGTTTGGGGGCTGTACCGCAAGAGGTACGGGAATGGCAGGTGGGGTTGATTGCGGCGATTGTGCGGGTGTCGCAGAAAGGGGGTACGGGTGCAGCAGGTGAGGGTGGTGGCACGGGGGTGGCACCGGGAGGTGGCAGAGGTGGTGGTGGGGTGGGGGGGTCAGCGAGAGGGTAGCGGGTGGGTTGTAGGTCAATTTCTGCGGCATTTGTAAGTCAGAATATACCTGGACAACAAGCAGGTCGACCTTTTTTTCTTCTGCAATGGTCTGGACAGTAAGCAAATCATCGTTGACGTTGTTGTTTTCTCCTGAGACGGTCTGGACAGCGAGCGAGTCGTTGTTGTTACCTTTTTTTCCCATCTAAAACGATCTGAACAGCGCACAGATCACCGTCGACGGCAAGATTTTGCTCGTCGTCAACTTGTACCATAAAGATATCAACGTTGTACCATGAGTCTATCCATTGTTGAACCTTAATGCTTATCCAGAGGCGATTCTTGAATTTTTGTTGACGTGAACGCGCATGCGAGCCACGAGATAGGGTTGCTTGATCGAGCTTCAGCCTCCAATATGCGACAAGACCATCGAATCGTGAGAACGATTCAAATTCCATATTCTGATATCAAATGATGCAAAATTAATTTTGTAAAAATGGAAAAATTAATTTGTTTGTGGGTTTTCAGTGAAGAAGAAAATAGAGGGGTTGAAAGGAGAAGACTCGTCGAAGAACGAGGGAATTTTGGAGAAAAAGATCGCGAAGATCACGTGGGAAAGGAGAGAGACAAGAGAGAAAGATAAAAATTTCAATTTTAATTGTAATCTGACATGTCCTTACAATAAACTATCAACCCCTTTATATAGGAGGGGTGGAGATACAAAAATAGAAAGTGAATCAAATTCAAATTCAAATCCCACTCTATCCTAATTGACTCTAATTGATTTGAATCAGAATTCAAATCTACATTACCCTAATTGACTATAATTTTAAATTCAAAATTCAAATTTAAAATCGACTAACTAATTTTGAAATCACATGCAATCTCTTTTATTTAATAAAAATTGCGAGGACTCAAATAAACGTAAATAAAATTAGACTCTAATTAGAAAAACTGAGGCTCTATTTATCAATTTCGTGCTGCATCAAGGCGGGAGAGCATGGTGGTGTTGGCCTCGCTAGGGATGCTGGTGGCACGGGCGATAGGAGTTACAGTAAAAAATTGGGACTGGAGTAGAGAGGTGATATGGCGTAGGGGACGGAGGGGTGTATTGTTGAAGAGCATGAGGCGATGGGATACAGGGATGGGGCTACAAGGATAGGTGCAGGGGGTCATGCGACGGGGGGGATGGGGCAACGTGGCTGGGGCTCGGGGCTGGGGTGACGGGGCTAGGCGGTGGGAGCTTGGGCGATGGGGTGACTTGGCACGACAGGTAGAGGGGCTTGGGTCTGGGGCTGCAAGGCGATAAGGTTGCAGGGCTGAGGCGACGGGGGGTACAGGGGTACAGGGCGGCGATGGGTAAGGGCGATGGGGGGGGGGGGGGGGGGGGGGGGGGGTACATGGCAATAGGGTTGCAGGGCTGAGGCGACGAGATGTACAGGGCAATGGGGGTGGAGGCGATAGGGTTGCGATGGGATAGGGACAGGGGGTTCGGGGCGACGACACTAGGGATTAGTGGCGATTGCACAAAGAAGACTTGGAGAATATGGCGGCATCGATGGGAGGAGGTGAAGTAGGGCGACGTCGTTGGCTGGGGTTTAAGAGTGGATAGGGGATTAGGTCAGAGTTGTGGTTCAAGACCGTGGCTCTGACCATGTGGAAGGAAGAAACGAATGAAATTGCTTGTTTATTTCATGGGTCTAGGGATCCTTTTATGGGACGAAATCCTAGAAAATCTCACATGTGACATGTGAGAAAATACACAAGTGCCCCTAGTAGGGATGACAATAACTAAAATGATAATTAAGAGTTGTAGCATATATTACTAACAACCCACATTAAGTGTTTAAAAAAAATACCCACATTAAGTTTGAAGCAACAAAATTACATGTGCCTCAAAGATTTTTATTGACGTACTCAAACTTAACTCCAAGCGTATGTTCAGATATTGTGGCAAGCTGACAGAATATACCAGCCATTTTGTGTGTGCCCCCAACGTGTCAGGTGTGAATATAAATGGAAACCTGATTTTCTGTGGTGCCAATATCATCCTAGAGCAAGTGCTGCAATACACTGCAGAAAGGCACATATATAACTTTTAAGGGTGCTTTAGACATGCTACCAAGGCCTCAAATTTCGATCCCGGTTACCATTTCGGTCAGTTTTTGAACTGGAGCCCCCAAATTTTGGTCGATATGGCCATTTCGACCGAATTTTGGTCATCTACCGAAACCGAAGTTTGACCAAATTTCAGCAAAATTTGATCTCATGCATGCTGCCCCATAAAGCCAAATTTCCCAACATATATGTTGTCTCTGTATCACGCAAACCATCTTCTATTTTAATTTTTTATGAAGTTTAATTATTAACTTCACAGTTAGTTAAGTCATTACTTAAATTATGAGTTTGACAGTTAGGCTCGGAAAATCTAACAATCATAATGAAATGTTTGTATATTTATTACTTGTTAGGTTAGATATATAATATCCGTTGACACGAAGAAGAATGCCCATATATTTAGATTCCAGTTCTCGTTTGTATACGTCTTTTCTGGGATTTGGATATATAAGAAGCAATCATGTCATCCACGGTAGACTAGAGTCAGGTGCTGAGAGGGTGTCTAAAGCAGTGAGATTTCTGTGTTCATTTCGATGTTAAGATTCCAGGCAAAGTCGTAAAGGTTTCCTCCTCATCTAGTCTACCAAAAGCTTTATCTGGATGTCCAATGTAATTTTTTCAACAACAAATGATCGATATGCCTTTAAGTCTCATGATGCAATTTTTATTAGTGCATGCATCTGCCCTATTGTTTTGATGATAACAGATCACTTTTAGTGTATAAACTGACTTATCATGAAGAGCTGCACATTCAATAGACAAAAAAGACTGAAAGAAGGAAAGATGAGGCCATGTGACTGCAATAGTGAAAAAGCTAAACACAAGAAAGCATGTTGTCAAAATAAAAAAATTGTGGACAACAATAAAAAGAAAAATAATATGCAACAAAGACTCATCTGCCAGATACAATGTAGAAGAGCCTCAATGCATATGTAGTACTCCCATATCAGATGGGACACTTTTAGCCCACTCCTATCTCAAATTCAACCAGAAAGTCCAAATGATCTCTCTGTCTAATCAAGTGATTGATAAATCTCACTAACTGACCTCTCGTTTCTTTATTGAAAGAGCATCTGATCAATCACTCAAACCTAGTGACTTGGCAATGAACTTGTAGTTATCTAACAATCAAGACCTAATGATCAATCAATCATGTCAATTGTCATCCAAACTGAATACCTAGGTGATCGATCACCTCTTGTCACATTATCAATTAGTCTTTTGAAATCTGCTCCACAGCCCTATTCTTATTATATATTTTTAAACAAACTGAAGTAATCAATCAACACGCTTTCAGTAGTTGATCAGTTGCACCTAAGAAATCGATCAGCCTGTCTCAAAATTGAGCTCAATGTTCATTTATCAATTTCGGAAATTGTCTGGGTCAGTTATTTCCTTTTGTACATTTCCTTACTGTTGGGTTATGATTTTAGCTTATTAGATATAACCTTCCAAGGTGCCTATGCAGAACAAAACTCCGTTGCAATATAATAAATCTTTGAGAGGAACTCAGAAATGTAAAATACTCAAGTCAAAAGTTTAACATATTCTCTGCTTGTGGTCAGATAAAAACTAAGTATTAAATCCACTAAATGCATTATAGACATTAATAAGATACAATATACTTCATGCATCCTGAGAAGCCACTGCATAAGGTGCATTAGAGTGCATCAAACATGTGTATTCTTCAAAGACACCACCTCGACACCTTCTAGCCATTTCGGTAAGATTTCCTCCTAACTTTCGTTTGAATGGAGGTGATTAGCCTCACGCATCACGGAAGCGGAAGAAATCTGACTTCAATCCAAATAATTAGGCTTGTCTTATGAGCCGCATAGATAGCAAATAACAAAAAATATTCAAAGGCAAAACCACATGGCACCGGAAACCATTTCCGAACCATTTCACCATCCACGGGAGATGACTGAAAATACCTATGAAGCATGAATACGATCCTTAGCCTCCAAAATAAAAAACCTCCTAACTTGAGTCCAATCCTACAGAGGTGGTGCGAAGATGCCCCGTGTATATCCCACGAACTTGAGAGATGATTCTTTTTTTCTTGATGTCCACGTCCAAGTTGATCGTGATAGAGTATCAATGTTTCGGATTTCATCTCACGAAAACCGCCTTCTTCTTCAGATACCGAAGGCATCGAAGTATCCTCCTCACAAGATCAGATGGCCCGATGGTGAGGAGAGGAGAAGAGGGTGGACGGCCATATAAAAGAGGGAGAGAGGGTGGACGATCATAGGATTTCTCCTATTGTTTTTCTGAAACGAACTTCAATATTGTGACTTTAATTCCCTGCATATCATGTTATGTTGAAGAGCACACATGCTTCTTCCTTTATAGGCTAATGGATGGCCAAGATGGAAATCTCTTCTTGTATTGAATTGTTAGGATTCAATCCTATTTCTATTAGGATTAGAAAGTATCGGTGGAAAAATAATCTATACCACCCTAGGCTCTCTTATATCGAGACTCCCAATGGATAAATTATATAATGTGGACAGCGTAAATAATGAATAAATAAGCAATACTATAACATACTATAACATAGAAAAATCTCTACAATCTCCCTCAAGATGGAGCATAGATGTTGATCATGCTCAACTTGGAACCACACTTTTGAAAAGGGCCTCTAGCCAATGATTTGGTGAAGATATATGCAGCTTGCTCCCTGAACTGACGTGGGAGGTGGAAATGAAGACTTTTTGAATCATGTCACGTGTATAATGGCAATCCAACTCAGTATGGTTTCTCTTTTCATGAAAAGCATGATTGTTGGCAATAAAAAGTGCAGCATGGTTGTCACATTGTAAGTGCATGGGAAGTGGTATATCAATTCCAAGATCGATCAAGACTGGTGTAACCAGCAACATCTCAGTGGTCCATTATGTCATGGCTCTGTACTCTAATTTGCACTGGATATGGCTAACAATATATGTATCTTGCTCTTCCAAGATACTAAAGAGCTACCAACAAATATTGTTAACCCTGAGGTAAACTTTCTATCCTTAGGACATCCTGCATAGTCTGCATCTGCACAAGCTGAGACATTGAGAGATGTCCCTCTCTTGGAAAGTAGTCATGCACTTGGAGATGACTTCAAGTACCTCAGAATCATGTGAACAGCATCTATATGTACATGTCCAGGTTGTTCCATGAACTGTCTAACCCGACTAACAACAAATGAGATATTTGGTCTGGTGATTGTAACATAAAGTAGTTTCCCAACAAGCCCTTTGTATCTCCTCTTATCCACTTCCTCTGTATCATCGTCGTATAGTCTCATGCTAGATATCATAGGAGTAGTTGCAGGTCTATACCCGTTGATGCAACCTAAATGAACAATGAACTAAATGGCGTTCCTAACAATTGAAACTAAGGACTAGATGACGAACACAAATAAGAAGATATGCGCAGTGCGAAAAAATCAGCAACAAATGAACGCAACGACTCGAACTTTAGCACCGGTTTCTTCCACAACTTTAGGACAAATCAATTAGTTAACGACTAATGGAAATAAATAACGATGTTGCAGTTTAGAATCTTAATAAATCATCAAACCGAATAGCAATATCACAGGCCACAATGATAAATTTATGCGGCGGAGTAGTATGTGAAAAAATACGCTCATACCACAACCGGCAAGGGATTTTTCGGCGTGCTTCAGATCTGATCGGCGCTAACTGGGGTCAGCTTCGCAGCAACTTGCAGTAGCCTCGTCCAGGAGAACAGTCGGTGCGAGTGCAGGGGTTCGGGTGACGGGTGATTGCAGTGGCGGCTGGCCAGGAGTTGGCAGGTGGGAAGGTGGGTCCGAGAGGGTTGCGAGCGCGGGAAGGAGGAGCTGGCTGCGGGGCAAGGCGAAGGGCAGGGGAGGGGATTCAGCGGAGGCAGGCGAGGTGGGGGGGCACGGGGCTGGCGCCCAAAGGTGGAGGGGCGGAGGAGGATGGCTGAGCGTGGCGGCGCGAAGGGAGGCAGGAAGGCAGAGGCGCGTGTTGCCAGTCAAGCCGATGGCGACTCAGGCGGGCGATGGTGGTGAGGAATAACCGGGGAGGGAGCGGGGTGAGAGGGGAAGGATGCGGTCGCGTGAGCGTGGAGGGGGCAAGGGCCGTCAGCGGGAAAGGACTGCGGCTGGAAGGGGCGGCTGGGAAGGGAAGGGG
This sequence comes from Ottelia alismoides, assembly GCA_037367405.1. Taxonomy (NCBI): domain Eukaryota; kingdom Viridiplantae; phylum Streptophyta; class Magnoliopsida; order Alismatales; family Hydrocharitaceae; genus Ottelia; species Ottelia alismoides. The sequence continues at coordinate 309,016 of JAZKJV010000228.1, forward strand.
TTCATGGGGAAGACAGAGGCGGCGGCGGGGGGGGGAGTAGGGTTTGGGGTTGGGGAAAAGAACACGGGGGAGAGGGGGAAAGGAGAGGCGGAATCGAGAGAGAGAGAGAGAGGAAAGAGAGAGAGAGATAAGTAAGGGGCAAATTAATCATTCATTCAAACTTGAGCCCAACCCTAATACAAGGGGGCCTTTTATAGAGGCTAACTCCCCCCAAAATAAGCAACAACTTCCTAAAAATTAGGGAAAGAAAGAAAACAAAAAAAGAAAGGATAATAAGGCCTTGTATAATGAGCCTTTTACATAGGACATAAATAAAATAAATAAACAAAACAAATGATAAATAAAATAAACAAAACAAATGTTCACTAAATTTAAAATTGATATCATGCTGCATCAACTCCCCCTGCTGAAAAGAATCTCGCTCCGTCGAGATGGCATCGTGGAAGTTCTGAAATATATCGGGGCGGAGTTGTTGGAGTTCATCCTCGTCAATCCAGGTGCAATCGGTAAGAGGTCGTCCCTTCCATTTGACTAGATATCGTCGGAAGAGACCACGTCTAGTCGTCATATCCCGGATGTCTGCAATATCTTCAATCTGATCGGCATCGGTTGCGGTTGTCCTCAGCAGGAATTACTGGCGTGGTGGCATCTATCTGTTCATCTCCATGATATAGAAAGAGATCTGCTACATTAAAGACTGGTGATGTCTGAACGTCTGGCGGCAGGTCGAGTAAGTAAGCATTGTGCCCGATCTTCTTGAGGACTCGGAATGGACCAATCTTTCGTTCACTCAATTTTTGGTGGACTCTCAAAGGAAACCTCTCTTTTTTTAGGTGGACCATCACTAATTCTCCAACTCTGAACTCGCTCTCTCTTCGGTGTAGGTTGGCTTGGGCTTGGTATTTCTGGGTCATGGTTTGGAGTTTGGCTCGGATTTCAGTATGGATGTGGGTTAGGTGTTCGACCAGATCCTCAGCAGCTGCACTACTTCTCCCTTGCATGGTTGTGGGTTTTAGGTCTAGAAATTGGGCAAGTGGAAAGCCGTACACACTCTCAAATGGTGATAATCCGGTGGACCTATTAGTGGAATGCTATACGCGAATTCCGCTTGGGGAAGAATTAGATCCCATTTGGACGGAGAGTCCCCTGCAAGACATCGCAATAAATTTCCTAACGATATGTTAACTACTTCGTTTTGCCCATCAGTTTGTGGATGATAAGCGGTGCTTTATTGCAAACGAGTACCAAGACGTGACCAAAGCGTACGCCAAAAATGACTCAAAAATCGGGTTACGATCCGAAGTGAAAGAACGAGGAACACCATGCAATCGAACGACATCACGAAAAAACAAATCAACGACATGAGATGCATCTGAGGTTTTTCTACATGCAATGAAATGTGCCATTTTAGAAAATCTGTCCACAACCACAAAAATAGTCAACTTTCTGTACCGTAAGGGGTAAGCCTAGCACAAAATCCATGGTGATGTCTTCCCAGGGCCGCAGAGGAATCGGCAGAGGTGTATACAACCCAGTGTTCTTCCTATGGCCTTTGAATCTTTGACATGTTTGGCATTTTTGTACGAATTTTGTAACATCCTTTCGCATTTACAGCCAATAAAATCGCTCTTGGAGAAGGGTCAAGGTATTGTCCCTTCCAAAGTGTCCAGCTAAGCCACCGTTATGTAGTTCTGAAATTAGGTTTTCGCGAAGGGAGGTGGCAGGGATGCACAGTCGGTGGCCTTTGAACAGGAACCCCTCATGAAGAACATAAGTGGTTGTCGGGTCCTGCCCAGTATCAACACATTCTGCATAAACATGTTCGAAGTCAGGATCAGTGGGGTAGAGGTCCTTGAGTATGTCAAATCCAGTTGTGCTGACGGTCATTGTGGTCAGGGCATGTGCTCGTCTGCTAAACGTGTCGGCCACGCGATTCAGGGTTCCAGCTTTGTGCTTGAGGTGGAAGGTGTATTCTTGGAGGAAACTAACCCATTTGGCATGACGCTTGTTAAGGGTCTTCTGAGAGTTCAGGTATCTTAAGGCTTCATGATCAGAGTTAAGGACAAACTCGCGTTGGATCAGGTAATGCCTCCAATGCTTGAGGGCTTGCACCACGGCATAGAATTCGACATCATAAGTGGAGTACCGTGATCGAGCTTCATTTAATTTCTCACTGTAGAATGCTACAGGTCGTCCTTCTTGACTTAGGATGGCACCAATCCCGACATGTGAGGCGTCGCAATCGACTACAAAAACCTTGGTGAAGTCAGGAAGTGCCAAAATAGGGGCATGTGCCAATTGATGTTTTAGATTTTGAAAGCTGGTTTCTGCTTCAAGGGTCCAAGCGGGTGCGCCTTTACGCGTGCACTCTACCAATGGTGCAGCACAAGTGCTAAAGTTCCGGATGAAGCGTCGGTAGAAAGAAGTCAATCCCAGAAAGCTGCGAATCTCAGTGAGGGTTTTTGGCATGGGCCAGCTCTGAATGGCCTGAATCTTAGAGGGGTCAACCTTAAGTCCATCGACAGTGACAATGTAGCCCAGGAAGAGGACCGTGTCAGACATGAAGGAGCATTTCTTGAGGTGGACATACAGTTGTTGGGCTCTCAGGGTTTCCAAGATTTGTCGTAAGTGAGATAAGTGGTCTTCTTTGGTCAAGTTGTAGATCAGGATGTCATCGAAGTACACAACTACAAACTTACCAATGAAGGGTCGCAATACATGATTCATGGTTCGCATGAAAGCAGTCTTCCACTCGTCTCCAGGTCGGAGGCGAATCTGATGGTAACCACTGCGAAGATCCATTTTGGAAAACAATTTGGCACCCGATAGCATATCAAGCATGTCGTCAAGGCGCGGAATGGGAAAACGATACTTGATTGTTATCTTGTTGATAGCGCGACTATCCACGCACATTCTCCACGTACCATCTTTTTTTGGGGTAAGCAGAGCAGGAACCGCCACGGGGCTCATAATCTCTCGAACATACCCACGTCGTAGAAGATCAGTGACCTGCTTGTTCATTTCTTCGTGTTCCATTGGGCTCATCCGGTAATGGGGTAAATGGGGTAGGTTGGCTCCAGGGACCAGGTCAATGTGATGTTGAATAACTCGCAATGGGGGTAGTCCTTCAGGCAACTCTTCAGGCATAATGTCAGCGAACTCTTGGATGATGGGCTTTATCTGAGTCGGGACTTCGGGTGTAGTTGTCTTTTGATTGTCCACTTCACGTCCCATTAAGGCATAAATGGTGGAGCTCTCCTGAATTTCACGTTGGAATGTCTGGGCTTCCATCAATAATACGGGACCCGTAGTCGAAGGTTTTGACGGTGGAGTGTTTACCCGGTTGTGCAGTCGCAGCTCGAAGGGTAGCCACCTGGCAAGGGCTAAGGGTTTCGCGTTGTGGTCTAAGGGTCACACGCACCTTGTCTATGAGAAATGAGTAAGTGTTCAATTTTCCTCTGTGCTCAGTGTCTCGATCGAACTGCCAAGGTCTCCCAAGTAGTACATGACAGACATCCATAGGGGCAACATGGCACCACACCTCGTCTTTATATGAAGGTCCAATCGAGAAGCTAACGAGGCTCTGACGGTGGATTGGAAGTTGAGTACCACCTCGAAACCATGCCACACTGTAAGGTTTCTTGAGCGGTTGAGTCGGTAGACCCAACTTATCGACAATTTCTTGAGAAACGAAATTCTCAACGCTTCCTCCATCAATGATTAGCGAACAGCGACGTCCTCCTGAGGTGCAGGTGGCTCGGAAGATGCTGCGTCGCAGCCAACTATCAGCATCATGGGCAACGGGTGTAAGCAGGATGTTTGTAGGTGCGTTGTCGGGAGCGATAAAGTTCTCGTGTTCAATTACCAGGAACGGACCGGATTTGTCTCCATCCACTCCTAGAGGTTCATAGTCATCGGCTCCCATGGTGTCAGCAGTCAAACCAGATGGTTACTGCTCAGGTGATTCATGTGGTTCAGGGTCAGGATCTTCAGGGTCGTCAATGGTGCATAAATGGACAGGTCTAGCCTTAGGGTTTGGGCACTCTGCTGCTCGATGTCCCTTTTGATAACATCGGAAGCAAGTATCAGGTCCTACAATAGGTCGACTTCCCAAGATGCCTGGGCCAGGGTTTCCAGTAGGTGGTCGGACGATGACAGGAGTTGATGGTTTGGTTCGGGGTTTACCCGCAACGATGGATGGGGAACCTATCAGTTTGGAGGTCGTCATCGGGGTACTGGTGCGAGGGACGGAGTTCGCAGAGAAAGACATCTTCCTTGTTTGGGCTTTAGCGAGTTTGGTCTCAGCCCGTTCAGCCTGCTTGTAGGCTTCGTCGACGTCTCGGCAGCTATGGAGGTAGAGTTCATCCTGGATAACTTGGCGGAGGCCTTGCATGTAGCGGGTGACTTCCTGAATAGGAGTCTCCTGCAAGCGGTTGCGATGGACTAGGGACAGGAACCCTTCGATGTATTCCTTCACGCTCATGGTACCTTGTCTCCATGATTGCAGTCGTGCGTATAGATCTCGTTTGTAACCTTCCGGCACGAATTTGGTTTTCAGTTTGGCCTTCATCTTGCTCCAACTGCGGATCTTACTTTTTCCTTTTCGTTTGCGTTCAGATTGCAAACAGTCCCACCATAGCAGAGCATGTCCCTTTAATTTGATTGTGACGAAGTGAACCTTTCGTTCGCTCGGCATAGACTTCCACACAAAGAAGTGTTCGACGGCTTGGAGCCAATCCAAAAAGACATCAGGGTCTCTTCCTCCGTCAAATTCTGGAACATCGAGACGGATGCCTCGATCCCATCCATCATTGGACCTAGGTCGATTTCGTGGTGGGAATTGATATTCGCCAGGAGGTTGTGAAGTATACCCAGAGGTGTGTGGGTCTTGGATCTTGGAAGTGAAAGGGGTGGTCTCCTGGTCCTTCTTCTTCACTTTCTTGTGAATGATATTCGCTAACATGTCCGTCGAAAGTAGAAGAGCTAGAGTCACGGGAAGTGCTACTCCGAGAGTGCGGTTTCCGGCCAGTACGTCGACCTTTGTTGGGTGTTTCATCACTATGGTCTGGTCCTAGCACGCGACTATTCAATGTGGCAATTTGTTCGTATGCGTTGTTAACTCGACGATCTACTCCGGCGGTTTGAGTGCTCAGTTGATTGCACATGTGTTGTAATTGGGCAGACAAAGCCTCTAATGTTAATTCAGGGTGTGAGGTATAGGTGGGTTTAGAGGCACTAGGTTTGTCGGCCATGGGAATCCTCGGGTTTCTGCTTTATTTGTTTTGGGGATTTTTTTGTTTTGTTTTGTGTGTTTTTTTCTTTTTTGTTTTTTTTATTTTTATATGCAATGAATAAAAGGAATGCAACGGAGATGCAAGATCGTTAGGCTCTGATACCAAATTGATGCAACCTAAATGAACAATGAACTAAATGGCGTTCCTAACAATTGAAACTAAGGACTAGATGACAAACACAAATAAGAAGATATGCGCAGTGCGAAAAAATCAGCAACAAATGAACACAACGACTCGAATTTTAGCACTGGTTTCTTCCACAACTTTAGGGCAAATCAATTAGTTAACGACTAATGGAAATAAATAACGATGTTGCAGTTTAGAATCTTAATAAATCACCAAACCGAATAGCAATATCACAGGACACAATGCTAAATTTATGCGGTGGAGTAGTATGTGAAAAAATACGCTCATACCACAACCGGCAAGGGATTTTTCGGCATGCTTCAGATCTGATCGGCGCTAACTGGGGTCAGCTTCGCAGCAACTTGCAGTAGCCTCATCCAGGAGAACAGTCGGTGCGAGTGCAGGGGTTCGGGTGACGGGTGATTGCGGTGGCGGCTGGCCAGGAGTTGGCGGGTGGGAAGGTGGGTCCGAGAGGGCTGCGAGCGCGGGAAGGAGGAGCTGGCTGCGGGGCAAGGCGAAGGGCAGGGGAGGGGATTCAGCGGAGGCAGGCGAGGCGGGGGGCGCGGGGCTGGCGCCCAAAGGTGGAGGGGCGGAGGAGGATGGCTGAGCATGGCGGCGCGAAGGGAGGCAGGAAGGCGGAGGCGCGTGTTGCCAGTCGAGTCAATGGCGACTCAGGCGGGCGGTGGTGGTGAGGAACAACCGGGGAGGGAGCGGGGTGAGAGGGGAAGGATGCGGTCGCGTGAGCGTGGAGGGGGCAAGGGCCGTCAGCGGGAAAGGACTGCGACTGGAAGGGGTGGCTGGAAAGGGAAGGGGTTCACGGGGAAGACAGAGGCAGCGGGGGGGGAGAAGTAGGGTTTGGGGTTGGGGAAAAGAACACGAGGGAGAGGGGGAAAGGAGAGGCGGAATCGAGAGAGAGAGAGAGAGAGTAAAGAGAGAGAGATAAGTGAGGGGCAAATTAATCATTCATTCAAACTTGAACCCAACCCTAATACAAGGCGGCCTTTTATAGAGGCTAACTCCCCCCAAAATAAGCAACAACTTCCTAAAAATTAGGGAAAGAAAGAAAACAAAAAAAAGAAAGGATAATAAGGCCTTGTATAATAAGCCTTTTACATAGGACATAAATAAATAAAATAAACAAAACAAATGATAGATAAAATAAACAAAACAAATGTTCACTAAATTTAAAATTGATATCATGCTGCATCACCCGTTCATGCATGTTTCTGCTAAAAGGTTTGTAACAACCTCACAAGACCCTGTTGATTCCTGTTGATTCCTGACAAACCCTAATCCCAAGAAGTATCGTAAATGACCAAGATCCTTGGTAACAAATTGTTGCCCAAGGAACTCCTTAGCCTTGCAATCCCATGCACATCATCTAATGTAACGATGATATCATCAACATAAACCATAATAACTGCACATCCATGAGTTCTATTGCGATATTTCTATTTCTTTATATTTATTTCTTGTCTCTTTCATGCACTTCATGTGCTATTTACCCAGGGATTTTCTCCTATATAAGAGAGCCCTAGCGTTTCAATAATGATATACGAACTTCATTTTTCCTCCAACATTGTATCCGAACCTAGAACGGGGTTCTCATATCTCAATAAACCCTAACCCTACCACCCCCATGTCACCGTTGCGGGTCGTCGTTGCCGTCGTCTAGCCCCTCCGGCCAGTAGGCCCGATAGCCCCTAACGGCACCACAGCAAGCAGGTCCTAGCAGCACCTCCGTCCGACCCCTCCGGCCAGCATGTCCGGTCGATCTTAGCGGTTGTTCTAGTCGCCCCTAGTAGATGCTCCGCCCAGTCCTGCACCACAGCCAGCCAACCTAGTCGTTGCCGACCACCCCAGCCATCGTCGACTGCCTGTTGTCGGCCGCACCAGCCGTCGCACTCCTCATAGGGTTTGATCTTGACCGGAATACGTGATTTTTAAGAACAACAGGGATCACTATAAGAACAACCTTTAGTAGCACCAAATGACCATCTCTAGATCAAATTGATGCTTTCCAACCAGATAGTTTCTTCTTCTCGATAATAAGTAGTCAGTCAACGTATCTAAGCTTGTCACAAGTCAAAGGTAGGCCAAGATATATGGTCAGCAGTGAGCCGTGCTCAGTCCCTAACTCCTTGACACTAGTCGCAACCTCATCTTTAAACATGTCAAAGGGGATGACCGTAGGCTTAATCCGATTGAGATTCATACCAGACAATTCACCAAAGATCTCCAGGGTCAACACCAATGTTCAGGAAGACGCTATGCGGTATTCAGTCGAAGGGGTCACTGCATAGAGAGTATGTGGTATGCAAAAGAGTATGCAGGAAGTATGCGGTTTTATGTGGTTTGGTAATTTTATTATTAAAAATATAAATAGAAACTTGATATTATGTTAATGTCCTCAGTCGAGAGAGTATGCGGGGAGTATGCGATTTTATGCAGGAGTATGCAGTTTTATGCGAGAGAGTATGCAGTTACATGCGGGGAGTATGCATTTTTATGTTATTATGTGGATGATAAAAAAAATGTTTATTAGAAAAGCGGCCGAGTAGGCAGTCGCATAGGGGGTATACTCGACCGAGTATGCGGGTTAACTCGCATACATGGCCGTTTCACAATACTTGGAGCCGTAAGGCTACCGAGTACGAGTATGCGGTTTACTCGGTTGCTTTCCTGAACACTGGTCAACACCATACATCTCGCCTCAACACGAATGCCTTCAATGAACAAAATAGTGGCATCAGCACACTGGAGCAAATGAGCATTAATGTCCCCATGGACGTAACTAGATATCAAACCCTACACTGAAACCTGGTCAACCATGCACGCCACTTTCTCATGTCATAGATGTCGATTTTCACTTATCATCAATAAGGGAAGTATGGAAAACATGTTCACACAAGAAACGGTGGATAAATTAGGATTGCAAGATAACAATCAAAACATCCCTACAGTTTAGCATAGTTTTTAGGGAGCCACTTAAATACACATTTAGTATTCAATATTTAGATCGATATATGAAGAGAATGGCATATGTTATGCTCCATCGATGTGTCATATCCTTTTAGAGCGCCTAAGGCAGTTGGATCATAACACATACCATAAAAACAAAATAAAACATGTATATGCATAATGAATGGGATATGCATTACCCTCCAACCTCGTTGTGATGCCACAAGCTTGAGACAAGGGTCCATTTTATAATTGTAGAGAATATTATGTAGTTGGTGTATCGTTTATTCTATTTTTTATTTTTCCGATAACCTCTTATGTAATTTACCCATGGGTCCTCTCTATATAAGAGAGCCTAGGGTTCTATGGAATAAACAGATTTATCATTTCCACCAACATGGTATCAGAGCCAAAACCATAATCCTAAAACCCTACCACCGCCGCCTCTCTCTCTCCCTCCCTTTCTCGGCACCGCCGCCGCCCCTACCCTTAGGGCGCAACCGCCGCCACACCGTCCCTTCCCTTCTCCCGCTGCCATCCCGTGCCTCCCTACTGGCCTATCTCCGTCGTGGGCCTCCTCCACCGCCGGCTTATCTCTACACCACAGGCCTCTCCACCATAGGGAGCCCTCCGTCGCTGGCTCCTCCCCCAACGTCGGTGTCTCCTCCTCCGTTGGCTTCTCTCTCTCCATGGATTTGAGTGTGTAACGTCTACATATGCACTCAAATCCCGTCTAGTTGATGTAGATAATTCTATTTTGGTCTACGGATCCTAATTCTTCGTCCCTGGCATTATGTATGACAACAAAGTAGATATGCCCTCCATCGGCGCGTTCAAAGGTCTCGCGCCAATAGTCAAGATGGATGGAACGAATTATGAGCTCTGGGTGATGCAGTTGATGAGCCTCATGAGGTCGAACGGTAAGAAGCACATTCTTACCGAGGAAGAACCGGCAACGAAGACTGGGATCTATGCCTCCTGGGAGGTTGATGATTCATCTCAAGCACGTTGATGGAGATTGCAAATGATGTCCTCCATCAACCCACCGTTGAGGCGATGTGGGACATCCTGGCAGCCACTTATTCGCATGTGAGAAATGAAACAAAGATGTTACAGCTCCAGCATGACATACTCACCATGAAGCAGAATGGTCGGCCACTACATTCCTTGTATACATCCCTATGGGGGATGTTTGAGAAACTTTACAATACTATACCTCTCGCGGCTACCCCTGAGCAGCAGAAGACCTTCCGGAATGCTACCATGGTGGGGGTACTTCTAGCAGCTCTTGATCCTGAGTATGAGGCAGCCCGATCTCAGATACTTGCCGATGCTACCATTCCTCCTATGGAGGATGTTTACTGGAGGCTTAGCCACATCTCTGTTCCTTCCAGCACTATTACTCCACCACCTTCGGCGATGGCTGTGTCGCGAGGTAGAGGTGGTCAGTCTTCATTCCGTGGACGTGGACCTCATGGCCGAGGAGGTCGTTTTCGCCAACCATGCACTTTCTGCCATCGCACGAGTCACTCCGAGGATAGATGCTATTCTAAGCATGGATTTCCAGCATCGGCGCGCGTAGCTGAGCATGTTACATCTCCGTTGGCATCCACTTCAGATCACCGGTTTGAGGCTTGTGGCGCGATTGTATGATATTATGCCTCTCAACCATCTACAGATTCTCCAGGAGGCCCTTCAGATATTGCAACTTCAGCATCTATCAGTACTTTTACCTCTGCCAGCACCTCAGGTAGTGCTTCTGCTTTTACATCCTGTCATGATCTCTCAGATTGGATTATGAACTCCGGCGCAACCCATCATCTCTGCCACGACAGAAATAGACTTGAGTCATACAGAGATATTCCACCTGGACGCTCAGTGCTCATAGCAGATGGGACTCATTCCCGTATCGTTGGACAGGATGAGATTACTTTGTCACCGTCCATGCATTTACAGAATGTTCTACATGCTCCTGTGCTTTCCATGAATCTACTGTCTATTGGTCAAATTACGAAGGATTTGCACTGTCGCGCTATATTTGACCCATCTTCTCTTATTTTTCAGGACATACTAACAGGCAGGTGAGTGGTTGTGGCTCTGAGCAGAATGATCTCTATCGTCTAGTTCGGAATTCATATGTTGGCGTCACTTCCTACTCAGCCGGATCAGTCTCTCTGCACACATGGCATCTACGCTTTGCCTACTTCAAAAGATGTGTCATCTCTTGCCTCAAATTTCTCCAAGTTCGTCGTTTCAATGTGAAGCATGTTAGTTGGGAAAGCATCATCAAGCTAGCTTCTCTAGTCATCAGTTTCGGAGCAGTAGCTCTCCTTTTGAATTATTTCATGTTGATATTTGGGGTCTGAGTCGTGTTCCTGATCATCAGGGGCACAAGTTCTATCTTGTAATAGTTGATGACTTCTCTCATGTATCGTGGGTATTTCTTTTAAAGAATAAATATGAAGCAAGGGATGTTATTAGAAATCTTATCATTGAAGTGCAAAATATTTTTTCCTCTTTTGTCAAATATGTTCGTACGGACAATGTGTTGGAATTCTGCACTTGCTCTCTCTCCCATTTCTTTTCGTCCAAAGGTATTATTCATCAAACCACTTGTGCGTACACATCTCAATAGAATGGAGTGGCAGAGCGAAAGCATCGTCATCTCCTTGATATTACTTGAACCCTGCTTATCCAGAGTTGTGCGCCTATCACTTTTGGGGGATGTTGTTCTTACGGCCTGCTACCTTGTCAATCATATGTCGTCCTCAGTACTCTGTGAGAAAATTCCTCTTTCTGTTATTTTTCTAGAGAAGGAATTATTTTCTCTTACCCCTCGTGTCTTTGGTGTTGTTACTTTTGTTCACCAGTTGTCTCCTTTACTTGACAAACTCTCACCTAGAGCTGTCAAGTGTATCTTTGTGGAGTACTCTCGAACTCAGAAGGGTTCCCGTTGTTATGACTCTATAAACATGATATATTTTGTCAGTGCTGATGTTACATTTTTTGAGTCAGTTATGTATTTCTCCCCAGCAGGTGACAGTTTGGCCTCTTCCACATCTAATGATAACGTATATGTTCCTCCTCCTCCTAGTCTGAGTCCACCTTTGTCCATTCATGTCCCAATCATCACGTCAACGTCATCTTCATCACCACCACAACAACAACAACCACCTATCATGCCATTACCAAAATTCTATACACATCGGTCAGATCTTGCTCAGGCGGCACGTCACTCATCCATCACACCTCATGTATGTTCAGCTATTACTAATGATGGGTCGGATAGTGTGCCTGTGCAGAATTTTTCTTTACAGGAGGAGTGTGCACTATCTAGTACAGTGGATGAGGATCTTGATGTCCCTATTGTTATTCGGAAGCAGAAATGGACTTGCGCGTCTTATCTCCTTGCTTCCCAGGTTTCCTTTCACTGTCTCACAGGAGACTTCCGGAGATTTGTTGTGGCTTTGTCTTCCGTGGAGATACCACGGAATTATCAGGATGCTATGAAAATTGACTGCTGGCGGTTGGTTATGGAAGAAGAAATGGCTGCTTTACATTCCCAGGGTACATGGAGTTTGGTTACCGCTCCATCCGGCGCATCTATTGTTAGCAGCAAATGGGTATTCACAGTAAAGTACCACGCATATGGGAGACATGACTGGTACAAGGCACGGCTAGTGGCGAGAGGCTTCACTCAAACATATAGTGTGGATTATATGGATACATTCTCTCCAATGGCTCGTCACTCTACTCTTCGCATTCTTCTATCTGTTGATGTGGTACGTGATTGGTCCATATTTCAACTTGATGTCAAGAATGCATTCTTGTATGGCGATCTGCAGGAAGAAGCCTACATGCAGCAGCCACCAGGGTTTGTTGCTGAGGGGGAGAAACATATGGTGTGTAGACTTCACAAGGCGATATATGGCATCAAACAGAGCCTAAGGGCGTGGTTCCAGAAGCTTTCCCACATAATTGAACAACAGGGATTCAAAAGATCAAATGTGGATCACTCGTTGTTCATTTGGAATACTTCTAGAGGTACGGTTGTCATCATGGTATATGTTGATGATATTCTGGTTACATGAGATGATGCTCAGGGGATCGAGATGGCAAAAGCATTTTTGGGCCTTCGGTTTGTCACGAAGGACCTTGGTACCCTATGATATTTTCTGGGGTTGGAGTTTGCCAGGAATGCACAAGGTCTGGTGATGACCCAAAGGAAATATATTACAGATTTGCTGGTTGAAACATGCATGGTTGGATGTAGACCATCGAGCACTCATATGGATCCAAGTATGAAATTATATGACAACAATACTATTTTTAATACTGAAGAGCTTGACAGAAGAAGATATAGAGAGATGGTGGGTTAGCTTCTTTACATCACTATAACTCGACCCGATATTGCTTTTGCAGTAAGTCGAGTGAGTCAATTCATGGAGCAGCCAAGACAAATACATATGGATGTTATATATATGATACTAAGGTATCTAAAGTCTTCTCCATGCTCAAGGTTGTTTTTTTTTAAGCCAAAAAAAGGGGAGACACTCGACGGTGTTCACCCCAATATATTAATTATATAAAAGTAGGAAAGGAAAAGGATGTACAATACAGCAAAAAAACTGTACAAAGAGGCACACCAGCCTCCCTCAAGCCCAAAGGAATAACCGAGACCTAGATCTCGCCCCAGTCCTCCACCAATCTCGCACTGTGAATGAGCACGTTCTCCTTGTAGAAGTGTTGGCTCGAGAAGATGGCCTCATTCCGCCCAATCCAAATCGACTAAAGCCTCGCCACAAGAGTCAATAACTCTCTTCTAACTCTACCTCTGTTGAGAAACAACGAGTCACAGAAGGCCATCAAGTCATTCCTTCTCACCCACTCTACACCAGGTTCCTCCCACACCCCACTTACCTTGGGGCATTCGAAGAATAGGTGTTCAAGAGTTTCCACCACTAAGCCGCACAGCACACAAAGATTGGAGATATTTGCCAAGAACCTAGAGCAACGGTCTCTTGTCAACAGCCTTTTCCTGCGGAACAGCCATAAGAAGAAGCCAATGCGTACAGGTAATCTTAGCCCCCAGAAAAACAAGCAGTCCCGCATCAAAATGTCGGATGGCACCAGAGGTGAATGAGCCAATGCCCCATAGGCCTTGCACGTGGAGAAGATGCCGTCCCTCCAGACCCAATGGTCCTGCCCATCGGACGGCCTATCCGCATCACCGAGGACGTCAAGAAGGGAAAGAAAGTCGTCAAGTCTTTGATCCGAAAAGTTTGCCACGAAACGCGGGCACCAACACCCATCCGCCCAGCATGAGGCGACTGAAGCATCTTTGTCAGTTGCCAGTGCAAACAACCGCGGGAACCGAATATTCTATGGATCCCCTCCCAACCAATTGTCCTTCCAGAATAAGAACGAATCTCCATTCCCCAGCGCTGGTTTAAACAGCGCCCGGTGCCTCTCGAAGACCTCCTGCACCCCACGCCAAAACAGTGTTCGAGCACCAATCAACCCCACCCTCTCCTCTCCCGCCCTCCCCGCCCCATGGATCTCCCGCAAGACATCAGTAAAGAAATTCCCACCCTGGCCCTAGACCCTACTTGCCCACTTGAGAAATAAAGCATCATTAACAATCTCCAAGCGCCTTACGCCCAAACCCCCCTCCTGCTTCCCCCGAGCTACCTCATCCCATGCAACAAGGTGAACCCCAACCCCCGACTCACCATTTTTCCCCACAGAAATCTACGCATACAAGTATCAAGTCGCCTGCGGATCCCAACCGACAACCGACGATTTGATAAGAAAAACATCGGGATTGAGGAGAGCACCGCTTTAAGAAGAACAAGCCGCCCCTCCCCCCTCGAAAGAAGCATCGTACGCCAACCAGCCAGGCACGCCTCCACCCTCTCGACAACCGGAAGCCAGTCTCGAACCCTGGCCCTCCCAATCACCAACGGAAGACCAAGGTACCCAATAGGAAGCTCGCCCGGAGGAGACCCCAAAATCCGGCCACACTCAATCGCCAGCGCCTCCGTCAATCCAAAAGGAATAACCTTGGACTTGTTGCCATTCACAAACAGCCCCGACATCTCACTAAATAAGTCAAGGGTCATCGCCATGCCAGTAACCCCCAGAAGCACCTCCCTCAATAAAGCATAAGGTGTCATCAGCGAATTGAATCAAGGGGACAGAGAGGTTCCCCTTAGAAAAGCCTTCTGAGAGCCCAGCATCAATGATCCGGTCAGCCATACGTGCCAAGACATCCGCAGCCATAACAAATAGAAGAGGGGCTAGGGGGCACCCCTGGCGCAGCCCCCTTCTAGGCTGGAAGTAGCCCCCTCCAAACGACTATTGATCAACACCGAGAAAGACACAGTGGTCATGCATCGCCGCGTCCATGAAATCCAAAGCTCAGGGAAACCACGCCTACTGAGAATCGACCACAAGAAGCTCCCATCAAGGCAGTCATACGCTTTGGCAAAATCAATCTTCCAAAGCACTCCTTGTCTACCCGAGTTCTTCCAATCGGCAACCAACACCGAAGCCACTGCGATGCAATCAGATATCTGTCTGCCCCGAATAAAGGCGGCCTGGATCGATGAAACAATCGAGTCAAGGACCTGCGCAAGTATACGAGCTAATACCTTGGCCACAATCAGATATATGGCGTTAGACATGGAGATGGGACGGAACTCCCCAATGCTCTCCGCCGCGGGGGATTTACGAATCAGCAACAATAAGCCTATGTTAATCCGATCGAATCCCGCATTCCTGTTGCAGAACTCGGTAACAACCTCAAATACATCCTCGCCCACCACCTCCCAGAAGTCACGATAGAATGCCACGAAAAAACCGTCGGGCCCCAGGGAACCATCAGCATTTAACTCCCACATGGCCGCTTTAGTCTCCTCCAAGGAAATCGCCCTAGTCAACATCTCACATTCCGCCTCCGAGACAGTCGGCGCCCCAATCCCCAGCCACCGCCAGGTCCTCGGGGAACGCCTCACCGTGAAGCTCTTGAAGTGATCAACAATTGCATGCCCCATCTCTCTGTCCCCGACAAACCTCGATCCATCAATGGAGATAGACCGCAACACATTGCAACGCTTCCTTCCGCTAGCCACACGGTGAAAGAAAGTCGTGTTTGCATCACCTTCTTTGATCCATTTCAATCTCGATCTTTGCCGCCATTCAGTAGTCCGCTTCTTGTCCTCCGCCACAACACGCTGCTCCGCAAGGGAGCGCTCTCGAAGCTCGTCAGGCGTCAGCTCCCTTTCGTTCTCCATCACATCGAACTTCGCAATAACATCCTCTGCCTCAGCCCTGTCCGTCACTCTCACCGACCTGGAATCCCTCTTGAACAGAGCCAGCCTCTTGCGCAACAACACAAGTTTCTGACTCAACCTGGAAGCCGCAGACCCCACACAGCGCGATTGAGCCCAATGCGTGGACACCACATCCTTGAAGCTCGCCTCCTGAAGCCAGCACCTCTCGTAACGAAAGACCGGTACAAGGCACCTCTCGCCTCCTGAAACCAGCACCTCTCGCCTCAGGCTCAAGGTTGTTGTTTAGAAAGAACACATATTTGTCTATTTCAGCTTGTGCAGATGCAGACTATGTAGGATGTCCTAAGGATCGTAAGTCTACTTCAGGCTTTGCAGTTTTTGTGGGTAGGTCTCTGGTTTCTTGGAAAAGTAAGAAACAAATTGTTGTAGCTAGATCTAGTGTTGAATCTGAATATAGGGCCATGGCACAAGCAAGTACGGAGATGATGTGGGTTCGAGTTGTACTAGAAGACTTGCATATAGATGTACATCTACCCATGCAGCTACAGTGTGACAATCAAGTTGCTTTGTTCATTGCCAATAATCCAGCATTTCGTGAAAGAACAAAACATATTGAGGTAGACTGCTACTACACTAGAGATATGACCCAGAAGGGCTTGATTTCTACTTCACATGTTAGTTCAGGGGAGCAGACTGCCGACATCTTCACCAAGCCATTGCCCAGAGGACCTTTCCAGAGATGTTCTTTTAAGCTGAGCATGATTGATATATATGCTCCATCTTAGGGGGGAGTGTAGAGAATATTATGTAGTCGGTGTATCATCTATTCTATTTTTTATTTTCCCGATAACCTCTTATGTAATTTACCCATGGGTTCTCTCTATATAAGAGAGCCTAGGGTTCTATGGAATAAACAGATTGCTCATTTCCACCAACAATAACAAACAAGATTGCGCTAACTTGTACAGACGCCCATGTCCCTTGAGAAGTTCCCAAACCCCTTTTTGATTCCATATTGACCTTAAAGGCTACATTTTTCCATAAGCAATAGATTACACCATTTGGCATGGTTGATCACTTTTTTTGGGGAAGCCGCTCCTTTGCATGGCATTCCACGGGTATTTACATCTGATAGGGACATGAGGTATGTAAGGCATTTTTGGAGAACCATGTGGTCTGAATTGGGATGACATCTACAATTAGCATATCATCCTACTAAGCGTTAGCCAAAATATATTTACTAAATACATATTTATGTAACTTATTGCATTATCCACAAGATACCACCTCACTTAGTGGGACTTGCTTCTTCATCATGTTAAATTAGGAGGCGTCTCGAGGGCCTCATGCGGAGCTTCCTTTGGGGAAGAAGGGGGCCCTCTTCGCGGGGTCTTCACTTGGTGGCCTGGGAGGAGGTGGCGAAGAGAAAGTGCGATGGTGGTCTTGGCATACGGCGGCTGGATTTGGTTAATGACGCGTTGATGCTCAAGTGGGTCAACAGGCTTTGGGGCAGCGCCAACAGCTTCTTTCCCTCCATGTTGCGGGATGCTTTATCTCTCGGGGTGGAGATGTTGCGCGACGTGGATACTCGGCGATCTGGAACCCCCTTCTGGCGGGGGATCACATCGGCAGTTAGGCGATATTCTCATCTCTTTAAGCCTATGCTTGGGGATGGTAACTCCCTTCTGTTCTGGCGCGACACTTGGGCGGGGGTGACCTCTCTCGGTGATTCTTTCCCTCGCCTTTGCGCTCTGGCTACAGATTCTCGTGCGACGGTGGCCTCCTCATGGAGTGGGAACGAGTGGTTCCCTTCTTTTGCTAGCAACATTTCGGATGAGCGGTTCGAGGACCTCTTGGCTCTCCTCCAGCTGCTTAGGGTTGCGCCCACGCCCTCGAGTAGCAGGGATCATTGGGAATGGCGCGATGAAGTCTTCTCCACAAGGCGGGCGTTCAGGGCCATCTCGCAACAGTCGACCTTTCAGCAGGACCTCATGTGCAAGGATCTTAGTTGGTTGTGGCGTCTGAAGCTCCCGGAGAGGGTTGTATTCTTCCTGTGGCTTTTGAGACGCGGGAGGGTGTTGACCAGAGATAGATGTGCGAGGTTTGCTGCGGAAATCGACTCCTTGGACTGTGCGATGTGTGGTGGCAGTGTGGAGACCTTGGAGCACCTCTTCTTCCTATGCCCGAAGACTGCTACAATTTGGGAGGAGGCCCAAATACCGTGGTTAACGCCTCTTCTGCTTCGTCGTTTTGGGACTCGTTGCGTTCAAATAAAGATTGGTCAAGGAGGGAGCTGCTCCGCCCTTTCGTGTGCATTTGGGCGTTGTGGCTTGGACGAAACGCGAAGATTTTCAGGGGTCAAAGGTTTTACAAGGAGAATATTCTCGCGCACGTTTCTTTGCTTGTCAATGACTGGCTGCTTCTGTAATGCGTTTCTCTTTTTGGGTCTCCTGCGGGATCCGCTCGATCCTAGGCGTCTGTAACACTCTCTTCTTCCTTTCCTTCTACGCCTTTTTAATAAAATTTTGGGGCGATCACCATAGCGTGCATCCCCCGAAGAGCTTTGGCTTCAAAAAAAATTCTCTTGTAATAACTTCTTTTGTCACTCCACAAGACAAACCTCTCCGAGCATGTTTATGGTTTTCCATGTCCTCATCTCCTTAACATAATTCTTGTGGCTTGACCCAAGAGGAATAGGAGCAACAGTAACGAGTTGTCTAACCACCACCTCCTCCTCCACGAAGAAATCCGAATCAAACTCCTTAAAACCTCTGTTGAATACCAAACTAAAGCCACTAACTCCAAGAGAGAGGTCGGCTTCCAAAAGGATGAGTTAGCAATGGTCCACTTTTAAAGAGAACTTTTCCCAGTAAAAACCACCATAAATTCAACCACAGATGTTCAAACTTATCAAAATCGTCAAGACGATTGGTCAAAATGCTTACATATCATATGATTCAGATCTACCATCAAACTTATGCACTTCACCAATATTTAATGTTACATGTCTATATCCATACTTCAAGCACAATGTTGCTTGAGCAAAGTTATCACATCCTACTTTTTTTCTCAACATCACGATGATGATAACCAATTCAAATACAATCAAGGACATCATTGATATCTGAGAGAGTGACATGTCATGGCATTATTTGATGATTTCTATTACAGTAGATGGGGCGCCAAGTGGGGAGGAAAGTCTGTAAATCAAGAAGCATGTGGAAAACAGATGTAAGCACTTCTAGTTATTTCTTTTGTTGTATTTAGTCATGTCTTCAATTTTATTATAGTATGTGGATTTGCTATGTAATTTGTACGTGTTTTTTCCTTTTTTTTCTATTTTTTCGAGTCTATAATAAACAAGTCGTAATTAGTCATGTCTTCAATTTTCTGAAGAGGCTTCCTTAAGATGTGGGTGGAATGGATGAAGAGATGTGTCACTACCTCGTCCTACACTATCCTGGTGAACGGCAAGTTCGAGGGAGGCTTCTTCCAACCGCAGAGGTGAGTGTGACAAAGGTGTCCGTCGACCCCTATGTTGTTCGTCCTGGTAGCATATGCTTTGGGGGTCCTGTTCAGGGAGGCAATTGAAGCAGGATGGTGCAAAGGGTTCTGTAAGGACATCTCTATCCCCCTTTTACAGTATGTAGATGACACGATTCTTTTCCTTGGAGGCACGGAGGAACAGAATGCAAATTCGGTCCAACTGGTGGAGATTTTCGGGAGCCTTGCGAGCCTGGAGATCAATAAGCGTACGTCGGTAGTTATCACTTTTGGGATGAATGAAGCGGAGCGTCTCATTGTGGCAAGGATGACAGACTGCCCCTTGGGGGATCTCCCCATCCACTATTTGGGCTTGTTATTGGTGGCAGGGAAACTGAAGATAACGGACTAAGATGAGGTGGTGCAGAGGATGGAGCATCGATTGGCAGGGTGGAAGGCGGACACTTTGTCCAGAGGGGGAAAGCTGGTTCTTTTGAAGCATGTGCTCTCAGCTATACATATATTTCCTTCTCTACCAGAATAATGCCATGAACATGTATGGATTGTTTGTTTTGCATGAAACTTGAAACACATATTCCCCTCAATATACTAAGCAAATCCCTCTAAGGTTTCCTTCAAAAAAACCAATAATGAAAAAAAGATCGGGTATAGGGAGTACCAACACCCGCAGGTGTAGGCTCCAGCTCCCTATATGTGCGTGTGTATATGACCTCCAATGTGTTCAACTTTTAGCCTGACACACATGGTATATCCACCTCAACATCTTAATTGCAAGCCACGTATTCCAGGCGTAACACAGAAGACTTTCCCTTCCATTTTTATCATATTGCACTAGTAGAAAATGTGATTTATCCTACATTATTCTAGTTCTACTAAATTTGAAAATTGGCATGCAAGGAATGAACTTTTTGTTAAGTATAGCAACTTTCATATTCTACCTCCAGCTCGCCTAAATTTTCTTTTTTTTTTGAGATCGCCTAAGTTTTCTTCCACATCAAACTAGTATCTTTCATGCTGATTATTCTAATCTCAGTAATATTCAAATTGCTTACTCAGTCCCCAAACCTCTTCATGATAGATTTGATCGATCTATCCCAAGAAAAGCTCCAAGCCCACATGTGCAGCCTCTTACGTCATCAGGCATGTTCTCAGGATGAGCAGCAAAAGAGAGAAAAAGACGAGCAATGAATTGGTGCTACTAGACCAAAACTAGGATTAATAGAGATTATAAAAAATATGATGGTAATATTCAACAAATTAAATTTCTGGACAGTTTTTCCCAGTTAGTCAAGACCACAACACATGATTAGTGAGATTTAAAACAAAAGGTATGAAATCAATAACTTGGCATTATATGTGAATTCATTAAATGAGAAAAAATATCACTTAAGTGGAATACATGAGAAAGGTTAGATAATTTACATACTTGTAGCACCCAGTGAGCACAGCTCAGGAAACGAGCAACACCAAGAGCAAATACATAATGAGCAGTGAAAGACTCGATGATCTGTATCAAAAAAATCAAATTAAAATACAAACTGAGCAGTTGAGCTATACTAAAGAACTAGTAAATATGTGTACTAAGTACTATGACAGCAACCAAGCACTTTCTCACTTTAAAAGGGGTCACATGGATTCTTTGCTTCCAAACATATCTAATTTGGTCATATCTTGACATAAACCAATAATGGTCATATCATTCTTAATGTATTTTTCTTCCAACATTTCTCTGGTTTTCCATGTCTCTTCTAATATATAGGATTCTTCTTTCAAATTCGCATCTCTTCAAATTGTGACAGTAAATGGTCTTCTTTTACACATGCCATAAACCTTAAATGAATTTCTCTCATTTATCTTCTATTGACACCACATTACCCTTTCATCTATTACCCTCATTGAAAATACAACCCTTCTTTGTGTGGCCATATATCCAACTAGGCACACGTTGGTTTCCAATGTTCTCTAGACACGTATAAAGTTAATTTCCGACCAACACTCCGCGTAAAGCAATGTTGACCTCCTAGTAGCTTTATAGTGTTGAGATATTTGTATCGCTTCGTATTTAATTCTCATTTTTGTTTTGTTCATGTACCTCTTACGTAATTAACACAGGGCTTTTCTCCTATATAAGAGAGTCCTAGGGTCGCTTATACGATATGCAATTCTTTTCCACCAACATGTTATCGGAGCAACGGTACTAGACCGGGGTTCCCACATCTCAAAACCCTAACCCTACTCGTCGTTCCCCACCCACCGTCATCGACAGCCACCGCCCATTCCCATCCGATCGTCTGCACGCCACCTCCTAGAGGCATCCTTCCCGGTCGTTGCCGCCTAGTGGCATCCTTGCTGCAAGCTGCCACCTAGCGGCCCGCCTATTGCCATTGCATTTTACGGCCTGATTTCGACTGGAAATGGTGACAAAGGACATTTAAATCATGTTTTTCGGTCCTACAGGTTGAAGAGGATGGTTGTATGAGCTTGCACGTACAACCAATCCTCCATATGATTGTGTAGACTCGCTCAGAGTACTCTATTCCTCAGTTTTGTTCTGGATTGTTGGCGTTCTTTTTACCATGTCAGAGAACAAGGGTAACGTTTTTGCATCGTCCGGTGCCTTCAAGGGCTCATTCCCATCGTGAAAGACAGGACCAACTACGAGTTGTGGTCCATGCAGTTTCGCACCCTTATGCAGTGCTATAACAAGGAGCACATTCTGACGGATTCGGAACCAATGGAAAACGAGAGCATAAAGGAGAGCATGAGGGAGCGGAGGAGGCGGGAGAGTCTCCGATGGGAGGTACGGGCGGGAGAGAGGAGTTGGAGGCAGCAATCTGGTATCCAGGAGAGCAAGAAGGGTTCGGACGAGGTGTATGCGGCTCGTGGGCACCATGTTGCTCGCAGACAACATGAGAGTGACAGGGGCTAGACGGTGGTCTTACGGAGAAGAGGTGGCCGGCACAAGGTAGGTGGGAGCACTCCGCGTGTGTTCTCCAACCCTTTCGGGAAAGGGTGTTTTCGATGCGGTCCCATGTTGCACTGGGCTCGTCAACGCCGGGAACCGATCCGTTGCTTCCGGTGTCGCCGTCACTCGCACAGGTCCCGTAACTGCCCTCTGAACCAAGGAGCCCCCCCTAGGGCGAGGTGGTCCAACGTGCTGGTGGGCAAAGGTGGCGGCCCAGGAGAAGCGTTGTTTCGTGGTTCTTCGAACGTCGGACTGGTCTCCCTGGCGCAATTCAAAGGAGATGTTGTGCAGCTGACGCTGTGGCGAGTGGTGGCAAGAGGCCTTGCAGAGATGGAGTCCAGGGAACTGATATGTTGGTCGAGAGAGGGGTGGTCCCAACTGAGATGGCGAATGCTGAGGATATCGGATGGTAGGACACAGCCAAAGACGGTGGTCCGCATTCGTATATCGAGAGTCCATGTTGGTATGCGAAGAATAGAGGATATCCGGGCAATGCTCGACGGTGTGGTAGAGGTGGCAGCGATTGAAACCTCGAGAAGCTTCCCGGGAGAACCGCTGGACCCAGTCGTCTCTGTGAGCGATCTCCCTGAGATGTTGGCATGGAGGAAGCTCTGTGTTAGAGGGGAGCATATGCCCCTTCATTTAGCTGCTTTGGATCCTGTGGTGCGTGGCGGAGTCAGGGGATGGGTTCGTGCTGTGAAGGCGGGAGGGCCCCCCTCCCAAGCGGGTGTTTGACAGCACGTGAAGGAATGATCGCTCAAGGGACCGAGACCGAAGCCAGGGGAGGCTCTTCTGATGGAAGCTGAAGGGTCGTGGGGAGCGGGGGTGACTCCTCGAACTGCGCACGTGGGCTTGGAAGCCGAAGCGACGGAGGTCGAAAAGGCGCAGGAGGTGGGGGTGATCCCTCGATATGCATAAAGGATCCGCTTCAGGACTTTCCAGGGCATGGGTCATTGCATTTTACCAGGAAGGTCGAAGGGTGGGGTCGTCTCCATTGCTGGTACTTCGTTAGACAGATCTCCGGGTCCATCAGATCATCTGATCTCGAAACCGATTCAGTTAATAGAGTCAACGGGTCTATCCAATCGGGGAATCAACAAGGCCCATGCTGCGACGCGGAACTTCACCCGATTTGTCCAAGCCAATGCTCTGGACTGATCTCAGGGCCAACACAAACGGGAGGGGGAGGCGTGGTCACGGAGGCGGTCTCCAGATGATCTATCCGAACAAGGTGGGTAGGAGCGTAACTCAAAAGAAAACCGTGATGGTAACTCGCAGGAAGAAGGTGGGAGAGCGACTATGGCAGGTCCCGTTGTCGCCCAGGGTGGAGAGGGCTTACAGGGTTTCTTGGGAACCCAGAACGAAACTGCAAAACCTTCTGGCGATGGCATGCAGTCAGTTGGGGAGAAGGAGATGGGCTCAGCGGCCCCATCCCTGGAGGTCAGCTCCGGTGGGATCCATTTCCAACAGGTCGTACAGGTGGCGATCCAAGGTGATTGCTCAAAGGCAGTAGAGGGCGGTCCGTTGTTGATCGAAGTATCCATGGAAGACTTGCAACTTGCAGCGCCTCAAAGGATCTCTGCGGAGAAAATGGAGGTAGAGGTGGACACGAATAGGTTCGGGGTTCGTTATGTTAATCGAGCAAACAGTAGGCGGGAGAGGAGAATGAGGCTGGCGAGGAGTAACGTAGGGGCGGAGTTTGTTGAAACCGAGCAGAGAAGGGATCTGGTTGGGGGGTCGTTACAGACCTCTTCGAACCAGTTCCATATACTGGATAGGGTGGTGGCGAAACGTTTAGGTCTGTTTCCACCAAGGAGGTCAGCGAGTGATTTATGCCGCTAAAGATCCTTTCTTGGAATGTAAGAGGGTTGGGTTGGCCGGAAAAAAGGATGGTTGTGAAGAATCTCGTCCTCAAAGCTGGGGCTAGCATTTTCCTTAATCAAGAAACCAAACTCGCGATGGGATGGGGCGTTGACTCGAGGGATCTGGGTGGGAGCGACCGATTTGCATCGGTACAGTTGGCGGTAAGGAGGGCGGGAGGGGCAGGTTCTTCTTTCGGTTCGAGAGAAGCTGGTTGCTCGAAGATGGATTCAGGGAAATGGTTGTAGAGCAGTGGACGAGGAGCACAACAGAGGGCATTGTGGTCGCTAGAATGGCTACAAAGCTTTGGGATTTGAGATCTTTTCTCTCCTCTTTTGGGAAAGATGTCAAAGCGAGGAGAAGGGCTAAGAGGATGGAGTTGCAGGCAGAGTTCACCATATTGGACTCAGTGGATGATGACAGGGGGCTCAGTCAGGAGGAGATTGCGGCGATACACGGTTATTTGAAGGACTTGCTTCTGGAAGATAGGAAAAAAGAGGTGGAGTGGCGTCAAAGGTCGCGACAGCAGTGGCTGAGGGAGGGTGATGCCAACACGAGGTTCTTTCACTCCATGGCCTCGGGGCAAAGGTGAAAAAACTTCTTGCATGAGGTGGAGGTGGGAGGGGTTCGGGTAACGGGGGAGGCTACGATAGGGAAAGCCTTGAGGGATTATTTTGTGGAAGCTACACGGAAGAAGGGGGGAGCGGCTGGGGGTGGCTAAGGAGAGGTGTAAAACCCCTATCAGAAGCGCAGGCGGAGAATTTGATAGCACCATTCTCGGAGAGGGAGGAGAAGCGGGCGGTGTGGAGCTTAAATGTAGATGGGACTCCAATCCCTGATGGATTTCTGTCGCCTTTCTACCGTGAATTATGGGATCTTCTGAAGACTGACCTTGTGGAGATGCTCAACGAGTTCAGGGAGGGCAACAGCAGCTTTGAAAAGATGAACCGGGTATTGCTCTTCATGTTGCCGAAGGACACACCCACGTGTGTTGATGATTACAGGCCCATAGTCCTATCTAATGTAGTTTAGTAGCCGATTGAGGTGCGTTTTGGGTTCGGTTGTGCTGGAGGGACAGTCGGCATTTATCCCCGAGAGGCAGATGGCAGAGGGGCTTGTGATGGCATCTGAGATTTGCTTGGATTGGAAAAGGGCAGAGGCGAGGGGCGCGCTTTGGAAGATCGTGCAAAGGCGTATGATAAGGTCGACTGGAGATTTCTCTAGTTTTCTCTGCGCATGAGATGCTTCTCAGAGATATGGGTGGATTGGATGAAGAGATGTGTCACTACGTCCTCTTATTCGGTTCTCGTAAATGGGAAACCTGATGGGGGGTTCTTCCAACCGCAGTGGGAGGTGAGGCAGGGGTGTCTGTTAGCCCCGATGTTTTGTTCGTTCTGGTTGCAGACGCGTTGGGTGTCTTATCTAGACAGGCGGTGGAGGCGGGGTGGTTCGAGGGATATCGTAGAGATGATATCTCCATTCCTATCCTACAGTATGCAGACAATATTGTCCCCTTTCTCAGGGGCACTGAAGAGCAAAATAAGAATGCAGTACAGTTGGTTGAGATATTTGGTGATCTGGCAAGATTAGAGATAAATACGAGCACGTCGATGGTGATAACCTTTGGGATGAATGCAGTGGAGCAGAACAGCGTGGTGGCTGCTACGGAATGCCAATTGGGAAACCTCCCAATTCACTACTTGGGCTTACCTCTCGTGGCGGGGAAACTCGAGAAATCACATTGGGATGACGTTATTCAGAGGATGGAACATAGATTGGCGGGCTAGAAAGCAGTTACTTTGTCCAGAGGTGGAAAGCTGGTTTTATTGAAGCATGTACTCTCCACTATACATTTCTTCTTCTCCACCAGATTGTTGCCGGTGGGGGTTAGAAGAAAAATTGAATCTTTGATGAAGAGGTTCTTCTGGTCGAACGGAAGGTAGCAGGGTCTTGGGATGCACCAAATCAGCTAGGAGGAGGTGACAAGGGGCCGCGAAGACGGAGGTCTGGGAATCGCAATGTGGAGTGTATGAACAAGGCACTTTTTGCGAAGTGGGTAATCCGCATTTGGGGGATGTCAACATCGCTCGTGACGAGACTGCTGAGGAAGATCCATCAGGTCACGACCCAGTTTTCGGCGAGAAGAGCTCACTTTGAATCCCCTAATTGGACCAGTATCTGTAAGGTCCTACCGCAGCTTGGGACTGGAGTTAGGATCAAGGTTGGTAATGGCAATATGTTTAGATTCTGGCGAGACGATTGGACTGGGGAGGGCAAGCTTGAAGACCGTTTTCAATGTTTGTTTGCACTAACGCCCTTGAAGGAGGCTACCCTGGCTTAGACGGTGGAAACGGGAATGTGGACGCCGGTCTTTCTGTCTAATCTTTCATAGCAGTGCATGGAGGAGTACTTGAGATTGCAGGCGGAGCTACCTCAGACGAGCTTGTTGACCGCGGACAGAGACCATTTTGAATGGCAGGGCAACAGGTTCACGGTGAAGATAGCTTACGAAGAATCAACAGGCGTGCACAGGAACAGGAGCGGGAGTTAAGGGAGGACATTACAATTATTTGGGCAGTGAAGATCCCAAGCAGAGTTAAGGTTTTTCTTTGGTGTTTAAGAAGGGGTCGCTTATTAGACAAGACACGCAGGGGGAGATTGCTGAGTCAATCAGACACTCGTTGCGACAGATGCGAGGAGGCGAAGGAAGACTCAGATCACCTATTCCTGAGGTGCCTGATTTCGGCTCGGGTTCAGAGAGAGGAGGGGATCTCGTGGCTCAACACGGACGATCTCTTTTCATTTTGGGCTTCCGTGCGACGGGTTGGGGACAGTTACACAAACGATTATTCGAGGTTGTTTGTTGTGTTGTGGGCCATCTGACTTGGACGAAACGAAGTGATATTCAAAGGCCTGAGATGTTATTGGGAGAATGTAGTCACCCACTGCACTGCGCTTTATAATTTCTTGTTAGTTAGAGAAAATGAGATAATTGTTTATTCCAAAGAACCCTAGGCTCTCTTATATAGAGGTCTATGGGTAAGAAAGAAATAAAATATAACTGAAAAGTACATAAAGACTGCAAATATCTCTACACTCCCCCTCAAAATGGAGCATAGATGTCAATCATGCTCAGCTTGGAATAACACTTCTGGAATGGCCCTCTGAGCAATGGTTTGGTAAAGATGTTTGCAGTCTGCTCTCCTGAACTGACATGGGAGGTAGAAATCAAGCCCTTTTTGAATCGTATCTCTAGTGTAGTGGCAGTCTACCTCAATATGCTTTGTCCTTTCATGAAATGCAGGATTATTAGCAATGAATAGTATTGATTGATTATCACATCGTAACAGTATGGCAGAGGTACATCTATATGCAGATCTTCTAATACAACTCGAACCCACAACATCTCTGTACATGCTTGTGTCATGGCTCTGTATTCAGATTCAGCACTAGATCTAGCCACCACTGTTTGTTTCTTGCTTTTCCAAGAAACCAAAGAACTGCCAACAAATACTGCGAAACCCAAAGTAGACTTCTGATCCTTAGGGCATCCTGCATAATCCGCATCAGCACATGCAGAAACTAAGATATTTGTTTCTTTTCTGAACAGTAGTCCTGCACTTGGAGATGACTTTAGGTATCTCAGTGTCATGTATATGGCATCCATGTGTACCTGTCTGGGTTGTTCCATGAACTGACTCACCTGACTTACTACAAAAGCGATGATGTCAGATCTGGTGATAGTAATATAGAGAAGTTTTCCCACCATCTCTCTATATCTCCTACTGTCAACCTCATTTGTATCATCATTGTTAAGATTCTTATGTTATTGTCGTCTTTATTTATATTATTTATTCCTCTTATCCTGTTTATGTAAATTACCTTTTGAGGTAAATTACCTTTTGAGCTTTTCTCCTATATAAGAGAGCTATAGAGTTAGATGGAATACAACTTTTGGTTTTTCACTTCAACATGGTATCAGAGCGACGGTCCTAGACCAGAGCTTGTGTCCTAGAGCCCGCCTCCACCAAAAACCCTAGCACGCATCAGCCCATGTGTCGTGCTTCTCCAGCCGCGAGGTATGGCACCGCTGCCTTGTTGTGCGGCCCGCGCCGCCTAGCGCACCCTTCCCTCTCGCTCTACTCGCGACGCCTAACGTGTCTTCCGAGCATCCCAGTGCGTCTCCCACGCATCCCAGTACGCCTCATGCGCATCCGCGCTAGCGGGCCTACAGCCCTAGTGCATTCCCCGTGTCAACCAGCCGTCTTTCAACGGGGTGCGGCACCGCTACCCCACCTCCTAGCCGACCAGTCCACGTCGGGCAGTTTTTCTTGGGATTCTAGGGTGTGACATGAGGATCTAAAACACCCTAGTTACCCTAAGGTTTCTCCAAAGGAATGGAAGAGGTTGTGGTATGAGTTACACCCACAACCATCTTCTTGTATGACAGTATAGACGCACGCTCTTGTCGATAGCCCAGTCTTGAAGATAAGTTGTCATCATGTCCGACAACAAAAGTGACATTCCATCCATGGGTGCATTTAAAGGTCCAGTACCCATAGTCAAGATGGATAGGACAAACTATGAACCGTAGGCCATACAGTTCATGAGTTTAATGCAATACAATAGCAAGAAACACATCCTCACAGTAGAGGAGCCGATTGACAAGACTGGGATAAATGCCTCATGGGAGGCAGACGATGCTTAGCACAGGTATGGCTATCTGGGATTGTTTCCTCAGAGATAGCTAATGATATTCTGAGTCAACCGACTGTGAAGGTTATGTGGGACATTCTTGCAGCCACATACTTGTCGGCGAAGAACGAGTCGAAGGTACTACAGCTCCAGCATGATATATTCACATCCAAGCAGAATGGTCGTCCCCTTCATATCCGATATACTTCCTTGAGGGGTATGTTCGAGAAGTTACATGGTTACATTCCCTTGACTACTACACCAGAGCAGCTCAAGGCATACACAGACTCTGTGATGACAGGAGCTTTTCTAGCAGCTCTTGGCTCTGAGTATGACGCTGCTGAAATGTCTTTGCCATCTTTATTCCCTGCATATCATCTCTCGTAATAAGTATATCATCAACATAAACCATGATAACAACAATACCTCTGGGAGTCTTCTGAACAAACAAAGAATGATCTGCATTTGATATTTTGAACCCTTGCTTCTGAATTATGTCAGACAACTTCTGAAACCATGCCCGCGGGCTTTGTTTAAGACCATATACAGCCTTTTGAAGTCTACACACCATCTGACTCTCCCCCTCAGCAGACAGTAGCAAACTCCGAAGGTTGTTGCATGTAGATTTCTTTCTGCAGATCCCCATACAAAAATGCATTTTTAACATCAAGCTGAAACAAGGGCCAATCGCGTACCACAGCAACTAAAAGGACACGTAGAGTGGAGTAGCGCGCAACTGGAGAAAATGTGTCCATATAATCAACGTCGTAGGTTTGAGTAAACCCACGTACCACTAGCCTTACTTTGTAACGATCAAGGTTGCCATCTGCATGTCATTTGACAGTAAAGATCCATTTACAACTAACAATAGAGGCTCCTGGAAAAGCAGAAACCAAGCTCCATATACCCCGTGACTTCAAGGCAGTCATTTCTTCTTCCATGGCAGAACGCCAGCAGCTCTCCTTCAATGCATCCTGATAATTCCATGGTATTTCCAAAGTAGATAGGGCCATAGCAAATCGCTGAAAATCTCCAGTGAGGCAATGGAAAGAAACATGTGAAGCAAGTGGATAGGATGCACATATATCCTTCTGCTTCCGTAAAGCAATAGGTACATTTGAATCATCAATAATCGTACTCGCTGGTATGCTATCCTCCTACAGAGATCCCTGCACATGCACATCGTCAGACCCATCATTAATAATGTTACCTGGACAATCCTGAGGCGTAGTGGATGATTGACGAGTGTCGTGATCAGGAACATGGCACCGGGTATAGAATCGTGGTAAAGGTGGCACAGGTGGACGTGGAGGTGGTGGTGGTGGTAGTGATGGAACAACAGGAACTGGTATGGGAACGGACAGATGCATAGGAGGAGGTGGCATATAAATCTCATCATCATTAGTGGAGGAAGTCAACATGTCACCTGCAGGGGAGAAATACATCACAAACTCAAAGTCAGTGACATCGGCACTGACATAATATTTCCTGTTCAAAGGGTCATAGCATAGGTAACCCTTCGGCGTACGAGAGTACCCAACAAAAACACACTTGACAACCCTAGGTGAGAGCTTGTCAAGTCGTGGAGAGAGTTGATGGACAAGAGCAACCAAACCAAAGACACGAGGAGTAAGCGAGAATAATTCCTTATCAGGTAAGACAACTGAAAGAGGAATTTTCTCACCTAAGACAGAGGATGGCATACGATTCACCAGATAACATGCCATAAACATAGCATCACCCCAATAGGAAATGGGTGCGCAACTCTGAATAAGAAGTGTCCGAGTGATATGAAGGAGATGGCGATGCTTTCTGTCTGCAATGCCATTTTGTTGAGACATGTAAGCACAGGTTGTTTGATGGATAATGCATCTAGACAAGAAAAAATGAAAAAGAGCACGAGTACATAATTCCAAAGTATTATCCGTTCGTACAATTTTCACAATAGATGAAAAAACATTCTGTACTTCATTTATAAGATTTTTTTATAACATCCCCTACTTCAAATTTATTTTTCAACAAAAACACCCAAGACAAACGAAAAAAATCATCAACCACCACTAGATAAAACATGTCCCTGGTGATCAGAGACACGATTCGGACCCCAAATATCAACATGAAACAATTCAAAAGGGGGAGCTACTGCTCCGAGACTGACGACTAGGGAAAGTAGATCGGTGATGATTTCCCAACTGACATGCTTCACACTGTAAAGAAGAACCCGGTGGAATCCGGGACAATATATGACGCATCTTCTGAATAGGGAGATCACCAAATCTTAGATGCCATGTGAATGGAGAAAGTAGATCACTTGACTGAGAGGAGACACCAGCATAGGGAATTCTGACCAAACGATAGAGGTCATCCTGCTCACAGCCACAGCCAATCACCTTACCCATAAGAATGTCATAAAAAACAAGAGACGATGGGTCAAAAATAGATCGACGGTGCAAATCCTTCGTAATTTGATTAATAGATAATAAATTCATCGAAAAATCTGGAGCATGCAAGACATTTTGGAGACGCATAGAGGGTGTCAGACTGACCTCCCCCTGTCCAACAATAGGCGAATGAGTCCCATCTTCTACGACTACAGTTGCCCTGGTGGAACCTCTCTGTAGGATGTAAGCTTATCTTTGTCTCAACAAAGATGATGTGTCGCGTCGGAGTCCATAATCCATTCTGAAACATCGTATCCATGACATGAAGTAAGGGCATAAGCACACAACATGAGGTGCTAGCGGTGGCCGATGTACAAGCAGAGGCTGAAGCAGCTACATCCGAGGAGCCTCCAGGAGAATCAGTAGATGCAGGAGGCATGATATCTCTCAGTCTGGCAACAAGATCCTCAAATCGCTGGTCTGAAGTAGATGGATGTGAAGATGCACTATGCTCGGCCACCCGTGCCGACGCCGGAAACCCATGCTTAATAGCATGTCTCCTATGTCTGTCTTGGGCGACGACAAAATGTGCAGGACTGACGAATGCGGCCACCTCGACCACGAGTCAACAACCCCGAAACG
Source organism: Ottelia alismoides (assembly GCA_037367405.1). Lineage (NCBI taxonomy): Eukaryota > Viridiplantae > Streptophyta > Magnoliopsida > Alismatales > Hydrocharitaceae > Ottelia > Ottelia alismoides. The sequence goes on from JAZKJV010000228.1 coordinate 340,739, forward strand.
AATAAGAGGCTCCTCTGCCTTTGGAAGTTGTCATCGCCGAAGGAGGCTGAGTAGTAGTAGAAGATGGGACCAGAACTCTACTGAGTTGACGGTACACTTCCTCCACTGGAGGAATAGTAGCATCTGCAAGAATCTGCGAGCGAGCAGCATCATATTCAGGGTCAAGCACCGCTAGTAAGAGCCACACCATGGTAGCATTCCAAAACGTCTTCTACTGCTCGGGAGTTTCCATAAGAGGAATGATACTTTAGAGCTCCTCAAACATCCCTCTCAAGGATGTATACAGAGAATGCAGAGGTCGACCATTCTGCTTCACTGTAAATATATCATGTTGGAGTTGAAGAATCTTGATCTCATTTCGCGATTGCGAGTATGTCGCTGCAAGAATGTCCCACATTACCTTAGCAGTGGGTTGATGGAGCACGTCATTAGCAATTTCCATCGATAGGGTTCCTGAAAGCCAAACCTTGACATACGAATCATCTGCCTTTGCCTCCCATGAGGCATAAACCCCAGTTTTCGTTGCCGGCTCATCTTCGGTAAGAACGTGTTTCTTCCCATTTGACTTCATGAGACTCATGAACTGCATAGCCCAGAGCTCGTAGTTCGTCCCATCTATCTTGACAATAGACGCAAGACCTTTCAATGCGCCTATGGAGGGCATGTCGACCTTATTTTCTGACATGGTTGCCGGAGACGAAGAGCTAGGGTTTGTAGACTAAGAATCGAATGTCTACATAAACAATTGAGGATTTGAGTGCATATGTAGACTTATGCACTCAAATCCATAGAGAGATGGTGGCGGCGATGAGAAGGTGGAGGGAGGAGGTGGCGCCGTCGATGGGGTAGCGGCAGTGTAGGGGTGCCGGCGATGGAGATTGGAGAGAAGACGCGGGGCCGGCGGTGGCGCTAGCGGTGGAGAAAGGAGAAGGGGAGGCCGACGGCGGTGGTTCGGCAGTGGGAGATGGAGGGGCTGGAGGGGCAGTTAGGGTTTGTGAGGGGCGGCTAGGGTTTGGGTGGTGGCTCTGATATCAAGTTGGAGGAAATGAGATAATTGTTTATTCCAAAGAACCCTAGGCTCTCTTATATAGAGAAGGCCTATAGGTAAATTACATAAGATGGAAGGAAGAAATAAAATATAACTGAAAAGTACATAAAGACTGGAAATATCTCTACAACGTGGTGATGAAAACAATTGTTGCTTTTAATGTAAACCAGGCGGTGAGGTGACCCCCACGATGGGGGTTCACCCAATCTTCAATCAAAAAAAAAGACTGGGGCTAATGCTTCTTGAAAGCAAGATGATGCATGTGCTCGGATTTGGCTCTCTGGGACTCTCACCATGGAGATTGCCAAAGACATCGTCAATCAACCCATAACGGATGCTATGTAGAACATCCTAGCAGAAACATATGGGCAGGTAAAGAATGAGAGCAAGATTCTACGATTACAGTATGATATTTTTTCGACCAAACAGAATAGTCGACTTCATGCCCACTTCTCGCATCTTAGAGGCATGTTTGAGCATCTGCATAGCTTTATGCCTATTACTACCAGCACTGAGCAGCAGCAAGCATATCAGAATATCACTATGACAAGAGTTTTTTCTCATCCCTTTATTCTGAGTACGATGCAGCACGCACTCATACTTACTGGAGAGACGATACCTCCAATGGAGGAGGTCTACAAGAGGCTGAGCAGGATCACTACTTCATCTACTACCATGGTCCAGACTCCCTCTACTATGGCAGCTTCTCGTAGCAGAAGGGATACTTCACAGTTTCACGAGCGCAGACCACGTTGTTGGGAAAAATAGAAAAGTTGCTTATTCTAGGAACCCTAGGCTCTCTTATATAGAGGACGGACCTATAGGTAAATTACATAAGAGAGACATAAGGAAATAAAAGGAACGAAAAGGTACATAGAAATATAGAAACATAGAAATATCTCTACAATCCCCATCGGGATGGAGCATAGATGTCAATCATGCTCAGTTTGGACGAACACTTCCGAAATGGCCCCATGAGTAATGTTTTGGTAAAGATATCAGTTGTTTGCTAACATGAGCTAACATGAGAGATAGAAATCAAACCTTCTGGATCATGTCTCTTGTATAGTGACAGTCTACCTCAATATGTTTTGTTCTCTCATGGAATGCAGGGTTGTTTGCAATGAATAAGATCACTTGATTATCACATTGTAGCTACATGGGTAGAGGAATATCTATATGCAAATATGCTAGCACAGATCGAACCCACATCATTTTTGTACTTGCTTGCACCATAGCCATATATTCAGATTCGGCACTTGATCTGGCCAACAGTTGGTTTCTTGCTTTTCCAAGAAACAAGAGAACTGCCAACAAAAACTGCAAATCCTGAAGTGGATTTACTATCCTTAGGACATTTTACATAGTCAGCATCAGCGCATGTAGATACAGAGAGAGTTGCTCCTTTCTTGAAAAGTAATCCTGCACCTGGAGAAGATTTGAGATATCTCAATATCATGTATATCGCGTCCATATGTACTTGCCGAAGTTGTTCCATGAACTGAATCACTCGACTCACTGCAAATGAGAAATCCGGTCTGGTAATATTAATATACAGGAGCTTTCCCACCATCTCTCTATATCTCCTCTTATCCACTTCATCTGTATCGTCATCATATAATTTCATGCTACGATCCATAGGAGTAATCGAGGGTCGACACACAATCATGCATGTATCAACAAGCATGTATATAACATATTTTCTTCGGGTCGTCACAAGACCCCTGCATGTTCCTATAAATTCCAGCCCTAGGAAATACCTTAGAGTGCCCAGATTCTTAGTAACAAACTGACGACCTAGAAACTCCTTTGCCATCTTTATCCCCTGCATATCATCTCCTGTAACAAGAATATCATCAACATAGATCATTATGACAACAGTACCTCTGGATGTCCTCTGCACAAAAATCGAATGGTTTGCATTAGACCTCTTGAACCCCCGCCTCTCAATTAAATCCGAGATCTTCTGAAACCACGCCCTTAGACTTTACTTAAGTCCAAATATCGCTTTATGAAGACTACAGACCTTCTGACACTCCCCCTCAGCAGCAAACCCCGAGGACTGCTGCATGTAAACTTCTTCCTGCAGATCTCCATATAGAAATGCCTTTTTTACATCCAACTTAAATAATGGCCAATCACGTACCACTACGACTGAAAGTAGGATACGAAGTGTAGAGTGATGAGCTACTAGAGAAAAAGTGTCCAAGTAGTCGACGTCGTAAGTCTGAGTAAATCCACGATCTACTAGTTGTGTCTTGTAGCGATCAAGGCTGCCATCTGCATGATGTTTAACAGTAAACACCCATTTGCAACTGACGACAGACACCCCAGGGGGAGCAGACACCAAACTCCACGTACCACGGGATTGCAACACATCCATCTCTTCCTCCATAACCAAGCATCAGCAACTACTCTCCAAAGCCTCATAATAGTTTCGTGGAATTTCCACAGCAGAAAGAGCCACTGCAGATCTCTGAAAGTCCCCTCTTAAATGATGGAATGAGATCTGAGAAGCACGGGGGTAAGTGGCACAAAACCACTTCTGCTTGCGAACTGCAATAGGAATATTCATGTCATCGGGAACTGCATCTATTTGTTGGCTACTTTCCTGCAAAGATTCATGGATAGATGTATCTCCAAACCCATCATTAGAAACCATGTTATCAGACCAAACCTGGGGCATACTGGATGATGAGTGATAACCACGAACAGAAGCAGGCCGACGAGTATAGAATTTAGTTAAAGGTGGAACAACAGGCTCATGTGATTGGGTAGTAGGCGGGGGTGGAGGTTGTGGTGGTGAGGATGGTGGGACCACAGGAGAAGGAGACGTCTGACTCGTAGGAGGAGGTTGCATATAAACCTCATCATCAGCGCAAGATGAAGCCAACATGTCACCTGTAGGAGAGAAATACATCACAGACTCAAAAAATATCACATCCGCACTTATATAATACTTCTTGCGCAACGATACACCGACTACATAATTATCTCTACACTTCCCCTCAAGATGGAGCATAGATATCAATCATGCTCAGCTTGGAAGAACATTTCTGGAACGGTCCTCTGAGCAATGGTTTGGTGAAGATGTCGGCAGTATGCTCCCCTGAACTAACATGTGAAGTAGAAATCAGGCCCTTCTGGATCATATCTCTAGTGTAGTGGCAGTCTACCTCAATATGTTTTTTTCTTTCATGAAAGGCCGGATTATTAGCAATGAACAAAGTAGCTTGATTATCACACTGTAGCTGCATGGGTAGAGGTACATCTATATGCAAGTCTTATAGTACAGCTCGAACCCACATCATCGTCGTGATTGCTTGTGTCATGGCCCTATATTCAGATTCAACACTAGATCTAGCCACAACAGTTTGTTTCTTGCTTTTCCAAAAACCAGAGAGTTGCCCACAACTGCAAAGCCCAAAGTAGACTTTCGATCCTTTGGGCATCCTACATTGTCTGCTTCCGCACATACCGAAATAGATAAATCTGTGTCCTTTCTAAATAGCAATCTTGTGTCTAGAGAAGACTTTAGATACCTTCGTATCACATATATGGCATCCATATGGATCTATCTTGGTTGTTCCATGAACTAGCTCAGTCGACTTACTGCAAAGGCAATATCAGGTTGAGTTATAGTGATGTAAAGAAGCTTACCCATCATTTCTCTATATCTTCTCCTGTCAACCTCCTCAGTATCGTTGTCATATAATTTCATGCTAGGATCGATAGGAGTATTCGAGGGTCTGCATCCAACCATGCATGTTTCAACAAGAAAATCTGTAATATATTTCCTTTGGGTCATCACAAGACCATGTGCATTCCTGGAAAACTCCATCCCCAGAAAGTATCGTAGGGTACCAAGATCCTTCGTAACAAATTGACGACCCAAAAATGCCTTTGCCATCTCTATCCCCTGAGCATCATCTCCTGTAACCAGAATATCATCAACATATACCATGATGACAATTGTACCTCTATAAGTCTTTTGAATGAACAATGAGCGATCCGCATTTGATCTTTTGAATCCCTGTTGTTCAATTAGATGGGAAAGCTTCTGAAACCACGACCTTGGGCTCTGTTTAAGGTCATATATCACCTTGTGAAGTCTACAAACCATATGATTCTCCCCCTCAGCAACAAACCCCGGTGGTTGTTGCATGTAGACTTCTTCCTGCAGATCGTCATACAAGAATGCATTCTTAACATCAAGTTGTAATAGGGACCAATCACGTACCACAGCAACAGACAGAAGAATGCGAAGAGTGGAGTAACGAGCAACTGGAGAGAAGGTATCCATATAATCCACACCATATGTCTGAGTGAAGCTTCTCGCCACTAGCCTTGCCTTGTACCGGTCAAGGCTACCATCTGCGTGGTACTTTACTGTGAAGACCCATTTACAGCTAACAATAGATGCGCCTGAGGGAGCGCGAACCAAGCTCCATGTACCCCGTGACTGTAAAGAAGCCATTTCTTCTTCCATAGCCAACTGCCAGCAGTCACTCTTCAATGCATCCTGATAATTCCGTGGTATCTCCACGGAAGACAAAGCCATAGCAAATCTCTGAAAGTCCCCTGTGAGATGGTGAAAGGAAACCTGGGAAGCAAGGGGGCATGACGCGTAAATACGTTTCTGCTTCTGAATATCAATAGGGAAATCAAGATCATCATCCATTGTATTCGTCGGTGTGCATTCCTCCTGCAAAGATGAATCCGCACATGCACTCTATCCGACCCATTGTTAGTAATAGTATCTGAACATACCTGGGGCTGTTGGATGATTGACGTACAGCATGAGCAGGACCTGACCGACGTGTATAGTATTTAGTTAATGGCATGATAGGTGGTTTTAGTGGTGGTGGCGAAGGTGGTGGTGGTAATGGGGATGACGTTGGCATGACAACCGGGACAGGAATGGACGGAAGTGGACTTAGAATAGGAGGAGGAACATAGGCATCGTTAGTAGATGTGGATGAGGCCAACCTATCACCTGCAGGTGAGAAGTACATAACTGACTCAAAAAAATGTAACATCAACACTGACGAAATATTTCCTGTTTACATGATCATAACAACGGTAACCCTTCCGAGTCCGAGAGTAATCCACAAAGACACACTTGACAGCTCTAAGTGAGAGTTTATCAAGTCCAGGAGACAACTGGTAAACAAAAGCAACAACACCAAAGACATGAGGGGTAAGAGAAAATAATTCCTTGTCTGGAAAAATAACATAAAGAGGAATTTTCTCACCAAGTATCGAGGACGGCATACGATTCACAAGGTTACAGGATGTAAGAACTGCATCCCCCCAAAAAGAAATAGGTGCACGATCTGGATAAGCAGTGTTCGAGTAAAATCAAGAAGATGACGATGTTTCCTCACTGCAACTCCATTCTGTTGAGATGTGTAAGCACATGTGGTTTGATGAATAATATCTCTTGATGAAAAGAAATGGGAGAGAGAGCGAGTGCAAAATTCCAATGCATTGTCCGTACGAACATATTTGACATGAGGGGAAAAACCATTCTGCACTTCAATTACAAGAATTCTAATAACATCTCCTGCTTCAGATTTGTTTTTTAATAGAAATACCCACGACACACAAGAGAAGTCATCAACTACTACAAGATAAAACATGTGTCCCTGATGATCAGGAAGACGACTCAAATCCCAAATATGAACATGAAATAATTCAAATAGAGAGCTACTGCTCCGACACTGACGACTAGGGAAGCTAGCTCAATGGTGCTTTCCCAACTGACAGGCTTCACACTGAAAGGAAGAACTGGGAGAAATCTGAGGCAAGAGATGACGCATCTTCTGAAGTGGGAGGTTACCAAAGCGTAGATGCCTAGTGTACGAAGAGACTGATCCGGCTGAGTAGGATGAGACACCAACATAAGAATTCTGGACCAGACGATAGAGACTACCCTGCTCAGAGCCACAGCCAATCACCCTACCCATTAGTATGTCCAGAAATATAAGAGAAGATGGGTCAAATATAATGTGACAGTGCAAATCCTTTGTAATTTGACTAATAGACAGTAGATTCATCGAAAAACCAGGGGCATGTAGGACATTATGTAAATGCATGGAAGGTGACAGGGTAATCTCCTCCTGTCCAACGATGGGGGAATGAGTCCCATCGGCTATGACCATTGACCGTCCTGGTGGAATGTCTATGTATGACTCAAGTCTATCTCTGTCGCGGCAAAGATGATGTGTTGCGCCGGAGTCTATAATCCAATCTGAGATATTTGAATTATGACATAATCTAAAGCACTACCTGAGGTGCTAGCAGAGGTAGAAGTACTGGCAGATGCTGAAGCAGTAATATCTGAAGACCCTCCTGGAGAATCTATAGATGCGGGAGGCATAATATCACGCAATTTCGCCACGAGCTCCTCGAACCTGTGATCTGAAATGGATGCCGATGGGGATGCAACATGCTCGGCTACTCGCGTCGATAACGGAAACCCATGCTTAGAATAGCATGTATCCTCAAAGTGACATGTGCGATGGCAAAAAGTGCATGGTTGGCGAGAATGACCACCTCGACCATGAGGTCCACGACCACGGAATGAAGATTGACCACCTCTCCCTCGCAACACAACCATTACCGAAGGTGGTGGAGTAGAAGTACTGGAAAACACAGAGATGCGGCTAAGCCTCCGGTAAACTTCCTCCATAGGAGGAATGGTAGCATCGATAAGTATTTGTGATGGGCAGCATCATATTCAGGATCAAGAGCTGCAAGCAGTACCCTCACCATGGTAGCATTCCGAAAAGTCTTCTGCTGCTCAGGGGTGGTCGTGAGAGGTATAGTATTGTAGAGTTTCTCAAACACCCCCCTGTAGGGATGTATACAAGGAATGTAGTGGACGTCCATTCTGCTTCATGGTGAATATGTCATGTTGGAGCTGTAACATCTTTGTCTCATTCCGCACCTGCAAATAAGTGGCCGCCGGCATGTCCCACATCGCCTTAGCGGTGGGTTGATGGAGAACATCATTTGCAATCTCCATCGACAATGTGCCTGAGAACCAGACCTTGGCATATGAATCATCAGCCTCCCGGGAGGTATAGATCCCAGTTTTCGTTGTCGATTCTTCCTCGGTAAGAATGTGCTTCTTACCGTTCGACTTCATGAGGCTCATGAATTGCATCGCCCCGAGCTCAAAATTCGTCTCATCCATCTTGACTATTGGCGTGGGACCTTTGAACACGCCTATGGAGGGCATATCAACTTTGTTTTTGACATATTGCCGGAGACGAATAACTAGGATCCACAGACCAAAAGAGAAGTGCCTACATAAACTGTATAGGATTTGAGTACATATATAGGCGTTACACACTCAAATCCATGGAGAGAGAGGTCGGCAGAAGAGTAGGCACCGGTGTGGAGAGGGCTCGACAGTGGAGGGGCCCGACATTGTGGAGGTGCTACGGTGGAGGTGGGGTTCGACGGTAGAGGGGCCCGACGGCGTGGAGGTGCGGCGATGGAGGGGGAACCGGCGGCGCGGTGAGAGGAGGGGTGGTGGGAGTATGCGGTGGCACCGAGGAGGGAGGGGAAGGAGGCGGCGGCGCCGAGAAGGAGGGAGAAGGGGGTTGGCGGTAAGAAGGGGTTAGGGTTTTAGGGCTGATACCATGTTGGTGGAAAAGAGTTATCTATTTATTCCATAGAACCCTAGCCTCTCTTATATAGAGAGAACCCATAGGTAAATTACATAAGAGGTTATCAGGAAAATAAAATTAGAATAAACGATACATCGACTACATAATTATCTCTATAATTGTCACGGGTGATGATAAGCAGGGCATTCCGGCTATCAAGGAGCTTCTAGGTCAGCAGTTTGTGACTAAGGATCTTGGCAATCTTCGATACTTCCTTGGATTAGAATTCGCCAGGAACCAATGTGGTATTGTGATGACCCAAAGGAAGTTTGTGACTGATCTACTAGAGACAAGTATGACAAGGTGCAAGCCCGCTACTACACCTATGGATCAGAGTATGAGATTATATGATAATGACACTGATGAGGTAGATAAGAGGAAATACAGGGAGCTTGTTGGGAAGTTCTTATATGCTACCATCACCATGCCAAATATATCCTTTAATGTGAGCAAGGTGAGCCATATAATATGAAGCATATTAAAATAAGTTTGCTTAAAAAAAGCAAAAAAGTAATATATATATATATATATAACCTTCACCGACTAGTCGGGCGGACTGACTAATGGCCGATTAAGCCTCAGTCGAGTCGGCTATCCCCCCCCCCCCCGACTCGACTAGTCAGCCTAGTCGGTCGACTTTTACAAGCTTGGCTAAATATAAGACCAGTACCAAGTAAAGTTTTCAAATATCAAAATCATATAGACAGCATCCATTTGAACCTTCCTGGGATCTTTCTCTAGTGAGGTGCATTAAGAAGGTCGCATGCCTGTTACTCAGAAGATATAGAGATTAGATGGAAGCAATACTTCCATAAGCTTTTCATTGAGGAAGGAAATAGAGAGATCGATTTGGGAGATCTAGCTAGTAGTGGAAGTTACTTGAATCGTGCAAGCTATAGACGAACATCGAGAAATGAAGTAGATCCTGTAGAGGATGCTTTGAAGGTTACGAGACCCGAAAAAGATGTAGGACCTGACGACATTCTTATGGATGTTTGGACTTTGGAGAGTTTTAAATGAGTGTGGTTTGACTTGGACTACAAATTTATTCAATGTTATTTGACGAAGCAAGAAAATGCATGAATATTGGAGGAGAAGTATCATGATACCTCTTTATAAGAACAAAGGAGACATTCAAAATTGTTCAAATTATAGAGGTATCAAGCTAATGAATGTATAGAAAATGTACAAATCTATGTTAATATATAAGCAAACATATTTTAATATGCAATAATGTTATATTTAAAGTCAATTACTTCTTTTGTTTCATTACGAAAGTAGAGAAAATGTACAAATCTATGTATAAAAATAATTTATATATTTAAAATAATTAAAAATTCAAAACCGACTAATGATGGACTAAATCCGATTAGTCACCCGACTGCCGATTAATCCTTAGTCAGTGACCCGCCGATCGAGTACCGACTACCGCTTTATGCAACCTTGTATTCAGCAGAGGTACATCTCTTGAGGTGACAGCTTGTGCAGATGCAAATTATGCAGGATACCCTAGAGACAGGAAGTCTACTTCTGATTTTGTTATTTTTGTTGGGAGCCCTCTCGTGTCATGGAAAAACAAGAATCAGACAGTGCTTGCTAAGGGCCATGGCACAAGGGAGCACAGAGATGATGTGGGTTAGATCATTCTTGACTGATCTTGTTGTTGAGGTTTCTCTTCCCAAGCAGCTTTATATGGCAATCAAGCAGCTCTACTTATTGCCAATAATCTTGCATTTCATGAACGGACCAAGCATATAGAGGTGGATTGCCATTATAGCAGAGACATGAGATCCAAAAGGGTCTCATATCCACCTCCCATGTTTCTACTGGAGATCAAATAGCTGATATTTTCACCAAGGCCCTTGCTAGAGGTCCTTTCAGAGATATTGTTCCAAGCTAAGCATGATAGACATATATGCTCCGGTTTGAGGAGGAGTGTTGAGATATTTGTATCTCTTCGTATTTATTTCTCATTTCTGTTTTCTTCATGTACCTCGTATGTAATTAACCCAGGACTTTTCTCCTATATAAAAGAACCCTAGGGTCTCTTCTATGATATGCAATTCTTTTCCACCAACATATAGCATTCACCTTTGAGTTTCAAACATTCTTCTTGTCACATATAACACCGTACAATAACTATATAAGTGTCACCTATAAACATTTCTCCATCGCTTGGAAAGAGAGGACCTAAGTATTTAAAATGCCCTGAATGAATCAAACTTTACCTTTGATACATCTCTGACTTCCTTCACATTGAACTTGCATTTACATTGGTTTTGCTTAGTTTAAAGCCTTGAACTTCAGAATTTCCATACAAAAATAAAGCTTCTCCATCTCCTATCTCGTATGCTTGAAAATTTTCATCGCAAACAACATGCACCAAGGCATCTCCCCCATTGAGGATCCATGTCGATTGATTCATAGCATGGGTTAAGAGATAAAGACAAGGATTGCTCCTTCGTTCATATCAATACTAATACCAAAATAACTGATCATATTAAAGTTCTTGGCCATATAGTTATCTTAGCAAATAATATACAAAATAGGAACCTCTCACCTTCTCCAAGTCAATAAAGAACACATGCAAGTAGTACAAAGAAACATACCTTCACATTTTGCATCAGGCGAAGTTGGGGGAGAACTGAAACAGCTTCCAAGTAGACACAGAAGGCCCATAAAATCCGATTAACAAAAATGTGCGATGTAGAAGGATGGACCAAGATAGCCAGCAAAGCACAAGGAATTATCTGCACAAGTAAGATGCCATTGTAACTGATTAGATACAAACAAAAGCCGTGTAATAAAAACAGAAACAAATAAAAGCGCATCAATATCGATGTATGTAGATCCTAGCATCACAAGTTTTTAAATGTATCATGGTGATTAGACCATCCGTTAAAAAGCAGGACAAACACAAATGTGATGAATGTTCGTAGCAGATATATCTACAAGGCGGATCTGAAGTCCATAGAAAAAATAATAATTCTTGATCGGGCAACATTAGATGTACACGACATGGCATATAAACATTTATAAATGGTGAAACCTTCTCCCAATTTTAAGTAGAGTTGGCTACATTAATTCTTGCTCAAACCCTGTTGAAAGATCCGGCTATTTTTTATGATGGTTGTTGGTTACCAAACGCAACCCCCACAAGGGAGATTTGAACCCTGATCTTTTGGGGTAGACACATTGCACTACCACCAGATCATTGGAATGGATGGTAGACAATGCACTACCACCACAAGTAGCCTTCTCCCACTTTTATATGGATTCTTGCTCAAATCCATATAAACATTTATAAATAAACGAAAACCCCATTTACAGATTAGATAATTTACAGATGAAATACAACAAAATATAAACACCGAAATCTACTTACAGTTAGTTGTAAGTCACCTAAGGATGAGAAATGAAAATTCAGAGCATAAGCAGAAAGAGGTGATATAATCACAAGGTTCAATACCACATAGTATATGGCGAAGTTGTCCTTGTCCTCCATATAAGTTGCTCGCAGCTTAAACCGAATCATATAAACAACCCATAGTGTTGCAACCAACGTGGCTGTATCAAGTATTGTATGTATGTCATACTCCATGACAAAACTACAATAAAGTCTCACAGCCAGAAAAATTGCAGTTAACTCCTGGGTTTTGAGTGAAAGTCCTGCGACAGAATGAACTAGATATCAACAAGGATAGGTCATGCTGATTTTAATAACCATTAGATATACATAAGATAAATAACTGCAGCGGGAAACACATAAAAAATAATGGCAAAGCCTTCTGCCACTATAAGAAGGGTCAGCTACACAGATTCTTGTTCAAATACATGTTGAAGAATTCGATTATATTTAAGCTGGTCGTCAACTACGTAACGCAACCCCCACGAAGGGGGCTTTGAACCCTTGATCTTTTGGGTGGTAGACACATTGCACTAGTACCAAACCATTTAAGTGGGTAACACATGATATAGAATATACATGCGCCCTAGTATTTGTCAAAACTACAAACTTAGCCCGACAATACAGTAGATAAGAAGACGATTCAACCAGAAGTACTACATTTTCTGTCATGTAACTGATGCTATAAAATTAAAATTCTCTGCAGAAAAGAAAAGTAAATTTCAATTTAATGTGAGTTAACTCCCACTTCAGGGCATACTTTGTCCACTAGTCTCTATATGATAGCTTTCTAGCTCACAGGCAGGGACCTTCCGGAAAATAAATTTCAAACTAAGCCTTGTGTACGAAAATTTTAAGATGATAACTTCCTATAGAAATCGCAATCCATAAAGGTACGTGCTAATTCCATTGAAGTGGCTTTCGGGAATAAAAGAACTGCCGGTCCAGCCTTCTATTAATTATCCTAAGATCCGGGCGTAAATAGATTGCCAAGATTCCTAACAACTAGATCACTTACATTTAGACATTTCTAATCGCATTAAAGCACCTCCATTATTTAGTTGGAGAAATACCGAATATTGGTCAACCTAAACCAATTTTCATAAACAGAAGAAATCTTATAATTTTGCATTCTACAGCACTAGGAATGTAGCTGATTGCCTTGCATGGGGAACAACTTCCATCGCAATTACATCTTGCCACACGGACGTCATGCAAACAAATCTGTCTGCGACAAAGAAAGACAGGTATGAACCAATATCTCTTTACGCATACAAATCGCTTGCCTGACTATGCAAGCACATGACGCGGAATTAATGATCCGAACTGGGGGAGAGGGAGAAGGAAGAAGAACCTATGTTCACAGCTATACACTAAAGTTCGGAATTGCACCAGAAGACCCTTCCACAACCGAGTTCTACCATCAGATCAAGATCGTCCACAGAATGACAACCGATTTGGAACCCTTCCCTAACGATAATTTAGGACAGAGACCCCAATTCTTCCTCAAAACCAAAAAAGCAGAATGAACCTCTTCCACACGAAGTCTCACCAGCGCAAGTCCCATCCTTGATGAGCTTGTAGATGAGGACGGCGATACCCAGCGCATGAGAGGCCTCCGCTGCCACGAAGAGGTTGTCGTGATCATGGACGACAGCGCCGAGGAAGAAGATCGCCACAACCATGGCGACGACGCCCATCGCGGCCTTGACGCCGGTGGGCTGCCTCCGGACCCACCTCGACGCCGCCTGTAAAGCGCCCTTCTTGCCCCTTATCGTCCCCATGCTGTACGGGTTTCTTCCTCTAAGGTGAAGGAATGGATGGAGAGGTCCCCTTCTATTTTCTTCTCTTCTCCTCTCCTCTCCTCTCCTCTCCTCTCCTCTCCTCCCTTGTTGGTGTCGTCTGCACGTTCGTGAACTCGAAGGTGTTGACTGGCGGAGACGTTCTATATGCTGCTCTACTGCAGGTTTTGGTTTCGCCCGGTCCTTTCGTGGGTAGGTAAATCTTGCGAGGTCCGCTGTAACTATGGATAACCGAGAAATCGGAATTAATCCGGTCTACTTTGGATTCCAATCCCTTTTTTAAGCAATTATTTTCAAATCACACTTACAACTGCAATTCCGATTTCATGTATGTACTTGGAGAATAAGCTTGCTAGAGTTATTTCTCACTCTAGTTGTAATTATAAATCATAGATATCGTATGATGAGCAATGTGAATAAAGAATATGGGGGGTACTCATTGATTGGGAAATGCTTTGAGATCTTCAACTTTCATGCATGACTTAAAAGGAAAATACATCCTATCTACATAGTTATATTTTTGCAAGTTTTTTTAAAGTATTAAAATACTTATTTTGATTTTTTATTTTATTTTGTATTTTTGATATAAGAGTAATGTCAAAACAATATATGCATTATTAAACTAATTTCTATTTGGTTTTTAATATCAAGAAAGCATATAAAATAAATGGCACAATAGTAGATTTATTTATGTATATATAATTAGTGGTAATTACTTACAGAATGTTATTTGTTAAATTGAATTAATATTTAGTTAATGCTATTGAATTGTTTAAGAAGGATGGATAATAAATAGAAATAAAGATGATAAATCTTGGATTTTATGCTAGTTTACATCCCTGGGATGAAAAATTGTAATACCTATTAATAACATGAGTTCTGATGTGTAAAATAATTGGCGTTGACTTGATGTTGCATTCACGAGTGAAAATCGTGAATTTAAGATAAAATAGTCACAATTGGCTAGTCGAATGGTACAAAGTGATGTATTCAACGAGTTCGAGAGTATATTACATGGAAAATGTGAATTGCACGATTTTTATTGATTTCTAATAACATTGTTTGACTCTACTTGACGTACTGAGTTTAAAATTGTTGTTCTTTATGAATTAAAAATACAATGAAACCTACGTACCCATAATATTCTAATTATTTTCAAGTGCCTTTGAATTTTTGAAATTTAAAGTGTTTTAGGTACTTTTGAAATTTCAAAGGCCTAAATTTTTTCGTGAAAGTCAAGGACTGAAAACATGTATTTCTCGAGTTATAATTCTTTGATCTTGATGCTTTGTCGTCGTAACTCATGAAACCAGTTATTCAAACAAGGTTAATTTTTATACTCATAAATTTTCAAGTGATAAGATAAATGAGTGTTGAACTTAAAGAGTTAAGGATCTTTTGATATTTTTCTATTTTTTAAGTCTTTTTACATCGATGTGATTGAGGATATGTTGGTGATTTTACTTATCTTGTTGAATTTATATTTTTATCGTGTTTATATTATTTAAACTTTGTTTTATTTTCAATTTATGAATTTTGTTACATTTTTAATTGGATTTCTAAAAATAAACTAAAATTAGGTAAATTAATACATATATATAGTTATGTTATGTTGAAAGTAAAGATAAAATGTTATTATTTTTTGTTTTCTAATTTTTATTATATGTTTATAAATTCTTAAATTTTACTTTATTTATTTATTTAGAGCTCCAAACTTAAAAGTTTGGAATGAAAGTTTTTGTATATGTTATATATTTTAAGATTTAAGTACTATATTTATTTTATAAATTTAAAAATATCTAAATATTTAAAAAATTGTTCCCTTTCTAGTTTTTTGAATTTTTGAAATATAATATTTCTTAAAACCAAATTTGATACTAACAACTTAAAAAATTATATTTTATTTCTAAAATTTCATAATTATATTTTTCGGGTAAGTTGCTCTTTTTAAACATCTTAGAAAAATGTTGTAAAAGGTATAAAAGAAAGCATTTTAGTTGAAAAGCTTTTTAGAGGCAAGCGATGGTAAAATACACGACTTAATTTTTGGAAAGAGAAATATTAATTTAGAATTTACTAGGTTTGAAAACTACTTTCAACAAGTTTATATTCAAAAACCAAAAGAAAAGAAATGTGATAGTTGATAATAATAAAAAAACAACGAGGGTCCTTTGGTCACGAACTACATGTCCACAAAAAGTTGTCCAAAACTATCTATAGAATAAAGTCCAAATTAAATGTTAAAGTGCATATATGTACAACTAATAAAAATCTTTAAAATGTTTGCTTGATGATGCTAGGAGGGACTAAATCACAATTCCTAAACTCCAGTAAAGTAACTATGCAAGATTCCTAAGTGGATGGCTAATGTGGCATCATTTTGGATTGCAAATACATGAAGCTCGAAGGACTTATTAACAAGTATTCCACCAATTTGGTTTCAAGGATGAGATTATAACATGAAGATGAATCTCGACAACTAGTATTGGATATGAGTTGATGATTACAATATATAAAGAGATAATATGATCAAATTATGTGATATACAACCTTAATGATTGATCTGGAAACTCCAAAATCACATAATCTATATTCCTTACATACAACAGCAGAAATATCCATAATTGCACACAATCAATTAAAAATCTCTGCATAAATCAAATAATCATAAATTCGTAATCAAGTAAAATGTCTTCAAAAATATCGATTACATATTTTATGATTCCTAATCATTCTTTGTTAACATGAACTAAGCAAATCATATGGAAGAGTATTGGGTACATATAGCATTAAACATAACACATTACTCTACAAAACTTCACTTTTTATGGAGAAGAAAAAAAGGAAAGAATGATAATATAAATTGCCCACTCATTATAGCATGGATAAAGCTTATAGCTTTTTATTGGGAAGAAATAGGAGGGGGTTTGGTGTAAAAGACACACTCATTATTACCATGCATAGAGCCACCCTCATCATGCCTTCCCCATGCACAACTTGCACCCCACGTACCATCCCTTCCCCATGCCTATCCCTTCCCCATGAATATGCATTCATTGTCTTTGTCTTTATGTGCATGGGGACCCTCCCTCATAAACCCACATGGCAATTATAAAATGGGCATCCCTTGCACCATGCGAGAAGAACCCCCTCCCTCCCCATTTTGTTCTCACGCAACTCTCTCTCTCTCTCTCTCTCTCTCTTTCTCTCTCTCCCCCATTCCCATTTTTCATGTACCCGTGAATCACGCACAACATACCTCTCCCTTGCATTTTTCATGCATGCGTAATCACACCCTCACGGACAGCATACCTCTCCCTTGCATTTTTCATGCATGCGTAATCACACCCTCACGCACAGCACCTTCGCCCCCGTCCCCATTCTTTGCTCACGCACTCCCTCCTTCTCTCGCACTCTATCTTCCCTCTCGTGGGTTGTTTTCATGCAGGTATCGCTGGAGGAGTAGCCATCGACCCCTCTCCGTCCTCAACCTTCAGTTCGCGCAGCATCCCCTCCTCCTTGCGGATCAGCACGTACGCGCTGCTGGCGTGTCTCTAGCCCTCGCACTCCACAGCGACCTCCCGCGCCTCCCTCGTACCTTGGGCGTGCGGGTACTTCGCGGCGATCTCCCGCGCACCACCGTGCACTCCAGCAAGCAGCCGCCAGCCGCAACCACCATCGCGGGGTGATTTGCATCTTGTTGGGTCTGTGATTAACAATACTTCATCGACATCATAGATCTATACTTGAGAATGCTACTGTCGTCCCAAGAGAAGACTTCTTTCTACTTTGCTCTGTCTTTTCATGAGTATTTTACAAGTTTTAAATCTTTCTGGAACTTTTAGATGTTTAATGAATAGTTGTTTACTTCCGTTTTTGTTGTGTGAAAAACTGCAAGTTTAGCTTTCTCAAATATTTTTATGCATTCTGTCAAGATCATTCAACTTACAATTCAGTTCTTATATTTTTAATAGTTTGGCATTCAGTCCTTATTTTTCTTGCAAATCAGAACCGATTTCTCTATATTATGCATGAGTATACCAAGAAAATTTCGCAACCTTGCTTGGTCCCTGTGGAATCGAACCTCTACTTGCCATATGCATTTTGCATGCATCCATTGTGCTTGTAGTTGTAATTTATTTGTTTGATAACGGTTTATCGTGGGAAAACAACGACTTGATAAAATCATCATTTTAAACCGCGTAAAACCTTGTCAACATTTTGGCGCCGTTGCCGGGGACTAGGCAACATTTGCAATTTTTTCTTCACTTCCAACTTGTTTTCAAGTATCTAATCCGTGTATTTTTTTTGTTTTGCAGGTACTTAGGCTTCAAAAAAGAAAAAAAACTTGTCTTTTCAAGCATTTTGTTTTAGCAAACTTGTAATCTGAAAAAAAAATTCTTCCCCCCCCCCATCTCGGAAAAGCTCGCCATCAAGAGGACAAAATATTACGGATTTAGCGCCAGAAGTGCAGGCACTGTGAGTCCCTCTTTCTCTTAGGCATCTTAGGATTTTAAAATTTCCTGCATTTGTTTGCGCTCCGAACATAAACCGAAAAAATTAAAAAACACTTCTTCTTTGCATCATATCTGTGGTCTTCTCCCTCTGATAATCTAACTCAAAGACCACCAAATCGACTGATCATTTAAAAAGATAAGCTTGAAAGGCCACCGCAGTGGCCCGAGCAGAAAGCGGGAAAATTGTGATTGCTTGATTTGATGCACGTGTATGACACAAAAAATCACGAGCACATAGAACTCTTGGATAGAGACAAAAATCCCTGGTGCTACGTGGGATTGCAGAGAGAAATCGTAACTCCTCGACGCGTTGGGCACAGGTTCTTGTGGGAAAAGCAGATCTAACGATCTGAGTACCAACCCTGGATCCCCCAGCCGGATTAGGACATCGATTTCTCACAATCTTCCACACCCACATCATCCTTAAGGACTCTAATTTCTCTGAAAACTTTTGTTGAATCACTAAACTAAAATCGAAAAGATAACCGCCTCCGCGGTAATTTTTGTGTGAGTTGGTGAATCAACAAATTGTCTGGTGTATTGTGCTGTGTATGCTAGGTTGTAGGTCTCTGAAAAATCCATTGCAACAATCTTTATATTACAACCCTATCCGTCTCCTTCGACTGAGAAATCTGAAAATTCACCTAACCTAGGAGACATGGGAGTTGAGAAACCGAACACCATGGACCTCATCTTCCAACAGCTACAACTTTTGAGAGAAGAGAATGCGACAATCCGACATACCATAGCTCCTCTCATCCGACCACCACCAATCAACACGCGTTATTTCTCTGCTGCAGAGGACACAGTCCATTGGGTCCAAAATCACACCCAGCCCAAACAGCTGATTGAGCCCTTATTAACACAACCAACCTCAGCTGTGGATTTTGATGCTTTGACCCAAGCCATTCAGCAATTGGCCGCAACACAACAAAAGTCCAATCAATCCAATACACCAAGTGAGAGACCCAACATACTTGAACGACCGTTCTTGGCCACTGCCAAGGCACATTTTGACTGTGAAGATGAGAAAGTAGAATTGAAAATCAATGATGAAAATATTCCTGTGGATCATGTCACCCCTACTTCTGGTGACTCTGGAATTGAAGACTGTGGATGGATAGAGAACTGTGTTATTCTTGATGATTTTGCCCCCATCCATCTCATCAAAGACCGTCTGGAGGTTAGTCTGAACATCTCACAACTCACTCATAAGGACATGTCCCATCTAGACTCCGCACTTGAAGCCCCACCATGTCCTCTCACTGATCGGGAAATTTTTGAATTAGATGAAGCCTGGGAAACACTAAATACTGATCTCAAATTAACTTCAGCCATGAGTATACCAAAGATGAAGACATGTTTTGGTGATAGCATTGATCCTTCCTCAGACGATTTTGAAAGTTATGAACCTCGGTGTATTAATGATATCGATTGGTCTGAGACAAAAGTTGAAATTGAGGATGGCACTTATGTTGAGTGGGAAGAAGAAACAAAAGGAGATATATCATTTGATGTTGATTCCGGATGTGATTTTTCAATTAGAGAAAGTACAGATTTTGAGTTAGTCTCTAAGGATATATCAGACAATGAGTTGACCTCTTCATGCACCAAAACTCCCTTCCAACCAACACATGATGATATGCTGAAGATTTTTTACGATGACTCGTTCAAAAATGAAATTTCCAATTCCATTACCCCCACCACAAGGAAAGAAGATCAAATGAATTCAGTCGATGACTATATGAATAGATCTTCTACTACCGAGTCTGATCAGAGTGATTTTCTATTCTCTGATCCTTTTTGGGATGATACCGAGGAACTACTCAAAACAATCGAAGAAAATCATCCATTTGTCAATATTCCCCCACTCATGGCCTCTGAATCTTCTAATCATATGTCTTGGAAAGAATCATCTTTGTGGCTCAAGAAGAGAACTGAAATAAAATTCACAATAGATGCCACCGACGATAGCCATGATGATTATTTAAGGGAAAATGATGATTTATCACGATATATAGAGGACCTCATGGAGGAATCAATTCTTGATCATGTAGAGATCGACTTCAATATATCATATCTGGTCCATGAGCCCTTCACCAGTCCACCCATTTCCCTCCCATCACATCCAATCCAAGATCAAACTGATTCATCTCTCATTCCGATACATCAACCAATTAATGTCTTCACCGTATTAATGAGAGCACACATTTATCAAATTCCTCAACCGCACATCTGGGTCATGATATCCATATCATATCAAGAGTTTCATTTGGGTTTTCTGAATACAGCTTCTTCACTCACACGCAACACTGGATACACTTGATAAGTTGAATCGTCGAGTTGGGACGTTAAACCAACAACATTTTGTGGGTCCACACCCATAGGTATCTTTTCCTTTCTTTGTATCATTCTCTTTATTGCATTGCATTAGATAAGTATGGGGGTCCACCTCTATACTTCACAAAAAAAAACAAAAAATACTTTTTACATTTCACATCCCTTCTGAGCATCCTATTACACCTTGTCTTCACCATGAGGACATGGTTTCTGATAAGTATGGGGGGGTGTCTGTATAATTTTCAAAATTGCATACTTTTCAAAACAAAAAAAACTTCAAAATTTTTGCAAAAAATTCCCCTAAAAATATTTTCAAAAACAAGAAAACCACCAAAAGTACATCCTTCCTAGTTTTATCCTATTTTGAGAAATCAGATCTTCACTGCATAAATCATAGACTGAGGTTGAGTTGACCCTAATCCACTAAACTTCATCAGAATTTCACTAGGCATGAGTTTTTAAACTTTCTTCAGGTCCATTTGGACTTTATTCTCTCAGTTCCATTAACTCTACTGGTGAATGAACTTCTGTATCTAACTAGATCACCTGAGCAAGTAGTAGCACTCTTAAACTCTTCAGTGGATATTAAACAACTGCACATTGCACTTAGCTTGAGTGAGTTTATTTTACGAGATACAATTACAATCTAGTTAAGGTGAGGAGTTGTCCTCTTGGTTGTGCCAATGCCTGAACCTTATCTATAGTCAGTGAAGGAACCTGACTCAGGAGAAACATGATCTCTCTAGTCTAAGTGTGTCAGCAATTAAGCCAGTATCGCGCCTCCAAAGACAATATTAAGCCGATACTACCTCTTGATGCCAAAACCCAAGACAAAAATACCACAAAAAGGCATATCACAATACAAATGCCAAAAACCACCAATCATGCAATGATGTGCAAAGCAAAAGTAAGGAAAGAAGACCACCAAATAACCCTTCTCCACCAAAAATCCGTGGTAGCAGCCCAATGATGCTATCTAAATTTCTAAAAGAGGCCCAAAGAGGCCCAGGGTTATGCTCTGCAAAAGGAAAAGAATTAGAGCAACGGACCAAAGCGGTCTACGGAAAACCCCGAAATTAAGTCCCATTCTCCAATAAACTATAACCTATTTTTCTATGCTGACATACTTGGGTGAAAGGAGATTATGCCTGAATCTAGGTGAGGACTGAGGCTATTTGTATAAGGAATCATTCGGTACCTTAATAGATTGTATTGTTAGCTCGTTCTCTTGACTCACGAAAGCTAAAATGAATTAGAGCAACGGACCAAAGCGGTCTACGGAAAACCCCGAAATTAAGTCCCATTCTCCAATAAACTATAACCTATTTTTCTATGCTGACATACTTGGGTGAAAGGAGATTATGCCTGAATCTAGGTGAGGACTGAGGCTATTTGTATAAGGAATCATTCGGTACCTTAATAGATTGTATTGTTAGCTCGTTCTCTTGACTCACGAAAGCTAAAACTATCACTAACACTGTTTATATCCACTCAAGGTCAAAGAGAATACATGTTTCTTCGGGACGAGCTGACTGGATCGACCTTCTGAAACCATGTTTGATTTTGTTGGAACTGCAAGGCTGTTGAAACTACAAAACTCGACTCAAGTTGACTATTCGAATAAATCATTAATCCATGGGTCAACTCCACTTAAGTTTGTGCATCTGTGTGGTTAAGATCTGAAAACTCAAGACTTTGTGGGTATGTCTGCTGCAAACCCTCACCCAATCTATCTTGGCTATTTTCCTTCATTATTTCTTATCTTATTCTTGCTCGGGACTAGCAAGACTTAAGTATGGGGGTGTGATGATTACAATATATAAAGAGATAATATGATCAAATTATGTGATATACAACCTTAATGATTGATCTGGAAACTCCAAAATCACATAATCTATATTCCTTACATACAACAGCAGAAATATCCATAATTGTACACAATCAATTAAAAATCTCTGCATAAATCAAATAATCATAAATTCGTAATCAAGTAAAATGTCTTCAAAAATATCGATTACATATTTTATGATTCCTAATCATTCTTTGTTAACATGAACTAAGCAAATCATATGGAAGAGTATTGGGTACATATAGCATTAAACATAACACATTACTCTACAAAACTTCACTTTTTATGGAGAAGAAAAAAAGGAAAGAATGATAATATAAATTGCCCACTCATTATAGCATGGATAAAGCTTATAGCTTTTTATTGGGAAGAAATAGGAGGGGGTTTGGTGTAAAAGACACACTCATTATTACCATGCATAGAGCCACCCTCATCATGCCTTCCCCATGCACAACTTGCACCCCACGTACCATCCCTTCCCCATGCCTATCCCTTCCCCATGAATATGCATTCATTGTCTTTGTCTTTATGTGCATGGGGACCCTCCCTCATAAACCCACATGGCAATTATAAAATGGGCATCCCTTGCACCATGCGAGAAGAACCCCCTCCCTCCCCATTTTGTTCTCACGCAACTCTCTCTCTCTCTCTCTCTCTCTCTTTCTCTCTCTCCCCCATTCCCATTTTTCATGTACCCGTGAATCACGCACAACATACCTCTCCCTTGCATTTTTCATGCATGCGTAATCACACCCTCACGGACAGCATACCTCTCCCTTGCATTTTTCATGCATGCGTAATCACACCCTCACGCACAGCACCTTCGCCCCCGTCCCCATTCTTTGCTCACGCACTCCCTCCTTCTCTCGCACTCTATCTTCCCTCTCGTGGGTTGTTTTCATGCAGGTATCGCTGGAGGAGTAGCCATCGACCCCTCTCCGTCCTCAACCTTCAGTTCGCGCAGCATCCCCTCCTCCTTGCGGATCAGCACGTACGCGCTGCTGGCGTGTCTCCAGCCCTCGCACTCCACAGCGACCTCCCGCGCCTCCCTCGTACCTTGGGCGTGCGGGTACTTCGCGGCGATCTCCCGCGCACCACCGTGCACTCCAGCGAGCAGCCGCCAGCCGCAACCACCATCGCGGGGTGATTTGCATCTTGTTGGGTCTGTGATTAACAATACTTCATCGACATCATAGATCTATACTTGAGAATGCTACTGTCGTCCCAAGAGAAGACTTCTTTCTACTTTGCTCTGTCTTTTCATGAGTATTTTACAAGTTTTAAATCTTTCTGGAACTTTTAGATGTTTAATGAATAGTTGTTTACTTCCGTTTTTGTTGTGTGAAAAACTGCAAGTTTAGCTTTCTCAAATATTTTTATGCATTCTGTCAAGATCATTCAACTTACAATTCAGTTCTTGTATTTTTAATAGTTTGGCATTCAGTCCTTATTTTTCTTGCAAATCAGAACTGATTTCTCTATATTATGCATGAGTATACCAAGAAAATTTCGCAACCTTGCTTGGTCCCTGTGGAATCGAACCTCTACTTGCCATATGCATTTTGCATGCATCCATTGTGCTTGTAGTTGTAATTTATTTGTTTGATAACGGTTTATCGTGAGAAAACAACGACTTGATAAAATCATCATTTTAAACCGCGTAAAACCTTGTCAACATGAGTCACGCACGTGTATGTCATTTTCAACCTTGGATTTGAGCAACTCGTTGGAGCTCCTCCCACTGCCCACAGCTCCGTCGCACATGTGTGTGTCTCGACCTTAGATCCGGAAATAAAATATACCTTTTCCTTGTCTCGACTTCCATCATTGATGGAATTAACTTTAATAATTCAATTCTATTAGAGGCTTCATTTGTCTATATAGGATGAAGCTCAAAATCACATTTTGTTTTGCACTATTGTTGCTTTGGTGTACTTGAAAATGACCTACAAACAACTTAAAAGCATTCTCCTACAAGATTTGATCCATAAAGATCTAAAGATAGTATAAATAGTAGATATCTTAAACTCAAAATTAAGAATAAAAAATGAAGATCTTAAGCTTAAATCTCAAGAACATATGGAGTGTGAAAGTTTATGTAGGATAGGTTTGTACTTGCTAAAATGAATCCCACAATGATTCCAATTTGTTACGTGATCTCCTAAGATCCCTAATCATTGATTGAATGCACAAAACACCTATTCGGATTTGAAGATTACAAGTTTATTAGATATTTCAACAATCCTCTAATGAACTTCAAAATAATGAATGATCATTGATGAGATCCCCTAAGGAGGAGAAAAATAATAGCGAGATGAAACCTTGATTCGATTGAATGATCAAGGGTGGAAGGTTTTGAATAGAGAGCAAAAAGATTAAGAATGAATGGTGCAAAAAGTTGTCGTATTTGGAATTGAAGGAAGTTGGGATGAGAGAGAATGAGAAAAAGAAAGATATTTCTGCCAAAATTCCTAAAGATGTTAAAGAACTACTGGAGGATGTCTCTTAAGATAATCTCTATTGGATCTCGGGTCATCATTTCGATGCTATGGTTGGAACAAAGGCTTAATGTTATGACTGATGGTGCTATAAAGCTTCTCAGCCTCAAATCTATTAGTTCTTTGTTTGTGTCCAAGCTTATTTTAAAGACGTGTGGTACATATATCACAATCGGTCCTTATATACTTGCTTATAAGATATTTTGAATCCATATCACTTTCACTATATGATCGTATTTTGAATCCAGTACCCACCGGTCAACAAATGATCGATCAACCCTTTTGACGGATCGATCATACAAGTTTACATGTTTGATTAGAGTTGCAAAATCTTGTTGACCTATTGTTTTATTTAGTTTCCAGTGGCTATATTTTTTGGACTCATATACAAAGGACCCATACCAACTTTAGAAAACACATATTTCACGCTTACTCTCTACAAGTGAAGAAAAATTCTCGTTGTGTGATATTCTACTATTTTCTCTCTGATTATTCGAGTTCTTTGATTTCCCTAAGAAGAATAGCCCTGGAGATAGCCTTGTCTACAAAAGCTATCAGGATGCAACATTCAATTGCATCCCGATCTTGTAAATTTTTGACATTAGCCATAACACTTTTGATAGGCTAGAACTTTGGTGATATTGCTCATTTGATATATTACCATTCACTTGTGATATTTGCGATATAATTTCTTATACTTTTATTGTAATAATATTTACAATTTTCCCTATTATTGCTTAACCACGATGTCATTACACTTACATCGAGAATTATGTATGATTCTGTCAAGAAAATATTGTGAAATATTATTTGGAATTGAAGGAAGTTGGGATGAGAAGTAACGAAAAAAAGAAAGATATCTCTACCAAAATTCCTAAAGATATTAAAGAACTATTGGAGGATGTCTCTTAAGATACTCTCTATTGATCTCTGGTCATCATTTCGATGCTATGGTTGGAACAAATGCTTAAATGTTGTGCTTGATGGTGTTATAAAGCCTCTAAGCCTCAGATCTGTTAGTTCTTTATTTGTCTCCAAGCTTATTTTAAAGATGCATGGCACATATATCACAATCGCTCCTTGTATACTTGCTTATAAGGTATTTTGAATCCATATCACTTTCACTAGACCGTCGTATTTTGAATCTAGTACCCCAACAGTCAACAGATGATCGATCAACCCTTTTGACGGATCGGTCGTACAAGTTTACATGTTTGATTAAAGTTGCAGAATCTTATTGATCTCTTGTTTATTTAGTTTCCAATGGACATAATTTTTGGATTCATATACAAAGGACCCATACCAACTTTAGAAAACACATATTTCACACTTACTCTCTACAAGTGAACAAAAATTCTCGTTGCGTGATATTCTACTATTTTCTCTCTGATTATCCAAGTTCTTTGATTTCCCTTAGAAGAATAGCTTTGGAGATAGCCTTGTCTACAAAAGCTATCAGGATGCAACATTCAATCCCATCCAGATCTTGTAAATTTCTGACATTGGCCATAACATTTTTGATAGGCTAGAACTTTGGTGATATTGCTCCTTTGATATATTATCATTCACTTGTGATATTTTCGGTATAATTTCTTGTACTTTTATTGTAATAATATTTGCAATTTTCCCTATTGTTGGTTAACCAAGATGTCATTACACTTACATCGGGAAATATTTATGATATTGTCAAGAAAATATTGTGAAATATTATTTGGAATTGAAGGAAGTTGGGATGAGAAGGAACGAGAAAAAGAAAGATATTTCTACCAAAATTCCTAAAGATATTAAAGAACTATTGGAGGATGTCTGTTAAGATAATCTATATTGGACTACGGGTCATCATTTCGATGCTATGGTTGGAACAAAGGCTTATGTGTTGTGCTTGATGGTGTTATAAAGCTCCTCAACCTCATAACTATTAGTTATTTGTTTGTATCCAAGCTTATTTTAAAGACGCGTGGCACATATATCACAATCTCTCCTTGTATACTTGCTTATAAGATATTTTTAATCCATATCACTTTCACTAGACGATCGTATTTTGAATCCATTACCAGGGACGAAGCTAGGATTGTTGGTTTAGGGGGGCCAAATATAATAGAAAGATATTTTTAAAAATATATAAATATATATATATATGTATATACTTAACATGCAAAATATATTTTGACTTCATATCATACCATCATCAAAATTACTAAACATCATTTGTAAGCTTATTACAATAATTTCAAAAATATGAAAAGAAATACTTCGGTATTTCAATTACCAACAAATTTACTACATTTAAATATGACTTGGAAACCAATAGTTTGTCATATATAAATTATAAGGGATATTTACATCCATAACCTTGAGTAGTTTCGTAATTACCCCATGAACCCTTGATAGTCACGAATTACACTCAGGACTTTGAATAAGTGCTTCGTTTTACACCCATAACCCTCCGTTAGTTTTGATCATTAACTCAACCTGAGTAATGAGTTAATCTAACCAATCCTAAATCTAACGGTCGAAGTTAATCAATATAAAAAACCCACCCCTATCTTCTTCGTCATGCCCGTCTCCTCTGCCCGTCACATTGCCAAAATGCTATGGCATATTCTCAGCTGCACCAAAGACACGGTATGAGCTCCAAACCACCCGCAGCCCAAAATTCCTCGGCATGTCATCGAAATTGGGCCTCGCCTTTTATCCCAACTCGGCCTCCAACATAGTTGTCGGGGTGCTCGACACCGACGCATGGCCGCAGAGCAAGAGCTACGCCAACGATGGATTTGGGCCGGTGCCATCCTTCTGGAAGGGTGTCTGCGAGGAAGGGAATGGATTCAATGCAAAATCCTGCAATCGAAAACTGATTGGAGCGCGTCACTTCAACGAAGGCTACGAGGCCATCATGGGGCTACGTGATTAAGGTCCAACAAATGACGAGAAGACACTCGTCTTTGGCGGCATGTTGACGTTCTTCTTCGATGGCGACGACCTGATCATTGTGGAAATGAGTGAGAGAACAAGCGGACACATTTGCAAATAAGATTAAGTATTAGGAATTTTTTTTCTTTTTTTTAACGGGAACCGACAAGTATAACGGTCATCCAAACGGAACATAACACAGGGTTATGTCATGTAAGAGTTAAGCATTATTCAGGGGTATGGTTGTAATTACGCCTTATCGAGGGTTCCTGGGGTAATTACGAAACTACTCAGAGTTATGGGTATAAATATCCCAAATTATAGTTGTAAGTAGTTGTTCTTTTTCTTTATAATTTAGAATTGATCATGAAAGAAACAATCAACCGTGTTATATTTTTCATAATAAAAAAATAAAAGAGATCAAACATACCTTTATATTAAGTTTTTTAAAGTGCACTCTCCTTAACTTTGAATCATACTCATCTATAATTGATTCTGCTGAATTACTTTCTGCAACTTCTTTCTCAGTATATATCAACAAATAATTCATGAGAAAATCATCTTCGTATTTAAAAATCCAACAACCAAATATTTAATTTTTTTTGAGAAACTTCTTTCTCAATGAAATCTGTTTTTAAGGATATGGTAATCTTAAAAATGGATAAGGATATGGTAACATCTATATATGTATTTGTATCCATCGGTTTGCATCCGTATGTTTGATATATAAGTTTACGTTGTCCAATCGAGAAATCGAAAATAGAAAGAAAGAAAAATAGGCGGGATGCATGCACTAAGTATTTGCATTATGGAAATAAATATTAGAGGTAATCATGTCCACTTGAAAAATAGTTAATATTAATTTTTTTCAATTTATAAAATTTAAAAATAGTGTTCCTATAATTAGGAGTGTGACTCGTATAGAGCCAATATTATTTCCCCTAATTTTAGGGATGGAAGGCACGGGTAGGGAGAGGGGGGCATGGGATCTCAATACCCCTGAAAAATAGAGGGAAGGTGCATGGGCAGTTTTTTCACCTAAAATTAGGGATACACGGAGGGAGAGGGGGCCAATAAGGGATACACGGAGGAAGAGGGGGGCCAATTAAATTTAGGAGGAGGAGGAGGCGTGGAGGAACGGGGGGCATGGCCCCCTCCCGTCCCCCCTCCCTCCGTCCCTGTCCATTACCCCAACAGTCAACATATGATATATCAACACTTTTGACAGATCCATCATACAAGTTTACATGTTTGATTAGAGTTGCAGAATCTTATTGATCTTTTGTTTATTTAGTTTCCAATTGTTATATTTTTTGGACTCATATACAAAGGACCCATACCAACTTTAGAAAACACACATTTTATGCTTACTCTCTACAAGCGAAGAAAAATTATCGCTGCGTGATATTCTACTATTTTCTCTCTGATTATCCAAGTTCTTTGATCTTCCTAAGAAGAATAGCTCTGGAGATAGCCTTGTCTACAAAAGCTGTCAGGATGCAACTGTGACACCCCTAGGATCCAGGAACTCGGCAAACCAATCCACGCATGACATTCCACATTCGAATATTTGCCATTCACAAAGCAGGAGAAAATACCAACATGCATATGAATTTAAAATTTTTGCTTCTCATTCAACCTGTTCACATTTCATACATTTCCATTGTTCGTCCATACATTCTAATTTACAATGCCCATCCATGTCCGCAAAATATACATGTATGCATATTTAAAAGATGGGTCCCATCATACATGTTACATGTCATGTCTCTCAACAAAATGATACAAGCATAGAAGTATAGTAAAACTACCAACAACTGTACTACAAAAAGTGTCATGAAGCTGCACAAAAAGGTGACTCCAAGCTGCTCACTGTTGAGGACTTGCGGATCCACTCCTGCAAATAAAGCAAAAACAGCTCCCATAGAAAGTATATAATGGAAATGTGCAACCACATAATAAGTATCATGTAGAGCAATGTCTAGACCTGAATTTGCTAGAACTATTCATGTGACCCCCCCTATGGTGCCTAGGACTTTCTATGTGCCCTCGAAAATCCACCTATTGAAAATCAAGCTGGACTTTTGGAGCGATTTTAGAAACTAACCGAAAACACTATAAAAGCACTAATTCCGGGAAAGATTGCAGCCCTGCTTCGAAAGCCCACCTACATAAGGATCCGGCTGATAGAATACTTAGCTCTGTTTCTGTTTCTGAGTAACGCCACTCAGAATGGAAGGCATTTGACTCCGGTCAAATCGCCCATGTTATTTGCAGTAGGATTCATCTTTTACCTCCATTAGTTGAGAATGAGCAAAGTTGCCCAATACGAATTAAACAAAACTATACAACAACAAGCATGATATAATTTAAATGTGTGCAAAAGAGAAATAAACTAGGTAACCTGATCTCACAAGAATCACATTTTTATTATGACTATTAGATATGGATATGAGTAACCAAGCTTCGTGGATAGTCTGTGGTCTTGGTTTGGATGAGACCTCACACTATGACTCTAAGGTAAAAGAAAACACTTTAGGGTTGGGGTGCCTCCGTAGGCATGCGGTGGGGTACAATGCATCCTAACTAAGTTCCCAACACGTCCACTTAGCTCCACTTCGCAATTGTACTTCCGATTCACAAATTAGATTCCAGCCCGCGGATCATCGCGACAATCCAATCCTCCTTATGCACAGGAGATTCACATCCCATCACCAACTTCATTAACCACATTTTCCCGGAACTCCCCTCTTAGCGCTCCCACTCGGAATACCGACTAATGTGGCCTACATTGGTATGTACACGAGTGTTAACTCTAAGTGACAAGCGAAACACTAGCCGACCAACCATGACTACTTGGCCCGCGCTCGAGCACCGGGCTAAAGCACGCAAGTGTCGAGGCCAACACCGTCAGATCAGCACCTTGGTGTGCCAAGCAACATGTCCTCCAACCATCGCAGCTACAGTAGCAGTTGGGATCGCGGTCAACTAGGCTTCTACCCGGGCCCCCAAGGGTGCATGCCCCTCCCTGGGCGGCAACTACTCCTTTACCCGATCATCATAAGAACACATTAACAACATAATTAATGTGAGCATCCCATTCGGGATTTCGATGTTTAGTAATGTCGTGTCATTATTAAAAAAACCATTTAAGATCCCCAACGCTGATTATGTTTGATATTTATCTATATATTTAGTGGTCTCCCTACAATTACATCGCAATTCCATCGTTGGGCTGGCAGGATCTTGATTACACAACAGTTCCATCCTGTTGAGCTGTTGAATTAGTTGCATACTTTCTCTTGAAAGTGGCAACACTGCGGCATTGCTTCGAAGGACACCCTAGGCTAGAGTACAACTTGCTCTTGAGAAAGATGAGGTCTTGGCTACTCTCATGGATCCTTAATAATGGATTAGTGCCTGATCAGGGTGTGGGAGGCACATGTCCTAATATTGAGCTCTCGCAGTCTGAAGCACTGCTCCTTGGGCTAGCATGAACTTGGTTTATAAATCTTCCAGCCATACCTTGCATTTTATAACTAAACATCAAGAAAAATGAACAGTAATAAAAAAAGGAAGAAAACCCCATCTTTCTGAATCATAGGATCAATTCAAGAGCCACTTGGTAATTTGATTCAATGCAAACTTTTAGTAAACAACGTGTGCACCTGTTTCTTTCACCTGTACGAATACATATAAAACCCTCTTGGGTAATCTCCAAAATTTGGGATTTATACAGAAAACCACACAAAAGTTGGCATGACCTCTTGTTGCTAATAACTTAATCGTTCATCACTAAGGAATATCCTGTAATATCGCCTCCATCCACACAAACGATATCAGTGGAACATATTGTTATTTAGTCCCAGCTCTGACCATTTGCAGGTAAATATCATATAGAATTCATGCTTGGACTTGTAACATTAGAATAGAAATATCTATTTGCTGCACATTACGTGAGTGGCCTCAAAATGTTTTGTGCTAATGGGTAAATTCACAATGCTGCATTTACGAATGATCTATATATGAGACATATAGCTTCTATGCATCACAGTTTTATTATGTGGATAGCTCAGGGAGGAACAATCTGATTATGGAAGAGAGATCGTGGATAAAAAAAAGTATCCACGACCAAGCAATGTCAAAATGAATTTCATTGGGGGTTAACTTCTGCTCGTTAGGGAAGATGAGCTTCTTTAAGAGGATACGAGAGAACTTATAATGATGGATCCATAACCTGAAATTAATCTAAAATCATCTCTTCCTCTATCTCTATCTCTGTACAGGAAACCCGACGGAACATGTAATAGCGGATAGATTCTGATTTGTGATAAGCCAGTGGGTTGATGTAATTTAAACGTCAACTATACATGTATACTGCTTCCGAAAACAACTACGAAGGCAAATACTTATCCTCCTGGTAATCGAAATCAAATAGGAATTTATCCGAATGAAAATCCGGAATGCATATGAGACTCAGATGGAGAGATTGTCTAACAAAAATGTATCAATCCAACAACAAAGAGGAAACTGAACTTGTAACACCCTAACTCCAAACATAGTACCACATGGAAAACTCACAAAGTGTGGGTGTGGTATATAAGTGGTGGGGATTACTACTTGACAACTTGGGCTTAAGCATTTTGGGTGGTTGTCAACGGGTCCATTTAGGCTCGAACCCAACAAGTTGTCAGGGCCAGTTTTCCTCGATAACGGACCGGGGACCTAAGCCCGGGACGTTACAAATGGTATCAGAGCCAAATTCCCTCTGATAGTGGAAAGGGCTACCCGAGAGGTGGAGCCGCCCCTACAAAGAGGTTGGAGGAAAAGGCTACCTAGAGCGTGCAGCCGTCGCTATCACTGGGAATAAGTGATGTGCCATGTCGCAACGAGGACGTTGCGAATATAAGTGGGTGAGGTTGTAACACCCTAACCCCAAACATAGTACCACATGGAAAACTCACAAAGTGTGGGTGTGGTATATAAGTGGTGGGGATTACTACTTGACAACCCGGCTTAAGCATTTTGGGGGTGGTTAATCGGGTCCGTATGGGCCCGATCCCAAGAGGTTGTTAGGGCCAGTAATGCTCCGTTAACGGACCGGGGATCTAAGCCCGGGACGTTACAAATGGTATCAGAGCCGAACGCCCTCTGACAGTGGAAAGGGCTACCCGAGAGGTGGAGCCGCCCCTACAAAGAGGTTGGAGGAAATGGCTACCCGGAGCGTGCAGCCGCCACTGTCATTGGGAAGAAGTAATGTGCCATGTCGCAACGAGGACGTTGCGAATATAAGTGGGGGAGGTTGTAAAACCCCAACATAGTCCCACACCGTGGAACAAGAAGTTCCCGGGTGGGATAAATAGTGACGAGATTACTACTTGACAACCCGGCTTAAGCATTTTGGGGGTGGTTAATCGGGTCCGTATGGGCCCGATCCCAAGAGGTTGTCAGGGCCAGTAATGCTCCGATAACGGACCGAGGATCTAAGCCCGGGACGTTACAAATGGTATCAGAGCCAAATTTCCCTCTGATAGTGGAAAGGGCTACCCGAGAGGTGGAGCCGCCCCTACAAAGAGGTTGGAGGAAATGGCTACCCGGAGCGTGCAGCCGCCACTATCACTGGGAATAAGTGATGGACCATGACACAACGAGGACGTTGCGAATATTAGTGGGGGAGGTTGTAACACCCTAACCCCAAACATAGTACCACATGGAAAACTCACAAAGTGTGAGTGTGGTATATAAGTGGTGGGGATTACTATTTGACAACCCGGCTTAAGCATTTTGGGGGTGGTTAATCGGGTTCGTATGGGCCCGATCCCAAGAGGTTGTTAGGGCCAGTAATACTCTGTTAACGGACCGGGGACCTAAGCCCGGGACGTTACAAATGGTATCAGAGCCGAACGCCCTCTGACAGTGGAAAGGGCTACCCGAGAGGTGGAGCCGCCCCTACAAAGAGGTTGGAGGAAATGACTACCCAGAGCGTGCAGCCGCCACTGTCATTGGGAAGAAGTAATGTGCCATGTCGCAACGAGGACGTTGCGAATATAAGTGGGGGAGGTTGTAAAACCCCAACATAGTCCCACATCGTGGAACAAGAAGTTCCCGGGTGAGATAAATAGTGACGAGATTACTACTTGACAACCCAGCTTAAGCATTTTGGGGGTGGTTAATCGGGTTCGTATGGGCCCGATCCCAAGAGGTTGTTAGGGCCAGTAATGCTCTGTTAACGGACCGGGGACCTAAGCCCGGGACGTTACAAATGGTTTCAGAGCCAAATTCCCTCTGACAGTGGAAAGGGCTACCCGAGAGGTGGAGCCGCCCCTACAAAGATGTTGGAGGAAATGGCTACCCGGAGCGTGCAGCCACCACTATCACTGGGAAGAAGTGATGGGCCACGACGCAACGAGGACGTTGCGAATATAAGTGGGGAAGGTTGTAACACCCTAACCACAAACATAGTACCACATGGAAAACTCACAAAGTGTGGGTGTGGTATATAAGTGGTGGGGATTACTACTTGACAACTTGGGCTTAAGCATTTTGGGTGGTTGTCAACGGATCCATTTAGGATCGAACCCAACAAGTTGTCAGGGCCAGTTTTCCTCGATAATGGACCGGGGACCTAAGCCCGGGACGTTACAAAAACACCGTACTTTACGAGATACGGCATAGAAAATCATATATCACTTGTACCACAGTATTCCTAAGGATCTAATGATATTCAAAACATAAGACGAATCACGTGGAATCCGCAGCAAGAGGAAGGGGAGTCTCGTACCTCAAGAACACTCTCACCTCGGTTTCTCCGTCGGTGAAGCACGATGCGATTGACACTTCGTTCACGATGGGAACCGCACATGGGGTGACCCGGACCTTCTCTACTCGATTTTGGCTTCGGATCGTCGATCCGAAGTGCTCCGGCGATGCTCCGGTGATGGAGAGGAGAAATGGAGGAAGGAAGGCTGATGGTCGAAGGGGAATGATTTGGGGGCATTTTGGACGAGATGGGTTGGGTTTTATTGGGTTTAACCTGGATTCGGATCCGGGTCCGGATCCTTATATGGTCTGGACCCCTTCTCACTAAAATGATCGTAACTCGAGTTCTCGAACTCGGATTTTCACATTCTTGGACTCGTTAGAAAGCTATCAACGAAGCCTACGCAATGGACTATTCAAATAAATTTTTTGGATCCTGCAATAAAAGAATATTTTCAATTAAGTCCATATCCAGCTGGGTTTTGCATTTTAGTCCCTGTTCGGTTTTCAGTGTTTTCATAGCAACGTTCAATCGCATCCAGATCTTGTAAATTTCTGGCATCGGCCATAACACTTTTGATAGGCTAGAACTTTGGTGATATTGCTCCTTTGATATATTGTCATTCACTTGTGGTATTTGCGATATAATTTCTTGTACTTTTATTGTAATAATATTTGCAATTTTCCCTATTGTTAGTTAACCAAGATGTCATTACACTTACATAGAGAATTATTTATGATACTGTCAAGAAAATATTGTGAAATATTATTTGGATATTCTTACTAGAACTTCTCTCTTCAGAAACTTTTAGTGTTTGGCCTTAAAGTTTGTAGGTATCTATTGGATCAGCAAAGAATGCTCTATCCAAAGAAGTCGAAGTAAAGATTGGAGTTTGTCCAACCTCGACGTTGCCGCATCATCGTATCTACAATGTTTAATTTAGTGTTTGATCAAAAATTGTAAAGCAAAAAGTTTTGTAACCAGTTGAGATTTCTACATAAATATCTCGGGCTTATAGTGAAGCAGTTGGTTGGATCGGCTAATCAGAAATTGTGAGTCAAATGACCCGAGTCATGATTTTTACCCACTTAGATTTCGATATAAATAATGAATTAAAAATAACATCCATATCTTGTATATTATCTTGCATGTAGATACCCTGATTAATTCTTCTTTAGAAAATTATGAATATGGTTCCACAAAAGTTGTATTCTGTTATCAATACATTATTCACCCTCCTCTCACTTTAGTGGTATCTTGATCCCTAAAAACTCACAAGTAGTACTAGAGTGTGTTTATCAATGTGAAGTAAAACATCAAAAACACATATGACAGCTTTAGCAAGAAACATTGACGGGATCAACTACAACTGCTAGAAGGTTAGATGCAAATATTTCTTGGTCCCACTAATGTCGATGCATAGAATATCCTGGAATCCAAGTACACTAGGGCCTAGAGTATAGAAGGAGCATTGATTTCTAATGCAGACAAAAGAATGCTACCCACAACTCTGAAGCAATGAATATTGTTTTTGTGCTATCACAAAAGAAGAATTAAACAAGGTTTTCACATGCAAGACAATATACGGGATGTGGAAAAACTTAACGTCGCCTACGAAGGTATTGGAAAAATCAAAGAAACATAAATACCTCTTCACTAACAGAGGTACGAGTTGTTCAAGATTGAACCAAAGAATCCATTTGGAAAATGTACACTAGACTTTCAGAAATCATCAATAACCTTCAAACTCAAAGGGTAGAGGTTATCGAGTCGAATCAAGTGAAGAAGATCCTTAGATCTCTCACCTCTGCATGGATTACAACAATAAATGTCATTGAGAAAACCAACGATGCCAATAATCTGGCAGTTGATGAACTCATATGCAAACTTATGTTTTATGAAGTAGAAAAGATGCAAACAATCGAAGCAGAAGCTGAGATCAAGAAAAAGAAGAACATAACTCTTCAAGTCACAAAGGCTACCTCAACAGATGAAACTTCTAAGGATGGTATAGTTATTCTTACCCGAAGATTTAAGAAATTTATCAAGCATGGTTATCAAAGAAATGAAAGTGAGTTATAGTGCTTCAACTGTAAGAGAAAAGGACACCTCAAGAAGGACTGCTCTTTACTCAAAAGGAGTAACCCTCAAGATTCAAAACAACTAGAACCTTATAACGACAATGGAGTAGAAAAGGATCGAAAAAAACAACCCTACAAGCATAATTGCAAGCATTCGAAGAGGAAAAGCATTGCAAGCTATTTGGGACTCCTCTGGCCTAACTCCTCCTATTCTTTCGGAAGTGACTTAGACACCTCCGATAAACAAGAAGCTCTAGTAGGAGTCATGTAACTCAAACAACGATGAGGTAATTTATGAGGAACCATTTATAAAGGAAATACAAGAACAACTTTACATGATCTTGAAAAGGGAAAATAAACTACTAAAATCAACTACACGTACTCCATTATAAAACAATGAATATGAAGTAGGATTACTCAAAGAAATATTCATGAACTTACTAGTTGTTTTATCTTTATCAGAAAAGTACCATGAAACAGAAATTAAGACTCTTAAAAGTAACACATACAATCTAAAAACAATTGCTGCCGAACTAAAGGAGAATATACACACCTTAGTAAATGATTTCGGTTCACTAAAGGAAAGGAAAATCTAAACAAACTACTTGGATCTAATTATCAGATAAAAATTAACTTTAGAATTGAGCATGAACCCTCAAGTAGTAATTCTAAAACCGTTAGAAGTGTTAAAGTGGTTAAACCTATTGATTCTGCCAAGATTAATGTTATTCAAATAAAAACATGTAAGGTATCGAAACTAAGAAGAGATCTAAGGAACCATCCTAATGTTGGACATGCGAGCCCAAGACGAACCATTATGCAATAAATATTATTGAAATCATTCCTTGATCTGAAATGAAGAAGAATTAATTTGCATAATAGGTCCCTTAGTACAATTAGGATTATGTTATAACCATTTTAATGATCATACAACTGTTAATTCAAATGTTGAATCACAGAGGTCGGTGCTTGATTTCGTAAGTAATTTCTAACTTGAGCTAGGTTTTTATTTATCTTCCTTTTCGATTCATTTTATGTTGTGATTCGAGAAGAAATTTGTGTAAAACACTACTTAGGCATGGGCGGTTGTGCATGTCAGTGAACCCTGTGACTCCTCATACCTTCACTCACCTAAGACGCATAGTGTCTACTGATTCTCCATCGCTTATAGTTCTATTATATTCTTTTGATTTTTCTTTTATACTTGTTTTGGGGAGAAATCTATTTAACACCCTACTTAGGTGTGTGCAACTATGTACACCAGTTGACCTTGTGATTCATCATACCTTCACTCACCTAAAACGTGTGGTGTCTACTGATTCCCCATCGCTTGCAGTTTGATTGTATTCTTTGATTTCGTTGTTGTGTTTCCTCTCGATGATTTTATAGAGGAAACTCTTTCGATTTTTTCTTTTGAAATATATCCCGATACAAGGGGAAACTCTGCTGAAATTTTCATAGAAATATGTCTCAATATAAGAGGAAACTCTGCCAAAATTTTCCTGGAAATATCACCCTATATAAGGGGAATCTCTGCTGAAATTTAGAGAGAAAATATGTTCTTCGCATTTTTCGTGTTCTTTGTGTATTCTTGGATGTTCTTAGTGTTCTTGATAAGGAAATGAAATTCGATTGTTTTGGGGGTTGTAAATCATCCAATCTGAAAATGAATCACGATAAAGCACTACATACATGAGAGAGAACTCAATTAGGTAATGATATCCTTCTTTTTGCTATTGGGTTTTCATACGATATCATTGAAATTCTTGATTTTATGTTCTTTACTACAAAGAACCCTAATTTGGTTATTTTTGAAAAATAGAAAAATTGCTTTGTAATTCCCACTAAAATAATGTCCAAGCATCGAATAGATGCAGTGGCTTGGGAAGTAAGGGTTTGGGAGTTAAAATATATATAAACATGAGTGTATATATATGAATTAATATATATAAGTCCATACTCAATGTTGATGAATATGAAAGTTGAAGGCTTAACAGAAGAATTGCATATTGGGAATTGATGCATATTGAAAAGGATCCTAAAAATGATCGTGTGTTACGTTAAGAATGACATGGAGTAGATATTATAGGTCTGGCATGCAATCTGTAAGTTTGTTAGAAGAGCAACTGTATTGGCAGACTAAACCTAGGTGGTACACGGTTGCATGGATATGTTGAGCATGCGAAACAAATTATTTGCGATGCGTGGTACTCGGATGCCATTAGGCAGATTGACTGACTAAAGATGCAGTCGTGCCATGTGGAGGCACGGGTGGTTGGATAGCGGCTGGGCCATAATAACATGTATTCGAAGTGTGATTAAAGGTTAGAATGTGGTTTTAAGCTAACAGATCCTCGAGGATGGTGTACTTTTTTGTTTGTCAGGTTGAGGATTTAAAACCCTGGATAATAAAAGAAAATAAAATTATCAGGGTAGCATTGAAGGATTCGTTGAGGCTACGTGTAGCAACATAAACTCAAGCCAAGCCGATGATGCCGGGAGAAAAAGCACTGACCAGGTTAGGAAAGCCAAAAAAGGCTTTTTCCTTTCATAGAAAATCATTTCTTTGTTTTTCCGGAGAAGATGTGAAACTGATGAGAACAGTCAGCGGTGAAGCAAAATCCTATATACTTTCCCAAGAGTGTGTGGGCTTAAACTCAGAATTATGGATTCAAGCCAGCCGGCTTGTCTATAAGCCTCAGAATCTGAGAAATTAGCAGCATCAAAATCAGGGTGCGACATGTATACTCACCATATCAATGCAATCTCCAATTCTGAAGTGTCCACAACTTCAGAGTCCATGAATGGTGAGGTTTTCCCTGGACTAATCTCTGACGTGGAATAGAAAGAATAAGACTTAAACTAATGAGAAGAATGAAACTTTCTAGTTGACGATCTAAAAAGCACCCTGTTAATTGTGTTGTATTGACGCTCGAGTCTTGTTGCAGTCGGGCGAGATCAGATCCATCAAAGATCGCTAAATCAATTTGTCAATTGAAAAACAAGCGGTCGAATTTATTTTACTTGGGCAAGCCCAAGGTCGAACTCAGGGACACGAGCCTCTTAAGTACTTACTCAGATTCTCATTAATCAGATTAAGCGATGAATATATAACTCTTAGGTCGACATACAAGGACAAATGATGCATATGAGGTAGACAGATGCAGACTCTTTTTATTTGATTTTTATAATGCAAAGTGATGTAAGTAAAGAAATGGACACACGCCTTATCTAGATGAAATTATTGGGCAATAAAGACATAGTCAATTTCAATCCATTTGATGAAGCACACTTAATTGATAAGATACTCAATGGCATTAAAAAAGTATTAAATAGATGACACTTCGGAAATGAAATTAATCATCCGAATCTAAGTACCAAAATAGGGAACAAATCATGCCAAGAGATAGGTAAGGAAATAAGCTCCAAAATGGAACTGAAATCAACTCAAATGGTTGCTCAAGATACAAAAGAGTCCAGGGACATAAATGCAAGAAAAACTTCAAAATAAATAAAAAATTACAAATAGGTCCCTAGAAGGACTTAAATGCAATTGAAATAAAGTGTGGAATCTTCACTGTAATTTTTCCATACACGTAGGGACTAAATTGTAATAATTAAAACCCAGAGGGGCTCGAATGCAATTAACCCAGGAGCACATGCTTTGCACATACTCAGAGGACCTATTTGCAACTTGGAAAAGCTGGCAGACCCCACCTATAATTTTCCCACCCTTACGTGACCTGGGCATGTGAGGTTAGGGTCGGATGGAGACATAAGCTCGGGGAGAGGCTCCGACAAGACTCGGGACACGTTGACGGATCTGGAGTGTAGTCATTGGCTTAGGCCACTCGAGCCTCCTAGCCTTGGTAGCATCGACATGGTTGAATGGGGGTCGTTGGATGAGCACCAGGAGGGTGCCATCCAACAGCGCATGTACGATCTATAGCTTCCTCCTCCTTTGCTAGACGACGTTGCGATTGGGCCTCCGGCGAAGATGCAGGAGCTCCGCCACCGTCCTCCGCACTCGATGAAGATCCATGAAGGATCCTGGAAGCCTAGTAATCAAACTTGAAGCTCGGGGAAGGCGCCTGGTGCCCTAGAATGGGCCATCGATGAACCCACGTTGGAGGTGGAGCTTGAGAACTCAGCTCCGCCCGAAGTCTGGCCATTGAAGACGAACACCTATAGAAAGATTAGGGGAGATAGTTGAAGCGTGCATGTGGGGTGAGCGAGTGAAGGGAAATGGGATGGGATCCTTAGTTGTATGGAGAAGGCAGAGGCTCTGGTTGTCTTCTCCGGCGAGGCAGAGAGGACATGGGCAGGGCGACTTGAGGGTCCAACAAAGAGGAGAGGTGATTGAAGGGTAGCGTGAAGACGAACTAGGTGTGAGGAAACTTGGGCAATGATTAATTATGGGAGAACAAGCCTAGGTGAAGCTAATTAATTACTAGATCAGAGATGAATAAATAAAGAAGGAACATAATGTACTTACCTAGAGATTTGGGCGGATGCAGCTGCCTAAGCTGAGCTCCAAGGGGGCTCCGGTCATTGTTGGACTCCACCGTCCAGCTAGAGCATCTTGCTGGCATTTGAAGGCTAGAGGCTTGGCCTACCATGGCCAAGGGTCAACATCAGGACCCACGACAGTCTTGACGACCTCTATTCCCCCACCCGTTGTCATCGGAGGAGGAATAGGTGTTGGGTTGTCGTCCTCGTAAAGGTGGACATGGTGGTTTGTAGGTGGCGACGACGTATTTAAAGAGACTGGGCTAGGGTAAAGGTGGCTAAGACCTTGACTTCATGGGTTTGTGCAGACGAGGAGAAGATGGGAGGACTGCAATTAGGTAGTGCACGAGGACAACGGAAGTAAGGGCATGGATGTGGCATGCTCAGATAGTGGTGGGGGTGGCCGTTGAGGTCGAGGAAACATGAAGGGCACGATGGGTTTGCGTGGTGGAGAATGTGAGAGAGAAGGGGCGTGGGAGGTGGAAGACGGGGTTTTGACCGTTAGATCTTACGATCCAATGGTCTGGAGGAGGGCACAAAGATGCAGCCCTGATCTAATTGATCAGGGTGCATCCAAGGGTTGTGGGACTTCTCGATCAGGGCACATCCAAGGGTTGTGGGCGAAGGCACTTTTTGTCGTTGGATCTAGAGATCCAAAGGTCTAGGATTGGGCGGGCGTGGATGCTTCAAATGCAATCTGGAGGCAGATCAAATGGTGGAGAATGGAGCGCGGATGTTTGACGGAGATTGAAGGTCCAACAAGCGATCGGACGGTTGGAGGCAAATGTAGATGGCGAAAGGGCAGCGGGCCATGTGGCTCAATCAGAAAGAACCACATGGCCAAATGAGGTTATCTAGAAAAAAATAAAAAATAAATAGAGAGAGGTCGGATTTAGAAAAACTCAAAACATGAAAGTTGTAGATCTTGATGAGATCTACAAGTTTCATGTTAATCAAAAAAACAAAAGAAGTCAAACAAAGGGAGAATATTTTTGTGAGCATTTTTAAAGGTATAAAAACACTACGATATTTGATTTTGTTATTTTTTTGTATTTTTAATTTATTTTCAAATCAAGTATATAAAACAATTAATCTGGTTTTTATTGACACCAATTTAAGCTAGGGGAAAAATATATGGGAAATAACATGATGAAACCCAGGTTCATCACTGGTATAATAAGTTTTGCTAAACTATTACTTGTTTACTTTCTCTTCTTCATTAATTGTCACTCGCTAATGTGACGACACGAAAAACCGAGCGACAAAGGTAAAGGTACAGAAATGGTCGTTGCGACCTCGGTCACTCAGACGATGTGTCAATCAAGAAAAATCGAACCACTCTATACAAATAAAATCGATCGAAGCACGAATAAGCGGTCCTGCTATGAGATTAACCTGGTATAGCACCCAGGGTCGAACTCAAGGAGCACGGATTGGCCGAGAGGCCTACGAAGTAGTCAAAACAAATAAAATAAAAGAGGAAAATATTTTTAGTGGTTTTTAATTATTTTTATATTTTTTTTGGATTTTTACGTTTATTAAGAAAATAAGGCAAGCAAGGAAGAACATAATTCAACAACTTATTTCAAGCACCAAAAATCAACCAAAAATCAAAGCAAAAATATTTTTATGTGTTTTATATTTTTTTATGTTTTTGGTGAATTTTTGATAATTTTCTGATGTCTATTTTATTTTCTAAAAATCAAACAGTGACAATAATAAAGGGTACTGTCCAACCAAGCCAAAAAGCCCTAGATAAAATATCTAAGGGCCTCAAAATGGCCTGGAGGTAATTTTCCTGTAAAATAGAGGAAACGAGGAAAATTTGGGTACCAAGTTTATTGTTTTTGGATTTTTAATGTATTTATTAGAATTTTTATGGGGTTTTGAGTGTTTTTAAGTTTTTAGTGGTTTTTAGTGATGAAAAGTAGCCAAAATTGGCTAGAAAATCAAGGAACACAACCTAAACAGTAGCTAATTTTTAGAGAATTTTTAAAGGAGTTTTTATATTTTTTTATGATTTTTCAATCTAGACAGTAACAAAAATTGAGGTTTTTGAATTTTTAAAAATAGCAAACAAACTCAGAAATGTCCTAAAAAATCTACAAAAATCCTACACCATGGCAGGAGCCATGTGTCAAATTTTCGTTGGATTTGGAGGTGATTTGATATTTTATTCAAAAGCAAAGGTAGGGCACTGTGCACAGGGACTGAAATGCATATACCCAAAGTTCTGGGGGTCCCGGTGCAATTAACCCAGCAAATCACGCGCCAAGCGCATGCCTGGGGCACTCAGGGACCTATATGTAAGGAAAATAAGTCCCGAGGACCTATTGGTAACTTGTACCAAAAGTCCAGGGGGCTCAGTAGCAAATAACCCAAAATATAACGCACATGCGTAAAACAACCACGCACAGGGGTATAAATGCAATTAATTAAAACCTTTCATTCATTTCGTAACAACCAGAACTACAAGGGCAAAGTCTGCAAATAACCCAAAACAACACGTGACGAAGCACGTGGCTCACAACAGGCAGGAGTATAAATGCAAGGAAAATAAAGTACGGGGTCTACAGTGCAATTTTCACAAAAATAAAAGAACTACGCTAAGTAATTACAGGATTAAAAACTAAATGCATAAAGTAAAGGGGGCCTAAGACAATTTACAACTTCTTTATTATCCGAGGATCTGGATGCGCGACGCGTAGCAAATCGAACGGCTGTGGTAGCGTGCCGCACACCAAAGGAACCCTCGGCATGATCCGATGGCTGTAATGCACCCACGTGGCAGATCCAACGGCTGTGGTACGTTGTGGGGCTGCGAAGGACTCCTGGCTCGGATCGGATGGAGGTGGTGAAGCCACGTGTTAGATCCAACGGCTGCGATACGTCGTGGCTTAACCTCGCTGCTCAACGGTGATGATTGACCCCAGGGAGATCTGATGGTCGGTGCTGATCCGTGGATGAACGGGCGAGATCTAAACTGGAGCGTCGAGGTACGATCAACGGCT
Organism: Ottelia alismoides; assembly: GCA_037367405.1. Classification (NCBI taxonomy): domain Eukaryota; kingdom Viridiplantae; phylum Streptophyta; class Magnoliopsida; order Alismatales; family Hydrocharitaceae; genus Ottelia; species Ottelia alismoides. The sequence continues at coordinate 385,152 of JAZKJV010000228.1, forward strand.
CTGGAGGATGCTGGAAGAACTGATGGCCGGTGAACTTCGCCGGCCTCGTGAAGGCGCCTCCGGCCTCCTCTGCTGCGCCTGAGTATCGGAGGAGCTCCGGCGTGAAGTTGCGCAGCTGCTGATGTCCTCCGATGCCCCAGTTGAGCTCGGGGGAGCTCCGACAAGGGTGGCGGAGGTGAAGCTCCTGGGCTGAATATCGAGAAGCCTCAGATGGCCTCTGCTGGACCTGCAAAACCCCTCAGGAGATTCGCGGGTCGAGGGCAAAGTGCCTCGACCCAGTTTGGCGACGTGAAGGTGACTGGTACGTCGGGGCGGCGAGCTCCGGCGAAGTTGGAAGACGGTGGAGCTCGGTTCCCAGCTCCTGTGCGAGCTGGGTTGTGTGAGTGGGTGGAGAACGTGCGGCGGGGGAAGGCGGAGATGTGGGTCGGGTCCGATGGTCGAACGGTGGTCGGAACCGGGGTGAATCGAAGAAATACGACGGCGGCGAAGATTGGGGGAAAAATGGAAATTGAACGGACAGGTGGAGCTAAGGGACTACCTGGGTGGGGGAGTAGACTGTGCTGGAGCTGGGGAAGCTCCCGGTCGTCGCCTCGAGGGACGTCTGGGCCCGAGACTCGGAGCTCGCTCAGGTGGCGGAGCTGCGGCGAGTGCTTCGCCGGATCGATGGTTTTCACCTCCTCTCCTCGCTGCAACAGGTCGAGGCGCGAGCTATCACCTCTCTCTCTCTCTGGAGCTCACTGGAGAATGAAGTAAATGGCCAAAGATGACGATTGAAGGTGGCGGAGCTCGACGTATATATGGGTGCAGATCCGACTAGGGCTGGTCGGGTAGGGCAATGGAAGGCGCGGATCCCGAGGCAAGGGCTCCGGCGAGCATGTCGGATGCAAGGAGAAGAAGTAGGACCCGGGGTTTGCGGAGATGGCGAGCGGATCGAGCGCGGAAAAAGAGGAGAAGTCAGGTCGGGCGCGAGATCCGCTGGAGAAGAAGGTCCGCGGAGGAAGTTGACCGGAGGTCAACATCTCCGTGGACCAATGAGAAGCTGCCACGTGGAAATGATTTGAAAAATCATTTATAAATAGAAAATGGCAGAATTATCAAAAAGTCGAAACATGAAATATTTTTATTTTAATTTTTTCTATTTTTTTGGTGATTTTTAATTAATTTTTCAAAATAAAACTAAGGTATTTACAATATATAGCTATACATAGGTATATCTACAATATGTATTTTTAATTTTTGATTTTGATTTTTTTTCTATTTTTATTTGGTTTTGATTTTTAATTGTTTTTATTTTATTTATTTACAATATATAATATAGAGTATTTACAAAAGTTATAAAAATTACTTTTATATATTTACAGAGCTGAATAAATATGTATATAGGTGTGGTTGATGTACATGATGAAAGGGGTATTTTTGATCTTTTTAATTTTTAACTTTTTATTTTGTTTTTTATATTTTTATAAATAGATACAGGTATTTACAAGCATATTTTTGGGTGAGGAAAATATAGTTTTATTTATTTACATAAATATTTACACATGAGCCCCTATCTCCCTCTACTTTGGCTTTTATGCGGTCAGGCCCATGCTGAGCCCTCCCTTGGGTTAGGTTGCTCAATATTTATTCTAAATATTTCCCTCTTTTTCTTTTTACTCTTGATTCTTTTATTTTTGCACAAAAACATGCTAATTACAGGTTTTTACACAATGCATGCTTTTGGTAATTATTTATATTTACATATATCTACATGCATTTGCAAAGGTTTTTGTAGCTAAAATATAAGAATAAAGAGTGATGAATGGGTATTCATCACCCCCTATACTTAACTTTGCTAGTCCCTTAGCAAACACTTATTTGAAAAAGAAGTGAAAAAGAAAGAAAAAGAAAAAGAAAAAGAGGATGTACATGGATCAAGGTTGATTATTAAACTTGCCTTCATTAAATTGGGATATGGAGCTCGATCAGATCTTTGGATTATTAATGTGTCGGAACCTTATTTGGACTTAAGCTTAAAACCCAACAGCCTCTAAGTTCCACCAATCTATGGGAAAGACTCCTCAATAAACCAGGTCAGAACAAGTCTACATACACAAACTCTAATGACCATGAATCTTTCCATGCAGTGTAAGTGATATGTGGCTCCCCACCTCAGAAGTAACAAAGAAACAACCTCCCTCAACATGGTAACTCTAATGCCTCGGTCTAGAAACTCTTTCCTCGAGAAGCGGGGTATTCCCTTCTAAGTTCAAGTGCAACCGGCTCAAGAAGAGGGGGAAGAAGTATAGACTTTTGGAAGCTTAGCCAGTGTAGCTAAGTCTCCCGCTGCAAGCTTCATGAGATGTAACATGGATACCATAAGCTTTTGCTTTATTTGACTATATACACTCCGGTGGGGTTATTAAATTTTCAATCCGACCCACCACTTTTTTGGAGTTCTTTTTGCATTTTGCATTTTTTTCAAGGACTTCTATACAACATATCTACATGGTGCAGCATATATACAAGAAATTTTCCTCTTGAGCCAGTAGACTATCCCTCTTTTGAAGCTTTATTGCAACCCACAGCTTCTGTCTTTAGCCTTCATCACCACTAGACCAAGTTGAGACGCACTTCCTTCACTAGAAGAAGAAGAGAGGTTCCGCCTAGAAGTACTACCCTCATATGCTACCCCAAGCCAAAGGAAACTGCCTCCTCACCACCTCATCCGTGGAGAGCCATGTGTAAAGTGCAGGTGCAAGTCAAGCCATTGTCTCTAAGAGTCATGCGTGTGTTGTTAAGTGCTCTACTTAGGCTCATCAAGATGACATATGCTCATAGCCTAGTGGACTCAAAGAATTAAGTCCTTATGGACCTGAAAAGCCTTAACCCTAAGTCCTATAAGGTTCCTCTTAAAGTTAGGTGGATTAAGATCTTATTCAAGCTCCATTTCTCAATTTAATTCCAGGCTTAGTTTAAATGTCAACTCTTATCCAGGAAAAACTATATACATATATGTACACAAGATGCTTATTTACACAAATTTTTACAATCGTGCAAAATTTTTGAAAAATGTTTTGAAATCATGGATGAATAATGCATGAAGTGCAAGTTTTGCAAAAAGATATTTACACACATTTACACAAGATTTTTGCAAACTTTTGTTTTTCAAAACATTTTGGAAAAATTTTGTACTATATACATAATTTTGATACAAAAATATTTACACAAACTTTATACAAAAAGATTTTTGAAATCATTTTTACAAAAATACTTTGTACACTAGCTATGTATGTGCAAGATAAAAGAAGTTTATGTACATGAAAATTTTTTAATTTTTGTGATTTTTAGCCATTTTATTTATTAACACACTCACACAAAGTACGAGTTATGGCTAAAGTATATATGAAATATATAGACACCCCCCTATACTTAGCTCGAACGATGTCCTCAGAGTGATCAAGAGCGATGAAGAAGACATAACTCGTGCTTAGTAAAAGGGGAGTGAAAAGGAATGGCTAAGTACAGGAACGAATAAATGAATAGAATGAGAGAAACTCGGTGGTTTCCCCCTATACTTAAGATTAACTAATCCTAAGTATAGCAAGCTGTACATGAAGGGAAATCCGAGTGAAGAAGATACAGAGTCTGCCCCCCCTATACTTAGGGTAAAATATCCCTAAGTATAGGCAGCAAAACAGGAGCAGAAAGAATGAAAAGAATACCCGCAGGTCCTACATCCCCCCTATACTTAGGGTAAAGTACACCCTAAGTATAGCATAATCATAAGATGAGAAAGGGGATGTGGGACTAAAGAATAGAATGATATGGACAACTGGATCTATACAAGGCGGAGGAACAGTGAAAATCAGGCGTGAGATGCAAAAGATGTGAGTCAAGAGACCACATCTCACGCAAAATGAATAGGGGCAACAATAACGTCCCGCGGCTCATGATCTAGAAATGGCTTGAGCCGCTGGCCGTTCACTCGAAAGGTACTCTCAGAAGACAACTCGGATATATCAATGCTACCATTGTCGTGTACCTTTCTGACCAAGTAGGGTCCCTTCCATTTGCTCTGTAGCTTCCCTGGAAATAATCGTAGCCTCGCATCAAACAGCCATACTCTCTGTCCAATCTCAAAATGCTTGTGGCTGATATGAGAATCATGCCACTCCTTCACTTTTTCTTTATAATGTAGGCTGCTTGAGAAAGCTGCATCTCTAAGCTCCTCCAGGGCAGCTAACTCTGCCCTCCTCTGGTCTCCCATACCATCTGGATCCATAAGAATATCTGTGACTGCCTAAAGTGATTTGTGCCTCAGCTCAACAGGTAAATGGCACGGCTTGCCATATACGAGGTGAAAGGGAGATGTGCCCAATGGAGTCTTGAAAGACGTCCTATATGCCCACAAGACCGAGTCCAAGAGCTGTGACCAATCCTTTCGGTCAGGGCGGACGACTTTCTGCAAGATAGTCTTGATCTCCCTATTCGACACTTCGGCTAGACCATTCGTCTGTGGATGGTAAGGTGTAGCAACACGATGATCTATGCCGAACTCGCTAGCAAGTGCCTTCACCTGGTCGTTGATGAAGTGAGATCCCCCATCAGAAATCAGAACTCGTGGAACCCCGAACCGCGTGATGATATGCTTCCTCAAAAATATGCAAACTATCCTCGCATCAGTGGCTCGGGCGGGGATAGCCTCCACCCAACGACTCACATAATCGACGACCAACAGAATGTACTCAAATCCCTGACTCTTAGGGAATGGACCCATGAAATCGATGCCCCATGCGTCAAAAACCTCACAGAAGTGAATGGGCTGCATCGGCATCATATCACGCTGTCCACAAGTGCCCATCCTCTGACAGTCAGTACACCTCTTCACGAACTCATCAGAGTCCTTGAAGAGGGTAGGCCACCACAAGCCGGATTGGAGCACTTTCTGTGCCGTTCTCCTCCCAGAATGATGTCCTCCTACCTCAAGCTTGTGGCAGTAAGTGAGGATGCTATGGTGTTCCTCCTGAGGAATACACCGACGCCAGACGCTATCCCCTCCTTCGTGGTAAAGGATGGGATCCTCCCAGTGGTAGGACTTGGCCCTCGCAAGGAAGGTCTCAAGCCTCTGCCTGGGCCAATCCTGTGGGACTCTCCCAGCAACGAGAAAGTTCACAATATCGGCATACCACGGGAGTGAGGCGATAGCAAGGATCGCCTCATCTGGGAAGGTATCTCGAATAGGATCAATCTGCTCAGACTCCTCAGGCTGCTCTAGTCGGGAGAGATGATCCGCCACCACATTCTTGACTCCAGGCTTATCCTTAATCTCAATGTCGAACTCCTGGAGTAGAAGGATCCATCTAGTCAGTCTGGCCTTGGCATCCTTCTTTGCCATGAGGTACTTGATGGCGGTGTGATCTGTAAACAAAGTCACTCTAGATCCAATGATATACGATCTGAACTTATCTAGGGCAAACACTACTGCTAGCATCTCCTTCTCTGTGACCGTGTAATTCCGCTGAGCGGAATCCAATGTGCGGCTAGCGTAGTGTATGGCAAACGGAACTCCATCCCTCCTCTGTCCCAGCACTGCCCCCACGGCAAAATCGGAGGCGTCCGTCATGATCTCGAATGGGAGAGAACAATCAGGCGGCTGGAGGACAGGAGCCTCAATCACGCACTGCTGGAGAGTCGCAAAGGATGAAAGACACTTGTCATCGACAAGGAACTCGGTGTCTTTCGTCAAGAGGTCAGTCAACGGTCGGGCAATCTTCCTGAAATCCTGAATAAATCTCCTATAAAATCCAACGTGCCCCAGGAATGACCGTAGCTGCCTCAGATTGGACGGCGGTGCGAGTTTCCTAATGACATCAACCTTGGCCGGATCAACCTCCATGCCCCTGTTGGAGATGATGTGGCCAAGCACCGTCCCTTGAGTCACCATGAAGTGACTCTTCTCCCAAGATAGAACCAAATGATACTCAATACATCGCTGGAGTACTCGGTCTAGGCAGTCAAGACAGGAGTCAAATCCGTCGCCGTAGACCGAGAAATCGTCCATGAAGACCTCTAAACACTCCCCTACCATGTCCGAAAAGATCGACAACATGCACCTCTGAAAGGTCGCAGGGGCGTTGCATAGCCCAAATGGCATGCGTCGAAAAGCATATGTGCCGAAGGGACAGGTAAAGGTGGTCTTCTCCTGATCCTCAGGAGCGATGGCCACTTGGTTGTAGCCCGAGTACCCATCCAGGAAGCAATAATGGCTCTTCCCTGCCAGTCTCTCAATGATCTGGTCAATAAAAGGCAGGGGGAAATGGTCCTTCTTGGTGGCTTGGTTGAGTCTCCTGTAGTCAACACAAACCCTCCAAGAGGTGGGTACTCGTGTAGCGATCTCCTCTCCCGACTCACTGATCACAGTCGTGATGCCCGTCTTCTTGGGCACCACATGCAAGGGGCTGACCCACTTGGAATCGGAAATGGGATAAATAAAATCTGCACTCCACCATTTCGATATTTCCTTCATCACGACCTCTCTCAGGTTGGGGTTCAACCGCCGCTGGAACTCACGCGACGGCTTCGCCCCTTCTTCTAGATAGATATGGTGGGAGCATACTGCTGGACTAATCCCATGGAGATCTGCTACGCTCCATCCGATCGCCTTGCGGTTCTTTTCAAGAACCCTCATCAAACGGGATTCTTGCTCTCCAGTCAACTCGGCGGAGATGATGACTGGGTACATCTCTGGATCGCCCGCAAGGAATCGATACTTCAGCGAAGTAGGGAGCGGCTTCAGCTCTGGAATGCTGGGTGCTGGCAAATCTGGCTGCGGAAGAAACTGAGTGAAAGCTGCTAGGTCTGCCAAATCTGCCTGGGAAAGTGAAAGCATACTCTCGCAAACTGGATCGGGAGAAGGCTGCTCAACTGCACTGTCTCTGCTCGGCTCTGCATCTACCTCCTCCTCATCTATAGGCTCCGGTGGACTCAGGTCTGACATTTGATCATAGCAATCGACCCAATCAGACTCTGAATCCGAGGGATCTGTATCAATCGCGGTGGCATCAGTACCACCATCACCAAACATCGTGTCGCGATCAAGGACCGGCTCTGCTGCCTCTATGGTATCCTGAACCAGTGCTGTGCTCTCCAGACTCTCCTCTGCTATCATCTCGGCATCAACTGTATCTGAATATGAGAGGATGGTCTGTGCTGCAGGATCTGCCCAAGCTGCCTCATCGTCTGTGATCACAAAATCACAGTCCTGGTGGATGTCTGGCTCTGTGTCTATCAGCTGCTCTGAATATGTACTCGCATCTGAGTGGGCTCTCTCTAGCTCTGTAGTCCTCGACCGTCTCTATTTGTATACTCTCGCCCTCGACGTGAAAGTACACCTTCCCGCTATCATGATCAGTCACCGCCTTGGCTGTGGCCAAGAATGGACGACCGAGGATAATGGGGGTATCAGCCACTGACTCAGGGATCTCCATGTCCAACACTACGAAGTCCACGGGGAATTTTAGGCCCTGAATCGTGATGATAACGTCTCGTAATAACCCCTTCGGCCTCTTGACAGATCGATCAGCGAACTGAAGGACTGTCCTGCTCTGTCGAAGAGTGCCCAACTCGAAGCGGTCGAGAAGGGCTGCCGGAAGAAGGTTGATCGACGATCCGCTATCTAGAAGAGTACGGTCGAACCTCTGCTCACTAATCTGGCATCTGACATACGGGGCCCCTGAATCTGGCCTCTTGGCTGGCAGGCGGTTCTGGATCGCAAAACACGTGGCTTTGGTCAGCACGTGAATCTCTGAAGTGTGGTTCCTCCTCCTCCTCCTCCTGACTGTAGTCCTATCTCTCAAAGAACGCTGGAGAAGGGGGATGTGCTGCAAAGCCTCCTGGAGGGTCAGCTGGATGTGGAATCGATCGATCATGCTCTGGCTGAACTCCTCAAGCTCTCTCTTTTTTGGATTTTCTTTTTTCTTCCCCTTCCCCATCTGAAGGGCTCTAGGGAAGGGGATCACAGGGTCCTTCTCAGATGAAGGACTAGGAAAAGGCCTAGACGGTTCGATGACCGGATCCACACATACATCATACACCACAATGGGACCAGAAGAAACTAAACCTTTTCCTTTATTCACAACAGTGTTCTGAGGTACATGAAATGAAGGAAAGACAACATCTCTATCACAACAAACACCGGTGGCCTCAGTACCACCTCTGGCTGGCTCTGCTGCTGCGGCTGCTGGTAGACGTCTCGCGGCATCAGTACCGCGGACTGGCTCGGCTGAACGGGTGGCATCAGTACCACCTCCTCGAACTGGTGAAGCGGCGGCCTCAATACCGCCGGTGGAATCAACATCCTTGGTGGCATCAGTGCCACCATCATCATCTGGAGCGGCCTCAGTACCGCTCTCCTCCTCCTCATGTGGCGCCTCTGACGTATCCTCGTGGTGAAGCTCAGATGAGCCGCCACCGCCTGCTGGGGTCCTACCACTCCTAAGTGTGACAAAATCAGCATCAAATAGATCCGAAGATGTATCAACAAATGGATCACTAGGAGTGGCAGACTCAGTGTGTACTACCTGCTCAGATTTCCTCTTGAGGTTGTTCGGGTTCGGCTCAATCTGGGCTGGAATGGCGGCCTTCCCTCTCACCAAGTCCCGCATCTCCTGGCGGAACTCGTCCATCTCCCGTCTGAATGTGGCCTGCTGGTCCGTGAGGAGGCGGGCGATGTCATCAAAAGCGGGACTCTCGTGGGAGCCCGACGGGTGGCCTCTCTGGGGGTGAGGCTGCTGGAACTGCTGCTGGTGATGAGAGGGGTATGAGGAAGGGTGCTGCTGCTGAACTGGGTGAGCCTGCTGCTCACGTCTCCACGACTGTCCCTGCTGCTGGTAGGGACGCGGACCGAAGGATGATGGCTGGTGCTGCTGGTATGCTGGGGGCTGCTGCTGCTGCTGGTGATCTCTCTGCTGGGAGTACTGCCCTCCCTGACCTGACGGCTGCTGCTGGGGCTGGGCACCACCACTCCCCCACCTGAATCCGGGATGGTCTCGTCGGATCCCAGGCTGGGGGCGGTCATACCAAATCCCGTTGACATCCATCAACGGCTCTGCATCGTAGGAGGCTGGCGGGAGTACTGCCAGAGGCTGATCCGGCTGGTAGACCACCATCTGCATGTTTGGAGATGGTGGGGACTGGTAGATAGGCTGCGGCTGCTGGTACGGCCCCGCCTGTACAAGGTGAACCTGTCTAGGCTGCTGTAAGGAGCTGGAGCGCTGGGACGAGCTGCTGCTGCCGCCGGTATCGCCTCGCGACAGAAGACGGGGCTGTGAAGTCGTCTGTGCCTCCTGGAGACACATGAGCTGTGTCTTCATGTCGCTCAGAACCTGTGCCATCTGTTCCATCTGAGTGATGCTCTGGCACTGCTTCTTCTCAATCAGCTCCATGCGGTCCAACTTCTCGCTGATAATACCCATGTCCGCAGCGGATGACTCTGCCTGTGCTGCTGCGACTGCGGACGAACTGGATGGACCTGCATCTACCCGTGCTATCCGCTGGTACTGCACGGGTCCTGGCTGCTGTGGCTGGGGTCTCTGAGTATACAACCTGGTCTGGGACATCACCATGTAGTTCTCGGCCATCTCCTCGTAGATGGCCCAGACCTGGTCGTGGTCCTTGGCAAAGTAGGACCCACCGCAAGAAGCGTTCACCAGACCCTGAAGCTCTGGCATCAACCCGCTGAAAAAGCTCTGAACTAAGTTCGGCTTGGAGATGTCGTGGTGCGGGCATCTGTCTAGGAGCTCTCGAAACCTCTCCCATGCCTCGTGAAACTGCTCATTGGGGAACATGGAGAAGTTGCTGATCAGGGCCCTCGCTGCATTCGTCTGCCCGAGTGGATAGTACTTGTTCAAGTACTCGGTGCGGAGCTGCTCCCAGGTGTAGACAAACTTCCCCAAGTGTTTCAGCCAGGTGGCTGCTCTATCTGCCAGTGAAAAGGGGAAGGCTATCATCCGAATCGTGTCCTGATCCACATGGCGATCATGGACAGTGCTGCAGATCATCAGGAACTCCTGGAGGTGGAGGTGGGGCTCCTCAGTGGCAAGTCCGTGGAAACGGGGCAGCAACTACAAGGTGTTCGGGGGGAACTTGAAGTCCCCCACGATCGCTGGCACTACTACCCAGTGATGCATCAGAGTCGATCCGGGGTTGTGCAACTCCCGCATGGTCGTGGTGGTCCTCCTGCTGCGGCGGCTGCCGCTGCGGCGGCTGCTGCTGCTGCTGCTGCGGCTGCTGCGGCTCGTGCCTCTGCATCAGGTATCTCCTCGGGCTCGCTCTGCTGGTCTCGCTCTGCTCTGAGCCTCTCCAACTCTCGCCTCATCTCTATCATGAATGCCCCCTGATCACGTAACTGCTGCTGAACTGTCTCGAGTGATGCGATCAGGGTGGAGTTGATCACCCCCTGGTCTAATACAAAATGCTGATCTCCTCGTGGACCTCCGGGGTGATCGTCTAAACTGCCGGCCATGGCGACGTCTGCAAAATCAAATGAGACCAACTCAGGTGCTGTCAAATCTGCTAATCTCTCCTCGGGCTCATGTCTCTCAGTACCAAAAGAAAGGGGGTCGAGGGGGAACAGGGCGGAGTCGTACTCGGGCTCGGAGAGCTGGTCTCGGCTCTCGCGGGCCAACCTAGATGATCGGGTAGACGTGCCCGAAAGCGGTGCAGCCAGAGGCTGCCTAAGAGACCGTCTACCCATCATCTTGATCTGGAGAGTAAGGCGGATGAGATCTGGAGCAACTATGATCACAAACAAACCCCCGGTTCACCAACGCAACGCGAGATGAAGACCGTGAAAGTTCGGTCAAATTATCTTGTCTATTTTATTTTGGTGAACACACAAAATATCAAAGCGCTTACGTGACCTGTTAGGATATCCGATGCTATCCCAACTGACTGGCCTGCACGGAAGAGTCGGTAATCAGTCGGGACTAGCACCGGGGGGTTCTACCTAGGGTGCGGGTCACTCTCTCGCGCATCCAAACCATACAATGAGGGGGTTGCTCTCCCCAAGACAAAATTTTTAGGGTGAGCGGTTTTTAAGGTCAATAGTCTTAGCCAGTCCCAATTTTATGGTTTCTCTTTTTAATATTTTTCAAATATCAAGCAAAAGGCCTAACGAATTTTTCGGTTCTCCTGATTATTAAGTCCGAAAACAGGGGGGAGAAGTCGAAAAAGCCGATGCACGATAAAATCAATGATGCATGCAAAGTAAGGAAGGCGTACCTGACTCCAGCACTCTACATGCAATATGATCCGCACATAAATGTAAAGACAGAAAGGAAACTACCTAAATGATGCAACGAGAAAGCCGAGTCTTAAACGAGCAATTTCTAGCGAAGAACCGTCTAACTTAGTCACTCGCCCTCGATCCAAAGAGTCCGGTCTAGACCCACCCCTCCTCTTCTCGACAAGTCGAGTTCAGGAGTAGCGCTTGACGTGGCAGGCTCGCGGCGCGTTGGCTCTCAGGAAAGCGACTAAGTTATTTTTATTATTGATTTATTAGTAGGTCCAATTAACGTTCTATGGGAACAGATAATCAGTTAGGTGTGTGGATCCTACTAACTACGGCACAATCACCAGAAATTCCTAAGTCTAGGGGCTCGAGCAAAAACCGGGTAAACACCGGAAAAGGCAGAAAGAAAATAAAATAAAACCGCGAAAAACCGCGAAAAACCGCGCAAGTCCTAAGGGTCCCCCGAGCACACCGGTGCTCGGCGAAACAGACCCGCTACGGCAAGTCCACAATGGTCCAAGTCTGAGTCCCTGTATTATTACAACAATAATCAAATATTCTATTCTAACCTCACCCACTCAACTCTCTCTCTCGCTCTCTCCTGCGGCTCAGTGCAGAAGGGAGCCGCCTCCGAGTCTCGCGGTTGCTTCGGCTTCTCGAAATCGGCCGCCTTGATCCTCGGGCCCTCGCAAGAAAAAGAGACAAGTGGTCAGTCCAAATTATTGTCAGAAAATATGAGAAAAATATATCTACAAAAACTCTATATAAAAAGCCGCGAAAATCAAAAAGCCGCGGAAAAGCTAAAAAAAATGACTACTAAGCCGTGCTCCCCGGCAACGGCGCCATTCTGACAACACGAAAAACCGAGCGACAAAGGTAAAGGTACAGAAATGGTCGTTGCGACCTCGGTCACTCAGACGATGTGTCAATCAAGAAAAATCGAACCACTCTATACAAATAAAATCGATCGAAGCACGAATAAGCGGTCCTGCTATGAGATTAACCTGGTATAGCACCCAGGGTCGAACTCAAGGAGCACGGATTGGCCGAGAGGCCTACGAAGTAGTCAAAACAAATAAAATAAAAGAGGAAAATATTTTTAGTGGTTTTTAATTATTTATATATATATTTTGGATTTTTACGTTTATTAAGAAAATAAGGCAAGCAAGGAAGAACACAATTCAACAACTTATTTCAAGCACCAAAATCAACCAAAAATCAAAGCAAAAATATTTTTATGTGTTTTATATTTTTTTATGTTTTTGGTGAATTTTTGATAATTTTCTGATGTCTATTTTATTTTCTAAAAATCAAACAGTGACAAAAATAAAAGGTACTGTCCAACCAAGCCAAAAAGCCCTAGATAAAATATCTAAGGGCCTCAAAATGGCCTGGTGGTAATTTTCCTGTAAAATAGAGGAAACGAGGAAAATTTGGGTACCAAGTTTATTGTTTTTGGATTTTTAATGTATTTATTAGAATTTTTATAAGGTTTTGAGTGTTTTTAAGTTTTTAGTGGTTTTCAATGATGAAAAGTACCCAAAATTGGCTAGAAAATCAAGGAACACAACCTAAACAGTAGCTAATTTTTAGAGAATTTTTAAAGGAGTTTTTATATTTTTTTGTGATTTTTCAATCTAGAAAGTAACAAAAATTGAGGTTTTTGAATTTTTAAAAATAGCAAACAAACTCAGAAATGTCCTCAAAAATCTACAAAAGTCCTACACCATGGCAGGAGCCATGTATCAAATTTTCATTGGATTTGGAGGTGATTTGATATTTTATTCAAAAGCAAAGGTAGGGCATTGTGCACAGGGACTGAAATGCAAATACCCAAAGTTCTGGGGGTCCCGGTGCAATTAAACCAGCAAATCACGCGCCAAGCGCGTGCCTGGGGCACTCAGGGACCTATATGTAAGGAAAATAAGTCCCGAGGACCTATTGGTAACTCGTACCAAAAGTCCAGGGGGCTCAGTAGCAAATAACCCAAAATATAACGCACATGCGTAAAACAACCACGCACAGGGGTATAAATGCAATTAATTAAAACCTTTCATTCATTTCGTAACAACTAGAACTACAAGGGCAAAGTCTGCAAATAACCCAAAACAACACGTGACGAAGCACGTGGCTCACAACAGGCAGGGGTATAAATGCAAGGAAAATAAAGTACGGGGTCCACAGTGCAATTTTCACAAAAATAAAAGAACTACGCTAAGTAATTACAGGATTAAAAACTAAATGCATAAAGTAAAGGGGGCCTAAGACAATTTACCCCTTCTTTATTATCCGAGGATCTGGATGCGCGACGCGTAGCAAATCGAACGGCTGTGGTAGCGTGCCGCACACCAAAGGAACCCTCGGCACGATCCGATGGCTGTAATGCACCCACGTGGCAGATCCAACGGCTGTGGTACGTTGTGGGGCTGCGAAGGACTCCTGGCTCGGATCGGATGGAGGTGGTGAAGCCACGTGTTAGATCCAACGGCTGCGATACGTCGTGGCTTAACCTCGCTGCTCAACGGTGATGATCGACCCCAGGGAGATCTGATGGTCGGTGCTGATCCGTGGATGAACGGGCGAGATCTAAACTGGAGCGTCGAGGTACGATCAACGGCTCTGGAGGATGCTAGAAGAACTGATGGCCGACGAACTTCGCCGGCCTCGTGAAGGCGCCTCCGGCCTCCTCTGCTGCGCCTGAGTATCGGAGGAGCTCCGGCGTGAAGGTGCGCAGCTGCTAATGTCCTACGATGCCCCAGTTGAGCTCGGGGGAGCTCCGACAAGGGTGGCGGAGGTGAAGCTCCTGGGCTTAATATCGAGAAGCCTCAGATGGCCTCTGCTGGACCTGCAAAACCCCTCAGGAGATTCGCGGGTCGAGGGCAAAGTGCCTCGACCCAGTTAGGCGACGTGAAGGTGACTGGTGCGTCGGGGCGGCGAGCTCCGGTGAAGGTGGAAGACGGTGGAGCTCGGTTCCCAGCTCCTGTGCGAGCTGGGTTGTGTGAGTGGGTGGAGAACGTGCGGCGGAGGAAGGCGGAGATGTGGGTCGGGTCCGATGGTCGAACGGTGGTCGGAACCGGGGTGAATCGAAGAAATACGACGGCGGCGAAGATTGGGGGAAAATGGAAATTGAACGGACAGGTGGAGCTAAGGGACTACCTGGGTGGGGGAGTAGACTGTGCTGGAGCTGGGGAAGCTCCCGGTCGTCGCCTCGAGGGACGTCTGGGCCCGAGGCTCGGAGCTCGCTCAGGTGGCGGAGCTGCGGCGAGTGCTTCGCCGGATCGATGGTTTTCACCTCCTCTCCTCGCTGCAACAGGTCGAGGCGCGAGCTGTCACCTCTCTCTCTCTCTGGAGCTCACTGGAGAATGAAGTAAATGACCAAAGATGACAATTGAAGGTGGCGGAGCTCGACGTATATATGGGTGCAGATCCGACTAGGGCTGGTCAGGTAGGGCAATGGAAGGTGCGGATCCCGAGGCAAGGGCTCCGGCGAGCATGTCGGATGCAAGGAGAAGAAGTAGGACCCGGGGTTTGCGGAGATGGCGAGCGGATCGAGCGCGGAAAAAGAGGAGAAGTCGGGTCGGGCGCGAGATCCGCTGGAGAAGAAGGTCCGCGGAGGAAGTTGACCGGAGATCAACATCTCCGTGGACCAATGAGAAGCTGCCACGTGGAAATGATTTGAAAAATCATTTATAAATAGAAAATGGTAGAATTATCAAAAAGTCAAAACATGAAATATTTTTATTTTTATTTTTTCTATTTTTTGGTGATTTTTAATTAATTTTTCAAAATAAAACTAAGGTATTTACAATATATAGCTATACATAGGTATATGTACAATATGTATTTTTAATTTTTGATTTTGATTTTTTTTTCTATTTTTATTTGGTTTTGATTTGTAATTGTTTTTATTTTATTTATTTACAATATATAATATAGAGTATTTACAAAAGTTATAAAAATTACTTTTATATATTTACAGAGCTGAATAAATATGTATATAGGTGTGGTTGATGTACATGATGAAAGGGGTATTTTTTATCTTTTTAATTTTTAACTTTTTATTTTGTTTTTTATATTTTTATAAATAGATACATGTATTTACAAGCATATTTTTGGGTGAGGAAAATATAGTTTTATTTATTTACATAAATATTTACACATGAGCCCCTATCTCCCTCTACTTTGGCTTTTATGCGGTCAGGCCCATGCTGAGCCCTCCCTTGGGTTAGGTTGCTCAATATTTATTCTAAATATTTCCCTCTTTTTCTTTTTACTCTTGATTCTTTTATTTTTGCACAAAAACATGCTAATTACAGGTTTTTACACAATGCATGCTTTTGGTAATTATTTTTTTACATATATCTACATGCATTTGCAAAGGTTTTTGTAGCTAAAATATAAGAATAAAGAGTGATGAATGGGTATTCATCACTAATGTTCATCCTATGATTTATGTAACCCAACAGGTGTCGGTGAGCTATCATAAGGACTTTAATAATCCAATCAGCTAACATAATAGCCATCCGATCAGCCACAATAGCTTTACTCTATAAGATAATTGGTAATCTTTATATGTATTTCCTTTCCAACTGATGAAAATGTAAATGGTTATAGTGGGACAATGTATCATGAAAACTTTATTTTATGAATGGAAAGTATTAAATACTTCTTTCTGAGTATAATAAGTTAGGGGAAAAATATATGGGAAATAACATGATGAAACCGAGGTTCATCACTGGTATAATAAGTTTTGCTAAACTATTACTTGTTTACTTTTCTCTTCTTCGTTAATTTTCACTCGCTAATGCTCATCCTATGATTTATGTAACCCAACAGGTGTCGGTGAGCTATCATAAGGACTTTAATAATCCAATCAGCTAACATAATAGCCATCCGACCAGCCACAATAGCTTTACTCTATAAGATAATTGGTAATCTTTATATGTATTTCCTTTCCAGATGATGAAAATGTAAATGGTTATAGTGGGACAATGTATCATGAAAACTTTATTTTATGAATGGAAAGTATTAAATACTTCTTTCTGAGTATTTTTAATTGTAGTCTATTTCTAAATGTTAGTTGTGATTGCTGAATAAATTATTTCTGCATAACTAGATCCCTATATGGGAGGATCCAACAGTCTAGAATTGGGGTCGTGATAGTTTGGTATCAGATCCCAGTTACTCTAGTAATTTATTAAATATTTGACAGCTATGAGCGGTATTCAGAAACTAAGGTTGTCTTAAGATCCTTTGATCTTCATAAGCATCCACAAGCCACTGTCCTCTGTGTACATCATGCTAAAAATGTATAAGACCTAACTTTTGATCTTGATTCATCGTAGGATCATGGCAAACCAAGACGTGTGTAGGAAATTTACGGTTATTATGATAATGCTCCAAGAGATGGGGCAAAAGCATCAGGCATTGGAAGAAAGACTCAATGCACAAGTTGAGAGACCTGAGGCATCCAGACCCGTGGATGCTAGAGTTGAGGGTTTTGTCTACCTTTTTGAGGAAGAATCGAGTTATCATCCTTCCATTGAGTTTGCTCCTATCCCAATTGAAGGATCAACAAAGAAGGCCCTTCTTAGACACCAAAACCTATTAGACAATTACCTAAAGAGAAAGATATCTTGATTTAAAGGCATAGAGACACACGCTGAAGCAGAATTATGGCTTGATGATGTTAGCAGGATGTTGAGAATAATACATGCACCGACAGATTCTTAGGTGCACTTTGCTGATTACTCCCAAGCAAACTATGCAAGATGATGGTGGAGAGAAATTTTCAAGAAATTAGTAGATCCTGTTCCATTATTATCTATGAATAAAGGTTCCGAACTCACTTTTGTTCCTCCCAGTGGGAAAATTGAAGAGGAGGGAGTTGACTTCTCTGACACAGGGTTCGAAAATATACGAGATTATCATATTCATTTCACCAAGCTACTATGTTATTCCCCAGCTCTAGAAGCTTCACCACATAAGTGTCTTACCATAGCGGGCTTAAAGGAGATCTTAGAGAGAAGCTTGAAGGTGTTAGAGCCACTACTATATATGAAGCCATGGAGATCGCCTCTCATATTGAGATGGAAAGGGATAAAACCGTCAAAGAAGAAGCTTCCACTTTACTAGTGGACCATCTAAACATAAGACGAGTTAAAACCGTAGAGAATATCACTATCATCCAATGGGTTCTAGTATAATCCCGCCATAGACCTTAGACCATGAATTATCAGGAAGAGGGGGTTTCTCTAGACCTCCACTATGCCCTCGCAACCTGATAGCTGAAGCTAGTACCTTGATGATTGGACCTTCAACTCAGACAAGCGCGTACATGCTATTATTGTCATCATGAAGGTCATATTAAGAAAGATTATCCAAAGTTGAGAGGTTCATGGTTTAAACCAACCCCAATCAACAGTGTAACTTCCATCCCGAGCAATGAAGCAACACGTAGATGAAGACATGGTAGAGGTCTGGGTTCATAAGGACTGTCTCCTACGCAGCAACCACCACAAAGCATTGCAGGCTCTAACTTTCCTATTCCTAATGGCTAGCTCAATGAATCACTGAAGAACAAGCCTACAATTTAGGCACGATCATACGAGGTATTGTTACTATTCATTGCTTTTTAGCACATGCCTTGTTTGATTCTGGAACTTCACATTCATTTATTTCTCGATAGTCGATGAAGTGCTAAATGCATAAATTGGTTAGGCTACGTTGTAACACATGCACTTAGAGCATGTAGAACCGAATGAATGATCCCCGTGAGGAGGATTTAGCTTGAATTTATAAATCGCAAGTCTAGGGTTAAACACAAGGACATGAGCAATTAAGTGATTAAATTTAAATGTCAAATACTTAATGTAGCAATTTCTTGGATGATTATTTTTAGTGGATGCATATATCACAACAAGACATATATTTTTAAAACAGTTTTTATGCATTTAAATTATATGAAGATAATTATGCACAAATAATACGATTAAGTCTAATATAATGCGATGAGACACACAATAGGAAACTTGGGTTAATCACAAAAAATACCTGAACTAAATAAATATTAATTAAGGAAAGAAAATAGATCCAATGATGACTTTAAGTATTAATCAGTCCAAAAGCAATTCAACACAATTTTAACTTTGATGCTCAATAGTTTCAGCAAGCAGTTAAACCCTTTAATAACTTAATGACAATAATTAAAAATAAGAAATAATATCTCATTAAAATTTAATGTGATTAACATACTCAATACCTCAAAAAAGGTACATTTTCAACATTATTTAAAGATAAAATTAAGCTCATATAACAAGAAATAATTCAAGCATGATTTTTAAATCAAAATTAGCAACAAAGCACACCAAGAGATAGAGCATCAAATTATCATTCAAACAAGATCGAAAATAACTTCATTTGGACATGAAAATAAGGGAATTCACCTGGAAATGGAAGGATGAATCAATGGAGAAAATGAAGAATAATGTAGGTTGAAGTGGATCTAAGTTTCTCTGGGTCTTTGCTCGAAGATTTGGGCTGAAGATCTGAGCTTGATCAGGCATAGAAGTAATTGAAACACGATCGATTTGGCTGAGGATCTCACTGGAGGTGCATAGTCTTCGTCACGCTCAATCTCTTTGTCGTACTGTCATTGGAGGTGGGGGGGGGGGGGGGGCTAGGGTGCAAGTCTAGAAATGGAAAATGCAGTTGAAGGAGTTCGGAGACGAGGTTTTAATGGAATGGTGATTAGGAGGTTGCCGAACGAAGGTGGTGATTTCAACCACCACTCGTAGTTGGGGAAGAGAGGGCTGAGGAGATCCTGGTAGTTGGCGAGGATAAAGATAGAAGGGTGATTAACTAGGTGGTGGTTGCAAGGGAGGATGATGTTGGAGGGAGTTGTGAAAATGGTGAGAAGTTGAGGGTTGGCAAAGGGCTATGTCTGTTGAAGGAGGTGGATGGAGGTTGAAGGCGACACATGCACCGTTGGATCTTTTGATCCAACAGTTGGGATTCAGGCGGAAGGAAGCAGTTTGGATTGTTTTGATTAAGAACATAAAATGACCCAGATCTAGGTGCCAACAGAAGGATGAGATAGAAAAACAGGGTAATCAGATGGTCAGGGATAGGATGCGGATGGAGACAAAGGAAGCAAGCCACGTGGCGGAAGTAGAATTCACCATGTGGCATGCTGAGAAAATTCAGAAATAATCATATATGAATAAAATGAATAATAAATAGTTAGAGGGAGAATTAAATAAAGTGGTAAACAATAATTTTGTAGATCTTGATGATATCTACAACTTTTATTTAGAAGTTAAAGAGATTTAAGGTTATTTGTACATAAATAAAAATTGAATACATGATAAAACAATATAAAGCAATTTTCTTTTATTTATTTTTTGTAATTTGATATTATTTTATGTTATTTGATTTATATACAATATTATACTAATTTTATTTGATTTTTAATAATAAATACCTAAAATATTACACCATAATAGGGCTATATAATATAGTGTAATCAATCCCAATTATGTAAAACACACAATAACAATTAAAGTTAATTGTCAATGAATATTGTTGAATTACTTAAGTAAGAGAGATAATATTGATGATTACTGATGATAAATATGGGATTTATCACACCTCTATACTTAAGCTAAGCTCGTCCTTGAGCTAATAAATTAAGAGTTAATTAGAGAGTTAGTATAAATGATGAGATCCCTGACATGTGCACGCGAGTATCCAAGGCTCGATTTGACCTGGAACACTAGGTTTTAGGAATCCTAAAACTTTAAATTTATCCAAGTTTTAATTAAAAGGAATTCAAATCCTCTAATTGTTAGACTCTCAATGTACATAAATATAAGAAGTATGACTTAGTGTAAATTGCATCCACAAGAGTAGAGTCAGGATTTACCAAAGGTTCTAATCTCAGAAGCTCTCCTAAGGACCCAACCCTCAACTCTAGCAAATAAATCTAGTCTTGCTTCAATCCATCGACTTTTTAGTTCTTGAGAATTCATTGGTATAGATGGAAGACCAGATTATGGAGGATATATTATTGTGTACTTATTTTCTCTTCCTCTCGTTGGAACAATATTTCTCAAGTGCCAATACTAGACACAATTTTCATTTGTCAGTCAGTTGTCTGTCAAAAGAGATTGAGTCATCTATACTTGTTTTCCTAGGAGTACACTTGGATGCGCCTTTTTAAAGTATTTATTATAGTTGCATCTAGACTTGTAGCGCTAACGATGCAGGGCCCTTTTTGATATACTAGCCCTACTCATAAAAGCCTAATGACTTGGTCCAAGTGGACACTTAAAGGTTGGGAGCGCTCTCCTTTGAATGTAATAGCTCATATAATGCAACTTTGTAACGTGATGAGCTTTTCTAATTATTCTCATATTTTCATCATCGTTTTTTTGTGAAGGAACCCCTTCTTTTTGGCTAGCTCCACTAATTTTACCAAAGATTGGCATACACTGATCAACTTATTAATTTAATGTCATCACACCCTGATACTTTAGGTCAAAGTCAAGAGATAGCATGAGAACATGTTTCATACTCGCTAAATAGATGACACTCGAGTTTCATGAAGTCGTCATTAATATTATCCCTTCCTCGAGCATCATAAAAATCAAGTCCAAACTCAAGCTTCAAATCCCAGTCTCCTTGGTGATACCTTGACTCATTTCAATCATGAATTCAGTCGTGCATGTAAGTGATAGCCAAATTTTTTTAAGAGAGATTAAGCATGCAATATAGAATGCATATCTTTTAAATAGGGGAGCATGGATTTTTAAGCCCAAGACCCTAATGAGACATGATAACTCTAATCCTATAGACTCCTTAAATCCAGTCTTAAAGATCATATCAAGCCTTGAGTGCAATGTGTAAGTTTCAAGGAGAGACACCACTTAATAACTTAGTGAGATATTTATTTGCAAAATAATTAAGGAATTATTAGCTTTATTAAGACAAAGACAATAGAAAGGTTACCCACTCAAAAACAATAAAGAGAAAACACAAATTCCTACTAGAATACCCAACACAACACTACAAAATTCAGCTCCTCATAAATAAGGATTGGCTCTTCGAGGTTCAAAGTCGCATCCTGCCTTATGTTTCAACTGTTTCCTCCTAATAGAATACACTTCGAAATTTGAATAAGAAAGATCTTCATCAACTTGGAATTTCAACCTTCTAAAATGATGCAATTCTTCCTCAAAAATAATATCCATATCGACATGGGAAGCTTCAAAATTCTTCACAATTATGGGAAGACAAGTCAAACCTTGAACTCCTGCAACAGATTTTTATGTTTTCCTTAGAAGAGAAAAACTAGACACAAAAGGATGACCCAACTTACATGAAATGTGGTACTCCATAAAATGGGCATTCTCAATAAATGGTGTTGGTACCTCAATATCGAATTCTTCTATCAATATATTATCTTTCCTCAATTAGCAACACTCTTTTTAGTGAACTCTTTATCAACTTGATCTTCCAAAATATGGAATTGAAATCCAGACTTTCCTCCAAGTTAGAATCTATATGACTCAAAGTCCATACAACCTTATAAAGAATAAGAACAAAATGGTTTAGGGAACCGTCACAACCTTTTAGGCCCCTAAAGCACCAAAGGACACTAAAGAGACATTTTTTAACTTCTTTAGAAAAATAATGACAAGCCTAAACTCATATGATTAGTTGCATCTACTTTCAACCAATATGGGTGTAAGTACGGATTGGTAGATATCTCATTATATTACTTAAAGACGGTGCCTATGCATTTGTCTTTTAACCACCCACTTTGCTAAGGGAATAATTCCCTCACTGAAAAGTAGATAATCATTTTTAAGTCTAGTATTCACAATTGATATTAAAGAATTTATTTTACTTTTATGACTTTTATTGATTTCTAAATAAAGTTTGAGAGTTAGACAGTTAGTTGGACTCATTTACACCCTTAGCCTTTGAAAAGAATTTTGAAAACTTTTTGCAAACAATGTCACATAAATATAGGTTTTCAAAATATTTTATAAATAAATTTTCAAACATATCAAGTTGCATTTTCACAAACCATGTAATTTTTTTTTAAACAATGTCATATATATATATATATAATATACAAAAATCATTTTCAAAACATTTTGTACAAAACTCAATTCCAAAAATGTAATATGATAAAAATATGAGCTATGACTAAAGTATATATATGTAATATATACGGTAGACCCCCCTATACTTAGCTTTTTCTACGTCCTCATAGCACAAAGTGATATGAAGTCATAGTTCAACTAAGCATAAAAGAATATACAATAATTGAGTCGTGAATAAGACACGTGTAAGAATGAGAAAGAATGAGTTAGAATTAATATATAAGGATGGTCCCCCCATACTTAGGTTTTGAATAAATAGATAAATATATAGAAGAAACCTAAGAAAAAAATAAGAGAATGAGTAAAAGAGAATGTACAGACAAATTCTCCCCTAGACTTAGGCTGAGAATAGCCTAAGTGTAGGTAGGAAAAAGAATAAAAATCAAAGGGAATATACAAGAATAGAGTCAGAATGAATATAAAACTTCTGATATTGAATCTTGTGATGTGAATCTATCATGATGAACATGTCTTCTCTGACAGATCTAAAACTGAATCAATAGGCATGAAGTTGATCATCTCAACGGGAGTTAACTTTTCCTTGGATTCTACAAAATGTTTAAGTTATTGCCCGCAACAAAAAAAGAAGGTGTATTATCTGAAAATCTCTGAAATCTCTACACAACCATTCTCATGCACTTCCTAACCATGAACAGACCCACCCACTTTGACTTAAGATTCCTGTGGAAAATATTTTACTTCGAATTAAACAACCATACCTTTTGTCTCGGGACAAAGTTATTGCATCTGGGCATCATGCCACTTCTTAACTTTGTCCTTATAGATCATGTTGTTGTCATATGCTCAGTTGTGTAATTCCACTAACTCATTTATGTCAAGGTCTCTACACAATTTTCCCAAGCGACAACTCTAGTTTATGTTCTTTATTGCCCATTCAGATTTGTGAACTAATTCAACAGGCAAATGATATGTCTTGCCATAAATCATCCTAAAAGGTGAAGTGCCAAGAGGTGTCTTGTAGGCTATTTTGTAAGTCCACGGAACTTGGTCTAATAACCGAGACCAGTTCTTCCTATCTGGACAAACTAACTTTTGGAGAATCCTCTTCACCTCCCTATTTGAAATCTATGCAATGTCGATAGATTGTGGGTGGTAAGGAGTAATTATTCTATGTTCAAATCCATATCCCTTTGCTAAAGATTTCATCATTGCATTCACAAAGTGGCTACCCCCATTAGATATCAAAACTCAGGAACCCTGAAACGTGAAATGATATGATCCTTTATAAACTTACTGTCAATCCTACTGTCTGCGGTTTGGGTTGGAATAGCCTCTACCCATCTCGACAAGTAATCTACCACTAACAAGATGTACTCAAAACCTTAGCTATTAGGGAAGGGACCCATGAAATCTATGCCCAAGATTAAAAAACATCACAAAAACTCACAAGCTACAGGGGCATCTCATCTTTAGAACCAACATTGCCTCCCATCCTCTGGCAAACGTGTCATGACTATACAAAATCAATTGCATGTCTAAACAAGGTCATCCAAAACAAACCACACTGTAACACCTTGTGAGCGATTCTCTTTCCTGAATGGTGTCCTCCCGACTCAAGTGAATGAAAACAAACCACACTGTAACACCTTGTGAGTGATTCTCTTTCCTTAATGGTGTCCTCCCGACTCAAGTGAATGAAAATACGTGAGGACACTCTGGTATTCCATATGAGAAATACACCTCCTCCAGACACAATCCGATCCCTCAAAGAAAAGGAACGGATCCTCCCAATGGTATTTCCTCGAATCCGACTTGAGTCAGTCTACACTGCTTCTAGTCTAATCAAGGGGAACGTGCTTAGAGACAAGGTGGTTCACCATGTTGGCATACCATGGGAGTGAGTCAACAAGACAAACTGACTTATCTGGGAAGGTTTCTCAAATAGGCTCATAATTAGGGGAATTCTTAATCTCAATCATTGAAAGATGATCAACCACTATATTTTTGGCTCTAGGTTTATCCTTAATCTCCAAGTCAAACTTCTAGAGTAGCAATATTGATCTAACAAGATGCACCTTAGCATCCTTCTTTTTCATGAGATACTTAATGGCTAAATGATTGGTATAAACTGCCACTTTTGAGAGAAGAATCACATACCTAAATTTATCTAAAGACCACACTACGGAAAACATCTCTTTCTCGTTTACTGTATAATTTCTCTTTGTCGGATCCAAAACTTTGCTTGCGTAGTGAACATCAAACGAAATCTAAACTTGCCTCTGCCCCAATATGGCTCTTATAGCAAATTTCGAAGCATCAATCATTATCTCAAAGGGAAGAGACCAATTGGGAGCTTGTAGAATTGACGAGTCACAAATCTTCTTCTTAAGGAGCTCAAAGGCCTCAAGACACTTGTGATATACAAAGAACTCGATGTACTTGTCTAAGAGCTCAGTCAGGGGTCGAACAATCTTAGAAAAATACTAAATAGATCGCTATAAAATCCAACATGCCCCAGAAATGACTTCACTGACTTGATGTTGGTTGGTGGAAAAAGTTTCTTGATCACACCCCAATTGAGAGGAGGTCAACCTCCATTCCCTTCCCGGAGATGACATGCCCCAATAAATATCCTCTTAAATTTTAAAATGACTTTTTCCCCAGGAGAGTAATAGATTCACCTCCTTATTTTTTTGAAGGACTCGGTCCAAAAGCACTAAAGAAGAGTCAAATGAATCATCATGGATCGGGAAGCCATCCATGAAAATCTCCAGGAAATCCCCATGCATATGTGCCGAAAGGGCATGTAAAAGTAGTCTTTTCCTAGTCCTTAGTGGCGATGTCTACTTGGTTGTATTTTGAGTACCCGTCTATAAAACAGAAGAACTCTTTCCCTGCTAATTTCTCCCATATATGATCAATAAAAGGTAAGGGAAAGTGATCTTTCTTGGTCGCAACATTTATACTCATGTACTCGACATAGACATGCCACGACGTGGATACCCGTATCACAATCTCAACTCACTCCTCATTGGTGACCGTCTGAATTCTTGACTTCTTCAGGACAACATGTAAAGGGGCCATCCATTTGGAGTCAGAGACTGGGTAAATAAAACCCGGTCCACACCATTTCTCTATCTCTTTCTTAGCTATTTCTCGTAGATTTGGATTAAGTCTCCTCTAGAACTCACATGATGGTCTAGCATTATTCTCAACAAAAATGTGGTGTGAATAGAGTGCGGGGTTTATACCCATAAAATCCGACATCATCCATCTAATGGACTTACGGTTCTTTTCTAATATGTCTA
The DNA here is from genome assembly GCA_037367405.1 of Ottelia alismoides. Lineage (NCBI taxonomy): Eukaryota > Viridiplantae > Streptophyta > Magnoliopsida > Alismatales > Hydrocharitaceae > Ottelia > Ottelia alismoides. The sequence goes on from JAZKJV010000228.1 coordinate 410,864, forward strand.
ACAACCTAGTATCCTGTTATGCTGTCAACGTAGAGCTAATAATGAAATGAAACTTATTCTTTGGTCCTGTAAGGAAGGAATACTTAAGTGTAGGAGGTAGTGGCTTCAACTCTGGCAAAGATGAATCGTCAGGTACATCCGGCTGAACTACCACTGAATCTAGATATGTGCTGCATAGTGGAGATAAATCTTCTATAATGATGTCCACCAACTGAATTGAAGAATAAGGAGTTAGATCACTAAAGAAACATGATAACTCGACCAAAGCCATGCCCGACTCATTATCTACTTCCCTAGATTGTTCCAAAGGAGAAGGAACTTACAAGTCCAAAGGGACCTCTAAGTCATAAAGGGAATAGGGAGATGCGAATCTCAAAAACTCTGGCAACATATCAACAACTACTCTATGTACACTGTCCTCTCTAGATAAGAGGGTCTCGCTTTGTACTGTCCGAATCTGAGACCGAATTCCAACTATGCTAATTACATTGCAGTCTGCCTCTGAGAAGGAGGAGAAATCCATGGTAGACTCTAAATCAGGCCGCTGCCATTTCGCCTGCTTCATCTATAGTTCCACTTCTCCACCTGGAGAATGGAACTTCATCATCCCTATCTGATAATTGAATGAAGCTCCAGCAGTCCTAAGGAATGGCCGCCCAAGGATAATATGCAAGTCTCTCTAATGATTGGGGATGTCCATGTCAAGGACAGTGAAGTCCACTCTATAGTCTTATCCCTCAATCAAGATAATGAGTGTCCTCACACTTAGCCCTTTTCATCGATTTATCCAAGCGAAGTAATACTCTAGATCATCATAAAGGTCCCAACTTCAGTTTCTCATATAAGGCAAAGGGTAACAAGTTGATCGAAGAACCATTATCTAGGAGAGTGTGTGCAAATGCTTTATCGTCGATATGACTCACCACGTAATGTGTGCCTAAATCTCTCTTCTTCTATGGCAACTTCTGGTTCTTGAGACAAAAGATCATGGCAACCTAGAGAACATGGGTCTTGGCGTATATGTTTGGTTTCTTCCTGCTAACTCTTCTAGGTGTGCATCTCACCTTCAAATATTTCTAGAATGCAGGATGATTGGCAACATATTCATCAAATGGCACATTAACCATGATGTTATCTCTACAAAATCGTGCTATTTCAGGATCATCTTTTTGAATCTTATTAATGATGTGCTTTCCTACCGTAAGAGCATGGGGGAAAGGGATAGACAAAGAAGGATTTGAAGACTCAGAATCATAAAAAGAAACATGCACTTTATTATCCATAAAAACCGAGTTTTTCACACATGAATCTTTTATAATTGGAATAGCAACTAAATCATCTGCTATAGATTGGAGAAATCCTGCTGAATGTGCATTCTCCTCAACTGAAGGTGCAAGGTCCTCTGTAGACTCTGAATCTGATGTGTACTACGCCGCTCTCACACTCCTCCTCAATCTCCTCTTGGAAGTCTCCGCTCGTTGGTGATCTCTGTGAAGACGCCTGACATCATTATCCTCTACAGTCTCCTCAAGCTGAACCTCAGAGTCAACCCTCGCCTTGTCCCTTTCTCGATCAGGTACGACCATGGTTTGTCCTCTCTTGAGAGGCATATGATTAACACAATCAAATGGAAAGATCTCGTGCCCATATTTGTGAGAATCTGATTAGTATACCTGATTTAGCTGTTAATATTGGGGTATGTTTAGGATATTGGGATTAGCTTGAACCTCGACGGGAACATATGTTACAGGGCAGGTGCACTTATCATGTAGACAAGAAAGACGGTTGAGATCAACCCTCAAATCATGCGCCTCGTTCATTTAGGAATGCAACTCCTCCAAAATCTATCTCTGGAAATCAATAGGACCTGAAGATGAATGTTGTGGCAGTGAAGAAGAGAAAGGAAAAGAAGAACGTGAAGATTGGCCTTGATGAACATAGGAATGCTGCTGATGAATTTGATGTTGAACATGCGGGCCATGCTGGGCCGACTGGTACATCTGTTAATGACCATACTACTGTTGTTGCTGTGATGGTGTCTGGTAAGGAACGACTCCATATCTATGTGATGCTGGAAGAGGTGTAGGAGTAAATGATGTGTTGTAGAAGATTGAGGGATACTAATAAGAGAAATGTTCCCCTGAACTCCCTTGCCTGGCAGGGTCTTGTGTGTATCACACACCTTTAACCTCCCATACCTAGGACAGCTCCTCATAAAATGTCTCTACAAACGATGGATGCTGCTGACGAGAATGGGCTAGAGGTTGGTCCTCAACCCATGGATGTGGTGGCCCTGACATCGGCTGTTTCTGAATATGGTGGACACGATATACGGTATCTACAGATGCTATCACGGCGGGCACCCTCATCTTGGCTACCCTCTCAGAAAGCTCTGCCATCTTCTTAGGCAGTTTTGATAAGTTGATGTCCAACTCATCCATCCTCATATCGATCCACTCAACTATTGTAAGTTTATCTATTATTATGCCCATATCAAAAGGATCCATTGTAGCCTTCACTCCCTCGCTGGATAGGAATGAAATGGGGGTCTCTATCTGAGCTCTACCAGCAATCTGTGCTCTACTCATCTCGACCATCCGCTCAAACACCTTCCAGATGGTGTCCGCTCCTCGTGAAGTGTAGCTGCCTCCACAAGCAGCATTAACCAAACCCTGCACCTCAGGGTGTAGATCGCAATATATAGACTAAACCAGGATGGTGAGCTCTAAGCCATGACATGGACACTTCTGTAAGAGATCCTTGAATCTCTCCCATGTATCACCAAAGGCTTCATTAGGAAGTTGGGAGAAACTCGTGATGTGTGAGCATATCAAGTTAGTTCTACTCAAAGGGTAGAACTTCTTCTCGAAGAGGTCCTTAAATTGCACAAAGGTAGTTATAACTACCCCTAGGTTCTTCATCCAGTAATCTACCTTACCTTTAAGGCAAAAGGAAGGGCTTTGAGCCTAATGTAGTCTTGGCTAACCCTAGGATGCCCAAGGTTACTGCATACCAACTCAAAGTCCCTAAGGAATGCGTATGGCTCCTTGTATGCATTCCCATAGAGATGAGGTAGCAAGCTAAGAAACCACGACTTCAACTCATATTCGACTTCAGGCTATACTGGACTCGACTAATTTGCCATCTAATACGATCATGACCCCGATTTCCGATTGTCCGATCCTCCCATAACTAGATCTGGTTACTCAGTATTAATTTATTCAGTAATCACAAGTAACATTCAGAAACAGAGTGCAAATAAAAATACTCAAAAGGAAGTATTTCAACACTTTTCCATTCACAAAATAAAGTTCAGATGATACATTGTCCCACTATAACCATTTACATGTACATCAGCTTGAAAGGAAAAACACAAAAAGATTACTAAGTACCTTACAAAATAAATCTAAAGTGTCTGGCTAGATGTCTACTAAAGTCCTTGCGATGGCTCACCGACACCTGTTGGGTTTTCCATAAATCATCGGATAACAATTAGCGAATGCTAAGTAATGAAGAAGAGAAAAGCAAACAAGTTGTGTAATTTTTCAAAAAGTTGTTGTCACAAAAAGTTACATTTTTTCTCATTAATTTAAGTCCTATTTCTTTCTATTCCATGTCAGGGATTAGTCCAGAGGAAACCCACCATTCTTGGATTCCGAAGCTGTGGACATTTCGGGATTGGAGATTGCGTTGATCTGATGAGCTTCTGCTGCCGCACGTCGCCTCAACCAATCCTCCAATACTACCCTGACAATTTCCTTTTCTTTTATTAATCGAGTCTCAAACCCTCAACCTCGAAATAAAAGGAGCATACCATCCTCGAGGACTCAGTTACTTAAAATCTCAGGCTAAACTTTAATCACAAAACTTAGCGGCTTTAAATACATGTTATCGTGACCCAGATGCTATTGAACCACCCATGCCTCCACATGGCATGACCACATCTTCCGTCGTTCAATCCAAAGATATTGGCTTCTGGTACCACGCGATGCAAATCATTCATTTCTTGCACACTTATCATAACAATGCAACAATGTACCACATAGTTAGGGAACCGTCAATACGGGTTCCTTCCAACAAACCTACAGGTTGCATGACCAACCTGTAGTTCTACTCCCAGTCATCCTTAACGTGATACACGATCCTTTTCAGGATCCAATTCAAACCACATCAATTCCCATACTGTAATTCTTTCATTAAGTCTTCGATTTGCATAATCATCAACACTTAGTATAGACTCACATATATATTATTCATATGCATATATACTCGTATTTATGCTTATTTTAACTCCCAAACCTTAACTTTCCAAGCCACTGCATCAATTCGATGCTTAAACCTTATTTTAATGGGAATCACAAAGCAAATTTTTATACTTTCTCAAAAATAGCCAAAATTAGGGTTCTTCATAGCAAAGAATATAAAATCAAAAATTTCAACGATCTCATACGAAAACCCAACAACAAAAGGAAGGATTTCATTACCTAATCGAGCTCTCTCGCATGTATACAGTGCTTTATCGTGATTCTTTTTCAAAAATAAAGATTTATAGCTCATGAAATGATAGAATTTCATTTTCGTATTAAAAACACTAAGAATGTGCCAAGAACACGAAGAACGAACGAAGAACACGAAGAACGCGAAGAACATACGAAGAACACGAAGAACGTATTTTCTCTTAAAACTTCGGCAGAACTCCTGCTTATATAGGGTGATCTTTCTAGGAAAATTTCGGCAGAGTTTCCCCTTGTATTGGGACACATTTCTATAAAAATTTCGGCAGAATTTCCCCTTATATCGGGACAAATTTTAAAATTAAAACGGAAAGAGTTTCCTCTATAAAATCATCGAGCGGAAAATAATAAAGAAAATGAAAGAATATACTCAAAAAACAAGAGATGAAGAATCAATAGACACCATGAGTCTTAGGTGAGTGAATGTGTGACAAATCACAGGGTTCACTGACGTGCATAACCGCCCGCACCTAAGTAGGGTATTGCACAGATTTCTCCATCAAAATCTATATACATAAGTTAAAGCTGGGTTTTCTCCCATTTTACTGCCACGTGGATCTCTGAGGAGATACCTCTCTCCAATTTGCAATTCACGGTGTTTATTCTCTCTCTACCCACGGTATTTCTCCCTCCTGAGTTTCTCTTTATCTTCCCACGAACTCTCTCTCTCCCATCTCTCCCCTCTCTCAGTCTTACATGTGTCCCTCTCCCAAGCCCTCTTTATCCCCAGTCTCTCACTTACCCCATCACCTGCCACACACACACTCTTTCTCTCTCCGAGACTTTACCAATCAAACAATAATTTAATCTAATAAATTAATTAATGGAAAAATAGTTATCTCTTACATTTAAATTTATTTTTATAGAAATGATACATTTTCAACAAAATATATTTTCTAAATATATTAATATTTATTTTGTAAAATGGAGAATAATAGAAAAAACCAACCATGTATGTAAAATATATGTAATATACTCTAAATAGTTAAAATTAACAATAAATCTATACGTTGGATTTTTTCGAAACCAATTTCTATTCCGACGTGGAAGTTGCTTTTTAATATTATATATATATATATATATATATATATATATGGGGTTGATGGGGTTGCCCCGCCCCATTTTGGGCAAAATTTTTTATTTTTTTTGAAAAATATCAGCATGTATATTCATCTCTATATCCCTCCTATATGCCATTCGAATTTCGTCAGAAACAGAGACTCCTACTGCCTCCATCCAGACAGAGTCGATTTAAAAAATCATGCGACCGTTAAAAAAATGACATATGGATGGAGGTCATAGGAGTCTTTGTCTCTGACAAAATTCGAATGGCATATAAGAGGGATGTAGGGATGAATATACATGGTTTTATTTTTCCAAAAAAATAAAAAAATTACCAAAAAATGAGGTGGGGGCAGCCATGTTGGCTACCCCTAGGGGGCAGCCCCATTTTTCCCTATATATATTGCTAATTTCATTTCTCATCTTGATATATTTTGCAATTAATACCATGTACGTAAAATATATGTAATATACTCTAAATAGTTAAAATTAACAAATAAATCTATACGTCGGATTTTTGTCGAAACCAATTTCTATTCCGACGTGGAAGTTGCTACAGCTAATGTATATTGTTGTACCTATTTACTTTAAATCTGTGAGAAATTATCATAATTTTATGTAAAATTGATTCTATGGGTTATACCTTCAGAATGATCAAGATATATTTTAGATATCTTGGAATAGCTCATGTTTTCTGTTATTATGCATGTTTTTTCTCTTTGATCAAAGTTTGATGTTCACTACTATTAACTTTTCGAATCTATATCTAAAATCAATCTATTATTTACAATTAAATTTCATATTTTAAAAATCCTAATTTAAAATAAATATATTATTTAAAGTATTAACTTTCATGCCTTATTTTGCTTCAGGGATTGTCAAAATTTGCAGTTTAAGTTCTACAATAAGTGTTAGTTTCACAAAAAAAAGAATGATGAATATTTGTAGTAGTAAGAAACAAGATATTTATAGACATAGTAGACTTCGTTAGAAAGGAAATTTAACCATGAAAAGAAAATATGGATCTAATGATACTTCTATTGATCAAAACATTCGTCTACCATATAAGATGTATAATAGAGATACTATGACTAGCACTATTATTAAAATGAAGAATAGTTCCTTCCTATTGATTTGAAGAAAAATACATATGATATAACAAACTATATCTAATTTCTCGCTTAGAATTGTATCTATTCTAAAATTCTCTGATTAACATATTTTATTGAATGATTTTTATTATTAAATACATGTTGTAATCAAACAATACCAACTTATAATGTAGGTATACATTTCACTCGATGTTCTTTTTTTAATCATTCACAAGACATAGCCTACTATTATCTGAAAAAGATGCATAAACGGATTATGATATTCTTAAATTAGCATTTACTTCATTCTAACTTCTTTTATTAGTTATTATTGAAATATTTGTATTTATCATAATTTTTCTTTTTTTTTGATAGGCTAAAATACCAAATGGAGTGCAATTATCTTTCTAAGATTAATCTGACAAAAGAAACTGCAATATCAAAGTGAGCATTGTGACTTTGAAATTACAACAACTTGGTTGATGGTAAAGAAATAATAAGTCTTGTAGGCAGCCAGTGTGAAAAAAAATATTCCAACTTTTCTTCTTTGATTTAAGTTTTTCTGTAAGAAAACATACCAAGTTATTTTTATAATATTCACAATTCTTGCTATCTACCTTTTATTGGTTTAATAAGCAATGTTTAAGGTTGCAATTTCTGCATGTTGAGAGATTTACCTTCTCTCCCCTCTTTATATCTGTTTTTCCTGAAGTTTCAGCTGTTTATATCTGTTTTTTTAAATAATTGTTTCTTTGCAAGATTTGTATTTTCGTATAATGAATGAATGTGACTAACTTCTACATGTACTCAAAATTCTTATTTGCTAACATTAAGAGACACAAAACATTTTTACAAAATATCATCGAATTCGCTGTAAATATAAAGTTGTGATTTTTGCAAATATTATTTACTCGCACATTTATTGTAAAAAATGTAGTTTAATTTCTTCCTTATTTTACATATTTAAACATTTGTATAGTACAAATAAATACATAAAGCCCGCCGCGAAGCGCGGGTATACATCCTAGTAACTGTAAAAGCAGAATTGAAAGAATAGAAACATAAGCGATGGAGAATCGGTAGACACCACACGTCTTAGGTGAGTGAATGTGTGACGAATTACTGGGTTTATTGACGTGCATAGCCGCCCGCACCTAAGTAGGGTGTTACACAGATTTCTCCTTAAACCACAACAAAAAATTGAATCGGAAAGAAAGATGAATCAAGAACAAAGCTTGGAAGAAAAGAGGACGAATTGAAAGCCTAGCTTACGAACCTAACTAAGAGAGGATCATACCTTCCTCCTCGTTCTCTTGGCAACATTGCGCTAGCGCTCTTTCCCCACCTCCCACTCCTCCTCCCGACCTCTCAATCATAGCCCTTGGGGTGGTGGTGGTAGTGGAAATCGTAGAGAATGAATGGGTAGGGGGTATTTATAGGATCCAGAAAACCACTAACCATGGTTAGTAAACCATAGTTTAGCCCTTAACCACGGTTAGTGGCCCATGTTTTGGCCCATGGTTTTGGCCAAAACTTATCCGGAACTTAGGGCTTAAGTTAGAACGTTCCAGAGGATTCTAGATTCGCTAATGATGCTTAATTAACGCTAATCGTGGTTAACTTTCACTAATTACAATTTAACTTTCGCAGCTTAGAATTATCTTTTGCTAACTATTGATTAGTGTTAGCTAATGGTCATTAGTTTCTTCAATAATGTTTAATTAGTCTTAATGACGGTCATTATGAGTTAATGACATCTTAAACCTCTTTACTTCTCTTTCTTTTGAAAATCCTAATAATTCCAAACGAAGTCCAATTCATATGAAACAAATTCCATTGGTTTCCTCTTGACGAGCCGGACCTTATGATATAGGATCCGAGAGATGCCAAGTTCAAGGTTTTACAGATACTGCCCATGGTTGTATGCCTCACCATTGGTGCATCTCTAACAAACTGTAACTGACCAAGTTGTGCTCTCATGAATGCTTGGTCTGCTCGGATTCTGTCAACCTAGACAACACTGCATGCATTGGGTCCTCTCATTCTTACTCCTCACCATTATGCTTCTTAAGAGGCATCTCTTACTAACCTTCATCAAACAAATGATTGAAGTGATATCTAGATAAAGATAATGAAATCAAATCAATCTCACCAAGGCAATGATCTTCCTCAGTGAGTAGTGAAGAAAAAGGGTTAGTTGATATGTAACCACCCCCACAGATGAAATCATGATACACCGGTTCAGAAAAAAGAATATTTCTAAACTAGATGGTCCAATTAAAGAATAAGAAGAATGTGACTAGATCGGTGAAGACATGATATTTGGGCGGTTCAATGACAAGCTCGCAAAATCCGAGCAAATATCTGACCAATTATCCATCTTTAAATATCAAGAGACAGGGAAATGGAGCATGCTCAATACAAAATGATATAGTACTACTATGCATGTGAATGTGCAGAGTTACACACACACAGAAGATAATCAATGCAAACTCCTTTGAATCAATTCAACAAATCAACACTGAAGGCTAGGGATGATGGCCTTATTATCTTGTCAAATTTAGTTTAGTGAAACAAACAATCTTATACAATCTCACAAGTGTAATCCTTTAAGGTATCTCAAGTTCAACTGAAGGAACACACCAACAGGAACATGGTTACTTCTTCTAAGGTCTGAGGTAAGTGCGTGCGGCAATAACATGACCATAAAAGTGAGTCCAAGTGCTTAGGGCACAAGTCCAGGAATTTTGGCTCTATTCCTTAGGGGCTATATCATTATCCACTCTGTTTGGAGGTAAGAACATGCAATCAATGAGCATTTTACTGCCCGTAATACAAGGTTGCTTTTATTCCAATTTAATTTGATCAACTTCATTAATTCAATCACGATATTAGAGTTTAGGTTATCGCTTTGAATTGAATGACCACAAGCATCACCTAACATATAGTCACTTTTCCTTTTTCCTTAAGTTGCTGAAAACTGAGGGAAAGGCGGAAAAGGGAATGCAATTGAAATCAATGATGTACGCAATCGTTCGATTACTTACAGTGCTTCCCAATACTCTCCATGTGGATGCATAGACTGAATATATAAATCTAGCTATATGGTGCAAGTTGAAAAGCCACACCTAAGCAGTAGTTCTATTAACGATGAAGAAATCAATTCATTTGACTAATTAGAATGATTTTCATATGCGTCTATGAATCTCCTAAGATTTTTGCAATTGTGAATCTTATGAGATTGTGGCGTGTGTTCTAAAATTACGAAGTAGATCAAGCAAGAATGACCTACGATATGTGTCTAATTTGGCGTATTGCTTGATTCTAAAATGACATTCAAGTCGAGAACCACTCTCGACACAACCACCACATAGAAAAAAAATAAAGTTTAACATGCCTTTGTTACACTCGCGGATCTCGATTGAGAACCACTGTAAATAGGAAATCAAGTTACATTTGATTACAACACGACAAAAATGAACTTAATTAATCTAAACTAATTCTCTCTAATTAATTTGCTTCGTGGGCTCTCCAACAATAAACTCCAAGCTCCTTGTCTCCGTGGTCCTCTGAAAGTCATCGACTCTATGAGCCTACCGCAAAAATTAGATTATTAGAAAATTCTAGAGAGATTCAAAATAATTAATTAAGCAAAAATCAAATAATAAGACAAACAAAAAATACAATACAAGCTCAAAGTAATTAACCCGAAAATCACTAAATAAAATTTTGGACCTAAAAATGATCACAATATGTGATGTGTCCCTGACACCATCTGATGAAGCACTAAATGCATAAAGTAATTAAGCTCTATTGTAGCACAATCACTTAGCAATCATGTATAATCGAATTAATGACCTTCACAAGGAGGATTCATCTTGACTTTATAACCTGGGAAGTCCATGGTCAAATACAAGGATGCACATAATTAAGTGATTAAATTTAAATGTCAATTACTTAATATAGGAATTTCTAGGATGATTATTTTGAGTGGATGCACATATCACAAAAAAACATATATTTTTAAAACATTTTTATGCATTTAAATTAGATGAAGACAATTATGCACAAACAATAAGGTTAAGTCTAAGACAATACGACGAGACACACAATAGGCAATTTAGGTTAATCACAAAAATTCCTTGAATTAATTCAATATTAATTAAGTCATGGAAACAGATCCAATGATGACTTTAAGCATTAATCATTCTCAAAAGGAATTTAACACAATTTTAACTTTTAATTTAACTTTGATGCTTAATAATTTTAGCAAGCAATTACATCCTTTAATAACTTAATGACAATGATTAAACATAACTAATAATTAGTCATTAAGATTCAATGTGATTAACAGATTTAATACCTTACAAAAAGTAAATTTTCAACTTCATTTAAAGATCAAATTAAGCTCATAGAATAAGTATAATTCAAGCATGGCTTTTATATCAAAATTAGCAACAAAGAACTGCAAGAGATAGAGCGTAAAATTATCTTTCAAACGACATCAAAATCACTTCATTTGGATATACAGATTAAAAATATACAACATTAAATCCAGGGGAATTTTTGAAATAAAAACTACAAGTTTTTATTACTAAACAAGATAAAAGTGGACTGAAACACAATTAAAATATACCTCAGGGGCTAATATGCAATATACATAAAAGCATGAGGACTTATCTCCAATTATGAAAAAGCGGAGACCGGATACTACGAATTACTCAATCATGTGCACGCTACACGTGACCTGTCTAGGGTCAGATATGAGGCTCGAGACATGTGGACACTCTGCTGCTTCGCACAAGGTTCGGAGGCAGGCTCGACAAACAAGCATGAGGTGTGACCGCTGTTTCAGAAGGCCGACGTAGGTCAATTTAGACCTTTGATTCTCACCAAATTTTGGGGAGATCAACTGTATCTCCTCTTCTCCTGTTCTTCAGATCTGTCGCGAATGGCATCGCTCAGGCTGGGCTCTGACGAGGCCTCTCGTGCTCCTCCTTACTCCTCTGCTACCACTAAAGGTCAGACGACCTTCGTAAAATCTTTGTAAAGGTCATCGAAGTCTAAGGAAGATGATAGATGCATCGTAATGCTCCGGTGTTGCAGTGTTGTCGACGAGGAAATGTAGACTGGAGCTCAGCCTTGATCTCCGATCATTGAATTTCTAATGTCTGCAATGTTAGTGCGAACCACAAACAACATCCAAGTGAATGTTTTGAAGTAGGTGTGAGATGGAATGAAGGGATCTTGCAATGTGAAGGAGTTAATCCCTAAATGGGTTCTAAGCTACCGAATAGCCTAGGAGAAATCGTAGTGAACAATAATGGATAAGTAGAGATGATAGATGGAAGGATACACATGGATTATGGATCAATTGCAAAGGTGACCAGATATTCAAATCAAGAGATAAGCGATGATATTATGATGAAATAAATTGGTGAGATTTGAGCAAATGAAAATAAGGGAATTCACCTTGAAATGGAAGGATGAATCAATGGATATATTGAAGAATACCGTATGCCTAAAGTGGAGCTAAGTTGCTCTGGGTTTTCGCCCAAAGATCTAGAACGAAGACCTGAGCTTGATCAGTCATAGAAGTAGCTGAAACCTGAAACACAGCCTATTTGGCTGAGGTTCTCACTGGAGGTGCACGGTCGTTGTCGCACACAATCTCTTCCTCATACTGTTACTGGAGGTTGGAAATGTTAGGGTGCAAGTCCAGGAATGGAAAATGTTATTGAAGGAGGTTGGAGATGAGGTTTTGATGGAATGGTGGTTTGGAGGTTGCCGAACGAAGGTGGTGGTTTCAACCACGACTTACGGTTGGGGTAGAGAGGGCCGAGCAGATCCTGGTAGTTGGCAAGGATAAAGATCGAAGGATGATTAACTGGGTGGTGGTTGCGAGGGAGGATGACGACGGAGTGAGTTATGAAAATGGCGAAAAGTTGAGGGTTGGCGAAGGGTTGCATCTGTTGAAGGAGGTGGATGGAGGTTGAATGCGACACAAACACCGTTGGATCGTTTGATCCAACACTTGGGATTCGAGCGGAAGGAAATGGCTTGGATCATTTTGATTAAGAAGATCAAATAACCTAGATCGAGGCACCAACAGAAGGATGAGATGGAAAGACATGGTGATCAAATGGTCAGGGATTGGATGCAAATAGAAACAAAGGAAGCGAGCCACATGGTTGAGCAGAATGCGCCATGTGGCTTATTGTGAAAATTCAGAAATCATTATATATGAATAAAATCAATAGTAAATAGTTAGTTGGAGAATTATAGAAAGTAGCAAACATGAAAGTTTTATATCTTACAAGTTTCATGTAGAAGTCGAAGAGATCAGAGGTCATTTGTACATAGCTAAAATTTAAATACATGATAAAACAATACAAAATGATTTTCTTTTATTTATTTTTTTGTATTTTGATATTATTTTATGTTATTTTATTTATATACAATATTATGCTAATTTTTATTTTATTTTTAATAATAAATAAATAGCAAAATATTACACCATAATAGGGTTATGTATTATAGTGTAGTTAATGTCAATTATGTACAACATACAAGTTAACAATTAAAGTTAATTATTAATGAATATTGTTGAATTACTTAAGTAAGAGAGATAATATTGATGACAATAAATATGGGATTTATCACCCCCCACATTTAAGCTAGGCTTGTCCTCGAGCTAATAAATAGAGTTAATTAGAGAGTTAGTATAACTGATGAGATCCCTACATGTGCTCGTTAGTATAAAAGGCTCGATTTGACCTGGAACACTAGGCTTTAGGAATCCTAAAACTCTAAGATGATCCAAATTTTAATCAAAAGAAATTCAACTCCTTTAATGGTTATACTCTCAATGTATATAAATATAAGAAGTATGACTTAGTGTAAACTGCATCCATAAGAGTAGAGTTAAGATTTCACCAAAGGTTCCAATCTCATAAGCTGTCCTAAGGATCCAACCCTCAACTCTAGAGAATAAATATAGTCTTTCTCCAATCCACCGTCCCTTTAATTCTTCAGACTTCAATGGTATAGATGGAAGGCCAGAATATGGAGATATATGATTGTGTACTTATTTTATCTTCCTCTCATTGGAACATAATGCTCTCAAGCGCTAATAATCGATACAATATTTATTTGTCAATTATTGTGTCCCTCAAAAGAGATTGAGCCATCTATACCTAGGAGTACATCGGGATGCGTCTTTTTAAAATATCTATTATACTTGCATCCAGACTTGTAGCGCTAACAATGCAGAGCCTTTTTTGATGTACTTGCCCGACGCAGGAAAGCCTAATGACTTGGTCTAAGTGGACACTTAAAGGCTGGGAGTGCTTACCTTCGAATGTAATAGCTCATACAATGTAACTTTGTAATGTGATGAGCTCTTATAATTATTCTCATATTTTCATCATCATTTTTTAAGGAACTTCCCTTATTTTTGGCTGGCTCCACTTCTTTTACCAAAGATTGGCACACACTGATCAATTTATTAATTTAATGTCAACACACCCTACCACTTTAGGCAAACTCAAGATGTAGCATGATAACATGTCCCATATTGGCTAAATTGCTGACACTCGGGTTTATGAAGTTGTCATAAATGCGGTCACATGTGAGTGATAGTCAAATTCTTTTAAGAGATATTAAGCGTGCAATAGTATGCATATCTTTTAACTAGGGAAGTATGAATTTTTAACCCCAAGACCTTTAAGTCTATGGACTCCTTAATCCCAGTGTTAAAGATCATTTCAAGACTTGAGTGCAATATGAAAGTGTGAGGGAGAGACACAAATTAATAAGTTAGTGGGTTATTTATTTACAAAAGAATAAAGGAATTATTAGCTTTATTAAGACAAAGACAATTGAAAGGTTACCTTTGACAAAACAATACAGAGATAACACAAAGACACACTAGAATACCCATCACAACACTACAAACTTCAGCTCCTTATAAATCAAGATTGGCTCTTCGAGGTTTAAAATCACAGGCCGCCTTATTTTTCAACTATTTCCTCCCAACATAATACACTTCAGAATCTGAATAAGAAGGATCTTCATCAAATTGGATTTTCAACCTTCTAAAATGATGCCATTCTTCTTGGAAAGGAATATCCATATCAGCATGGGAAGCCTCAAAATTCTTCATAATTATGGGAAGACGAATCAAACCTTGAAATTCTGCAACAGACTTTTGGGTTTTCCTTAGAAGAGAAAAACTAGACATAAAAGGATGACCCAACCTAAATGAAATGTGGTACTCCATAAAATGGACATTCTCAATATGTGATGTTGGTACCTCAATATCTAATTCTATCAATAGATTATTTTTCCTCAATTAGCGCCACTCTTTTCAGTAAACTCTTTATCAACTTGATCTTCCAAAATAAGGAATTGAAATCCAGACTTTCCTTCATGTTAGACTATGTAAGACTCAAAGGCTTGACAACCTTATAAAGAATAAGAACAAAAGGGTTCAGGGAACCATCGCAACCTCTTAGACCCCTAAAACACCAATGGACACTGAAGAGACTTTTTTTAACTTCTTTAGAAAAAATAATGACTGGCGTAAACTCATATGATTAGTTGCATATACTTTCAACCAGTATGGGCATAAGTGCGGACCGGTAGACGACTCCACGTATTACTTAAAGACGATGCCATACACGTTGTCTTTTAACCACCCACTCTGCTAAGGGAATAACTCCTTCACTGAAAAGCATCTAATCATTTTTAAGTCTAGTAGTCACAATTGAAACTAAAGAATTTATTTTACTTTTCTTATTTTTATTGATTTTTGAGTAAAGTGAGAGAGTTAGACAATTAGTTAGACTCATTTACACCCTTCGCTTTTGGAAAGAATTTTGAATTTTTTTTGCAAACAATGTCACGTAATATAGGTTTTCAAAATATTCTACAAATGATTTTCCATACATGTCAAGCTACATTTTCACAAATCATGTAAAATATTCTTTTAAAACCACGTTAAAAATATATATAATTTTCAAAAATCATTTTTTAAAACATTTTGTACAAAACTCAGTTCCAAAAAAGTAATATAAAAAAATGAGATATGGCTAAAGTATATATATGTAATATATACTGTATCCCCCCTATACTTAGCTTTTGCTATGTCCTCATAGCACAAAGTGATATGAAGACATAACTCAACT
Organism: Ottelia alismoides; assembly: GCA_037367405.1. NCBI lineage: Eukaryota > Viridiplantae > Streptophyta > Magnoliopsida > Alismatales > Hydrocharitaceae > Ottelia > Ottelia alismoides. The sequence continues at coordinate 426,719 of JAZKJV010000228.1, forward strand.
AAGCATAAAAGAATATAGAAGAACTGTGTCGAGAATAAGACAAGTGTAAGAATGAGAAAGAATGAGTCGGAATGAATATATAAGGATGGTCCCCCCTATACTTAGGTTTTGAATAACCTAAGTAATGAAATAGAGATAAATATACAGAAGAAACTTCAGAAAAAACAAGAGAATGTGTAATGGAGAATGTATGGACAGATTCCCCTATACTTGGGCTGAGAATAGCCTAAGTGTAGGTAGGAAAAAGAATCAAAATCAAAGGGAATCTACAAGAATAGAGTCAGAATGAATATGAATCTTCTGATATTGAATCATGTGATGTGAATCCATCATGATGATCATGTCTTCTCTGAGAAATCCGACAATGAATCAATAGGCATGAAGTCGATCATCTCAACAGGACTTAACCTTTCCTTGGATTCTACAAAATTATTAAGTAACTGCCCATTAACCAAAAAGAAACGTACATTCTCTTAAAGCTCTGAAATATCTACACTACCATTCTCATGCACTTCCTTGACCATGAAAGTAACCATCCACTTTGACTTAAGTTTCATGTGGAAAATCTTTTACTTCGCATTAAATAATGATACTTTTTGGCTTGGGATGAAGTTATTGCATCTAAAATGCACATTATGCCACTTATTAACTTGTCCTGAATCATGCTGTTGTCATATGCTGGGTTGTAGATTTCCACTAACTCATTTTGGTCAATGTCTCTACACAATTTTCCTAAGTGATAACTTCGATTTATCTTCTTTATTACCCATTCATATCTGTGAACTAATTAAGTGGACAAATGACATGGCCTGCCATAAATCATCTTAAAAGGTGAATTGATAAGAGGTATCTTGTAGACTGTTCTGTAAGCCCACAAAACTTGGTCTAATAGATGTGACCAGTTCTTCCTATCTTGACTGTCTGACTTTTGAAAAATGCTCTTCACCTCCCTATTTGAAACCTCTGTCATGTCATTCGACTGTGAGTGGTAAGGACTAATTATTCTATGTTCAAATCCATAGCCATTTGCTAAATATTTCGTCATTCCATTCATAAAGTGGTTACCCCATCAGATATCAAAACTCTAGGAACCCCGAACCATGAAATGATATGATCCTTTATAAACTCGCAGACAATCCTACTGTCTACAGCTTGGGTTGGAATAGCCTCCACCCATCTCGAAAAGTAATCTACTACCAACAAGATGTACACAAATCCTTAGCTATTAAGGAAGGGACCCATGTAATCTATTCTCCAAGCATAAAAAAACATCACAAAAAATCACAGGCTGCATGGGCATCTCATCTCTAGATCGAACAATCTCTCCCATCCTCTGGTAAACATGGCACAACCGTACAAAATCAGTGGCATCTCTAAACAAGGTCGACTAAAACAAACCACACTATAACACCTTGTGAGTGATTCTCTTTATTGAATGGTGTCCTCCAACCTCAAGTGAATGACAATACGCGAGGAAACTCTGATATCCCTCATGAGGAATACACCTTCTCTAGACACAATCTGATCCCTCAAAGAAAGGAACGGATCCTCCCAATGGTATTTCCTCGAATCTGACTTGAGTCTATCTATACTGCTCCCAGTCCAACCACGGGGAACTTGCTCGGAGACAAGGTCACCATGGCATACCATGGGAGTGAGTCAACAAGACTAATTGACTCATATGAGAATGTCTCTCGAATAGGCTCAGAATAAGGGGAATCCTTAATCTCAATCCTCGAAATATGATTAACCACTATATTTTTGATTCCAAGTTTATCCTTAATCACCAAATCAAACTCTCGGAGTAGCAATATCCACCTAAGAAGATGCGTCTTAGTGTTCTTCTTTTCTGTGAGACACCTAATGGCTGAATGATCGGGTATAAACTATCACTTTTGAGCCAAGAGTCATAGACCTAAATTTCTCTAAAACCCACACTATGGCAAGTATCTCTTTCTTGATCACTGTATAATTTCTCTATGCTGGATCCAAAACTTTGCTCACATAGTGAATAAAAAACAGAATCCGATCTCGCCTCTACTTAAGTACAACTCTTATATTAAAATCTGAAGCATCACTACTTATCTTAAAGGGAAGAGACCAATCAGGAGCTTCTAGAATCGACGAGTCACACATCTTCTTCTTAAGGAGCTCAAAGGCCTCAAGACACTTGTTATCTAAACAGAACTCCATGTCCTTGCCTAAGAGCTCAGTCAGGTGTCAGACAATCTTAGAAAAATCCTGAATTAATCATCTATAAAATCCAACATACCTCAGAAATGACCTCACTGATTTGATGTTGGTTGGTAGATCAAGTTTCTTGATCACATCCACCTTGGCAGGGTCAACCTCCATTCTCTTCTTGGAGATGACATGCCCCAACACAATACCCTCCTTAACCATAAAATAAATTTTTTCCATGGAGAATACCGGATTCACCTCCCTGTACCTTTGAAGGACTCGGTCTACATGAGCTAAACAAGAGTCAAATGAATCACCATGGATTGAGAAGTCGTCCAAGAAGACCTCTAGGAAATCCCCAACTATCTTGACAAACAAAACCATCATGCACCTCTATAATGTACTTAGGAAGTTGCATAGACCAAAAGGCATGTGTCTGATTGCATATATGCCTAAAGTACATGTAAAAGTGATATTTTCCTAGTCCTCAGGGGTGATGGCTACTTGATTGTATCCTGAGTACTCGTCAAGAAAATAGAAGAACTCTTTCTACACTAATTTCTCCATAATCTGATCATTGTAATTTAAGGAAAGTGATCTTTCTTGAACATCCATGCATCTATAGTCGACATAGACGTGCCATGACATGGATATTCATGTCGCAGTCTCAACTCCCTCCTCATTAGTGACCATATGAATTCCCGACTTCTTGGGGACAACATGTAAAAGGGCCTTTGGAACTAGATATGAACATTATAAATATTTAGTTATGTCTTTTGGACCGACAAATGCCCCAGTAGCCTTCATTGTTCTCATGAATAGAGTATTCAAGGAATTCCAAGGGTAAGTACCAACATGAATGAAGGATATGGTTAGATCCTCAAGCGCATCACGGAAGCGTGAGCGTCGCATCGAATACGACGAAGAACGACTAGTCGCACTAGTTGTTCTATGCAGCGGAAATTAAAAAATTTTATGCGACGAAACCACATGATCCAAGAACACTTCTCGGATCGTTTTGTCTAAACCACAAACAAGTATTAGGTTTACCTCTTGAAGCGTGGTTGCGATCAAGTCTCTAAACGAAGAGACCTCCTGTCTCAAGTCCGATCCGACGGAGGAGACGCTTGCGAGCGCGGGGATGAACCGCGTGCTTCTCGCAATCCATGTTGATGATCCAAGCGGCGGATCTCCTGATCTCGACACACGAGATCCGATGTCTTCTTCACGAGCGGGGCGCACCGAAGGAGACGGAGATCCACGAGCAAACCATCGGGCAGCATAACGACGATGCCGCGGCGATGGAGAACCTCTCTAGGGCATCCATGGTGGACGGCCACATGAGAGAGAAAGAGTGAGGACGTGTAGAGAGAATGAGAGAGAGAGAGAGATTTGTTTCCTCAACTTATGTATCAAGAAGAGCAATGGGGTGCCTCTCCTTTTATAGGGTTTTGGGATCCATGGATCTCAATCCATGTGTCAACACAAATCCAATGGTCCACATCAATTTGTGTTTCTTTCAATGGTCATGATTTGTTGCTAAAAACACAACAACAATTAATTTAATTTAAATTAAATATATGTTGATAAATCAACACAATTTAATTACAAAATTAAATCATCAATACATGGAGATAATGAAAGGAGAGAAAGCCTCCTTCCATGTGGAGAGGGGGGACGGCCTCCCTTTCCTAATGGGAGTGGTGGCCGTCCACCCTCCTCCATTAGGAAGGTGGCTATTTCACCTTTTATGTAATCTCCATTATTTGCAACAACTTTTGTTGCAAATTATTTCACAAAAAATAAATCCAATTTATTTTGTGAACATTGCAATCATGCCATTGAAAAATTGTGAATCACATTCACAACCCAAAACAAAATGTAAATTACATTTTCAATTTGATGTCCAATGTGAATCCAATTCACATTAACATTTAATTAACAAATGTAAATTACAAATAGCCCTCTCTTATATATTATAAATCACATTTATAATATATATGACTAATATGGATATTACTATCCACATTATTCATATCCATGATAATTAAATCATATTTAATCATCTTGGATCTCTATTCTTTTGTGTCCAAATAATATGAATCACATTCACATTATTTACATCTTTGATAATTAAATCTCATTTAATTATCTAAGATAACTCTCTTTATAATATGAATCAAATTCATATTACTCATGATAATTAAATCACATTTAATTATCCATTTTCTCAATGCTCGGATACATATATCAACAATAGAATTATCCATGAACTCCTTCAAGGATAATGCGCTTTCTCCGCAGATACTTGGAGATAAGGACAGGGCGATTGTATTGTTCCACGTATAGTGACATGGATATTGAGATCGTATCTCAAATCCAGATCGCGGGCCTCCCATAGATGCTTGATTAAATCAAGACCGTAAATCTAATCTTCTCATTGTATCTGAATCACATTCAGATCAATGTCCAATACTTGGACCAAGATCAGATCACTTCTCTACTGAGAGGAGTCACTAAAATCCAGACCCGTTTCATCACTCCCTAGGAATGGAAGCGTCATGGTTATACAATCGTTTATGATCACATCACCCTCAGGTATTCCCAATACCTGTACATCCTGCATACTGGAAGACTCAGACTAAACCCGAAGTATTGGATCAACTTTATACTGTCTACTTCATGGTTTTATCAGTAAGTATCTCATTCGATCATTGGGAGTCGGTATCGATCATATACTTTCCAAAAGCATATATCATACCTAGGTCTTGATCATATACTTTCCAAAAGTATATATCAAACCTACAAATTCAGTCAAGCTTCCAAAGCGAGACGACCGTGCGCACGGAATTTGATTCTTCCCAATATCTCATGAGTGAGCTCATGTCTTCCGGTTCAGTAACTGAACCTGTATGATCCCTTTGAGAGATCGTATTACTCATATGCCCTTATATGCACACCAGCGCGCCGGTGTATAGACCTTGATTAGGTCATCAACCTATTGGTCTGCCAAATGTACATACTCAGACATATAGTAACACATCTGTCTCCGGTCAGAGGATGTGTGCCTATATCATGACAGCATACGATATAGGACTTTGGTTATCTCGATCTTGTTAAGTCAACTCTTTGACCTAACTAATCTGACACCTCCGAATCTCTATTCCTATGCAGAGGACCTGCATCAAGAGGTCGGTCAGATATCAGCCTTCAGAGATAAGGATTGCCATCTCCTACTCAGGCTGGAGATCATCTCTTAACAATCATCTGACGGTGCTTGATGAGTCCTCAATCTAACTCTTTAGATATTCATTCAAGCACCAGCCTCTATGATTCAATAGTTGAATCAACAGCTGTATGATCATCAAGATGGCCATGGTACATAACCCTAATTGTACTAAGGGACCTATTATGCAAATTATGTATTCTTCATTTCAGATTAAGGAGTGAATTGCAATAACATTTATTGCATAATGGCTCGCCGTGGGCTCGCATTTCCAACAATCTCCCACTAGCCCAAAGATCCATTAATGGGCTAATCATTTAAACCCGCACTCATGTGACAATCATAGGCTATTTAGAAAATAGCTAGGTAAGCTGATCAGTCACTCTGTTCCCGCGAGACTATGCCAAGTCCTTTTACGGCACTTGCATATCCCCAGTAACAGTGCTCGCATCTAATGCGAATGTTGCATCTCATGCAACCAATACTCAATCTAGTTGGTTACAGTGTCCCTGACATCATAACCAGTATCCCCATAATCCTTATTAGAATACCTTCATTCCCAGAGATCTCTATCTCCTAAGGTATCTAAAGTTTAGACCTTTATAGATCACTATCTACATGGTCTTAAACTTTTGAAGATAAGACTTTGAGATTACTATCTCAAAAATCTCCTCATCTATGAAGATTTTGTTATTACTGCAATCAAGTGTTTTATCTCTACAGTAGGATTAGTAAGAATTTACTACTCCCACTGCATGACAGACATCTGGTATTTGTACACTCTAGCATACACTCAGCTTCTCGTAACTAATGCACAAGTGCAAGTAGTTGTAGCATTTACTTCCTCAACTCTTTGAGGTGCTATCCCTTAAGATAGGTCAGTACCATATCTTAAGGGTTAGAAGCCTTTCTTTGAATTTCTATGAATAGAATATGTCCAAGTTATACTACAAATGTGACAGTCCAATTATCCTCTTCTCTTGGCTTCTGAACAACTTCAGAACTAAGATCTAAGAAGTATCTTTGAAATCATATTTCAAGATATGGAATAACCAGATTATAAAACACTTATTATTATCCTTATATCATATTAAATGATCAGGATATCATCTATGTTTAGCGCAATGAACACATAGGCACTCCCACTAAGCTTCGCATGGCTCATCAAGATTTCATTTGAAATCATAACATTTATAATTTCATCAAATCTTATGGTCCATCTCAAAGAAGCTTATTTGAGTCCTTAGATGGATTCCTTATCTTGCACACCTTGCTTTCCTCAACCATGTAGCCCTGGGGCTACTTCATGTGAATATCCTCAGAGAGATATTCATAGAGGAATGCAATCTGGACTTACATCTTGAAGATGCAATAGTCAAGTTGTGTAGCTAAGGTTAGCAATATTCTGATGATTTTAAGCATGTTCACCGAAAAGCAAGTCTCATTGCAAGCAATGTCTTCTCTTCCATGTGTAGCTCATTGCTACGAACTATGCTTTGAAGGTATGTACCTTCTCATCAGGTTCCCTTTCTCTTGAAGATCCATTTACACCTTTACGGGTCTTACCCATATAGGTGGATCCTCGAGGGTCCATATACAACACTTGTACATGAAGTCTACATTAGACTTTTATTGCTAACATCCATCTATCCATGCTATGATCTTCAGAAGCTTCATCACATGAAGTTCGATCATTGTCAGATTTCTCTGACACATGGAATCCATCCTCAAACTTATTTGAAGAAGTTTTAGTGTTTCATCTTCAATTATCCTTTTAGTTTCCAATTTTAGGAGCCTCATTATCTTTTCAAGATTAAATGAGTTCCTACACTTCATTTTTTTATCTTGATTCTCAAGAGTCTCAACCTCCAAGGATCACATTCTCAGAGATGAGATATTTCAAGAATCTCAAGGTCATAAAGTAGGTATCCAATACCATCCTTTATTTTCCTAATGAAGCAGCACTCTCAAGTGCTAGATTCCATCTTGCATGGAACCTTATTAAGGATATACATTGTAGTCTCTACTACACATATATACCTGGAAACTAAGGGATAATTATGCTAAAATTCATCATTGATAAGATCATGTCACACATGATACAATTGTATCTGCCTATAACTCTATTGAGTTAAGGTGTGTTAGGAGGATTGAGATAGAAATGATATTCATATCTCTATAAGGTATTCTTTGAATTTATTTAACAGGTACTTGATACCTAGATTAGATCAAATTCATTTTATCTTCCTTCAAACTTTGGTTTTAAACCAAAAATAATGAAATCTTTGAACATTTCAAAGGTTTCTTAGGTGAAGAGAAGAAATCTCATATCATACATAATCATCAACAGATATCACATATCCATAATGTTTACTATGATATAGACGATCTACATACATCAATATGTATGAGATCCTGAATACCTTGACATCTTACACCTTTCTCTAAGAAGGGTGTATTGGACATTTTTCTTTGAATACAATATTCATAAGTATGTAAGTTTTGAAATTTTAGACATTCTAAAGTTTCATCTCTTACTAGTCTATTGATCAAATCAATAGACAAATGTCCAAGGCTTGATGCTAGATCATTGTCAAATGATCTTCATCCTCCTATTGATCTTAAGGTTTAATTTCAGTATTTAGAAATGTTAATGAACCATTCATTAATTTTCTAATTTAGTGGAGTCCACTAGATTTTAGATTACTATCTGAAATATCTCCATCATAACTTTTTATGATAGTTCTACCTCAGAATTTATGTTTATTTCCAACATTTAGAAACAAACAATGAGTGTATTCTTATATCTAGGTCATAGAGACATTCTCTAAGACTAAGGACTCTCCCACTGAAATTAACAAGTCTATCAATCCAACAGAGATTGTTGCAACAATTGCATCAATATCCATGTGGATAACTATAAACCTTTAAGATCAAATTTTCCATTCTTCTAAAAACATATGCAACCTATTGCAAATGTCATCAGAAGATTGAGATACAATTAATTGACTTTATCTTATCAATGATTTATGTAGATTAATCTGATGCTCCATCCGAGTCCTTCTCTAAGGATTCTAGATAGACTTGATAGTCATACTATCAACACATCAACTTATTGCAGTATTGGCATTCATCCAACTCTTCGGATGACATATGGAAGTCATAGATGTATAGTCAACTCTTTGACCATACTTCTTACTCGGGTCCAACCCATGCTTCCACTGCGCTCCCTTTATCTATAAGCAACCATTGCTTAAGACTAAGGATCTCTTATGTAAGAGCATTTCAACATTTATACATGCTTCATTAAATTCATACAATATGAATATTATGAAGCTTCATGAATGACCAGAGTATAGATAGTAGAATGATGACACTCATCATCTACATCCATCTAAAATTCTTAAAACATAGGTTCAGGTAGGTACTCAAACAATTTGAATACATCATCTCTTATAGAGCCACCATTCTGCATGATGCAGTGAACCATCTCATTCATGTTAAATGTTAAGAGTACATATGTATGCCAGAATATCTTCATTAATTTTATAAGGATTATTTGACAATTACGATCATCATCGACATGTCACTTCCAAAGTACATCCGATGAGAGATCAAGACTATAGAGACATACAAACCCTAGGGTTGTAGTCTTATTATCTATTTAATTGTCATTCCTCATTATTATGAGGAAACTTGCTCATTGCAACCACATACATTATGTGTCCAACTGCAAGTACAATATCTGGATCATGAGTCCAATCCAAGATATTTCACTGGTTATTATTGAGTATATCATTGAGTGGGTTTTAATGAAGGATTATCTGAAATAAGAAATTTGCATAAATATATAAATATATATATTTTACTTTGATTTAGGATTTTTTTTATATCAAAGTTGTCTTGTCTTGTCAACACTGAAAGTTCATTCCCTTAATCACTTTCAATGTAAGAGATATACTTACCATTATATCTCAACAAGATCTGGGATCTCCTTCCTTATCTTTGTTACATCCCAATAATATGAGAATCTGCAACTCGGATAAAAAGAAGCGGGAACACATTCCGCTTTGCAAGTCCAACTTGCATCTCCCAATTCGGTCTTTAACACCCGAGCCCATCACCCCTAAGGCGATGTTGACCCGTCGTTAATTGAGCCAACCGTCAACAGGAATAGTACTCGCTATACGCAATCCAATATCGCCCCAATAATATGAGGATCCGATATTGGGGTCACTATGTATACGGCCTTACTCTTTCGAGAAGCAAAGAGTCCGATCCAGATGCGCTCGCATACAGGAGCTGTCACTTGGGACAGGCGTCTCCCACATACAATCCCTGGCGACGGAACCCTTTGCCTTGACGGGAGACCATGGATGTCACTTATGTGATCCTCCACCTCATATTCAAATTTTAATTAATTATCGTGAATCACATTCACATAATTAATTCTTCCAAGGGAATTATTAACTCTAATAATATTAGAGTATTTCAATCTTAATTGGATTCCAATTAATCTAATCATATTAAATTAATGATCCAATTAATATCCAACGAACATTTTAATAGCTACTTGAATAATGGTATTATCTCAAATACGTATTATTTCGAATTTTAATAATTAGAAAAATACATCTTAATCCCTCGGACATTATCCCGGCCCTACCCGCTGTCATGGCCAGTACCGACGAGAGTGGGACGGACCACATACGTTGCAACCCGCAACCCCAATGCTCTCCGACTAGGCACCATATCCGCCTCGGGAAAGGATAATGCCAAATTGATTAATTTGTACTTGAGATGATCATCGGTTCTTCAACCGAAATTGTACCATATAGTAATAATCAAAACATTTTTGATTAACATTATAATGAGATTTGCTAAACAAATCCCAAGTCCTATTCAAGCAACATGTTTGTTGGAATGTTGATCATGTAGATCATGTAACCAATCTTGATCTAGATCACATCTAATCATTTGTTGGTTAGGGCAAAGTCATTTAAGGACATAATTATCATTAAATATCTCACAAATATTTATGCATAATTATTCCAGGAAATTAAACAATTTAATTTCACTAATTAATTAAATGACAATCACTAGGTTCTTGATTAGGAAAGTATTTTCAGCAGTGACCCTCACTTACTAAAAATATCATATCTCAATCAATTTAAATCCAAATTAAGCAAAGTAAATTTCTAAAGTTTGCTAACGTGATTTACAACAGAACCCAAGTGATTTGCACGCATTTCAAGGCGTATCAAATCCTCAATTAATATCTTAATTACGTCATGATCCGCAGTCCCCGAAACAGTGGATACATGTTCACTAAAATGAGCATATCTAGAGCAAACGGAATCGAAATCACGCAAACTCAGATCCTACGGTTTCCTTATTTAATGGGGAATAAAATCCAAACATTATTTTCGTGTTTAAACAGTTTAAACAGTGCCGAAAATAATATCAAAACAGAGATGCGAAAATGAAATGCAAGAAAACTTTCGCAAACCCTAATGAACCCAAGTCGTCCTCGGTTTATGGATCGTATCCAAAAACACCGACCTAAGACTCTGATACCACTTGAAGTATATGGTTAGATCCTCAAGCGCATCACGGAAGCGTGAGCGTCGCATCGAATACGATGAAGAACGACTAGTCGCACTAGTTGTTCTATGCAGCGGAAATTAAAAAATTTTATGCGACGAAACCACATGATCCAAGAACACTTCTCGGATCGTTTCGTCTAAACCACAAACAAGTATTAGGTTTACCTCTTGAAGCGTGGTTGCGATCAAGTCTCTAAACGAAGAGACCTCCTGTCTCAAGTCCGATCCGACGGAGGAGACGCTTGCGAGCGCGGGGATGAACCGCGTGCTTCTCGCAATCCATGTTGATGATCCAAGCGGCGGATCTCCTGATCTCGACACACGAGATCCGATGTCTTCTTCACGAGCGGGGCGCACCGAAGGAGACGGAGATCTACGAGTAAACCATCGGGCAGCATAACGACGATGCCGCGGCGATGGAGAACCTTTCTAGGGCATCCATGGTGGACGGCCACATGAGAGAGAAAGAGTGAGGACGTGTAGAGAGAATGAGAGAGAGAGAGATTTGTTGCCTCAACTTATGTATCAAGAAGAGCAATGGGGTGCCTCTCCTTTTATAGGGTTTTGGGATCCATGGATCTCAATCCATGTGTCAACACAAATCCAATGGTCCACATCAATTTGTGTTTCTTTCAATGGTCATGATTTGTTGCTAAAAACACAACAACAATTAATTTAATTTAAATTAAATATATGTTGATAAATCAACACAATTTAATTACAAAATTAAATCATCAATACATGGAGATAATGAAAGGAGAGAAAGCCTCCTTCCATGTGGAGAGGGGGGGCGGCCTCCCTTTCCTAATGGGAGTGGTGGCCGTCCACCCTCCTCCATTAGGAAGGTGGCTATTTCACCTTTTATGTAATCTCCATTATTTGCAACAACTTTTGTTGCAAATTATTTCACAAAAAATAAATCCAATTTATTTTGTGAACATTGCAATCATGCCATTGAAAAATTGTGAATCACATTCACAACCCAAAACAAAATGTAAATTACATTTTCAATTTGATGTCCAATGTGAATCCAATTCACATTAACATTTAATTAACAAATGTAAATTACAAATAGCTCTCTCTTATATATTATAAATCACATTTATAATATATATGACTAATATGGATATTACTATCCACATTATTCATATCCATGATAATTAAATCATATTTAATCATCTTGGATCTCTATTCTCTTGTGTCCAAATAATATGAATCACATTCACATTATTTACATCTTTGATAATTAAATCTCATTTAATTATCTAAGATAACTCTCTTTATAATATGAATCAAATTCATATTACTCATGATAATTAAATCACATTTAATTATCCATTTTCTCAATGCTCGGATACATATATCAACAATAGAATTATCCATGAACTCCTTCAAGGATAATGCGCTTTCTCCGCAGATACTTGGAGATAAGGACAGGGCGATTGTATTGTTCCACGTATAGTGACATGGATATTGAGATCGTATCTCAAATCCAGATCGCGGGCCTCCCATAGGTGCTTGATTAAATCAAGACCGTAAATCTAATCTTCTCATTGTATCTGAATCACATTCAGATCAATGTCCAATACTTGGACCAAGATCAGATCACTTCTCTACTGAGAGGAGTCACTAAAATCCAGACCCGTTTCATCACTCCCTAGGAATGGAAGCGTCATGGTTATACAATTGTTTATGATCACATCACCCTCAGGTATTCCCAATACCTGTACATCCTGCATACTGGAAGACTCAGACTAAACCCGAAGTATTGGATCAACTTTATACTGTCTACTTCATGGTTTTATCAGTAAGTATCTCATTCGATCATTGGGAGTCGGTATCGATCATATACTTTCCAAAAGCATATATCATACCTAGGTCTTGATCATATACTTTCCAAAAGTATATATCAAACCTACAAATTCAGTCAAGCTTCCAAAGCGAGACGACCGTGCGCACGGAATTTGATTCTTCCCAATATCTCATGAGTGAGTTCATGTCTTCCGGTTCAGTAACTGAACCTGTATGATCCCTTTGAGAGATCGTATTACTCATATGCCCTTATATGCACACCAGCGCGCCGGTGTATAGACCTTGATTAGGTCATCAACCTATTGGTCTGCCAAATGTACATACTCAGACATATAGTAACACATCTGTCTCCGGTCAGAGGATGTGTGCCTATATCATGACAGCATACGATATAGGACTTTGGTTATCTCGATCTTGTTAAGTCAACTCTTTGACCTAACTAATCTGACACCTCCGAATCTCTATTCCTATGCAGAGGACCTGCATCAAGAGGTCGGTCAGATATCAGCCTTCAGAGATAAGGATTGCCATCTCCTACTCAGGCTGGAGATCATCTCTTAACAATCATCTGACGGTGCTTGATGAGTCCTCAATCTAACTCTTTAGATATTCATTCAAGCACCAGCCTCTATGATTCAATAGTTGAATCAACAGCTGTATGATCATCAAGATGGCCATGGTACACAACCCTAATTGTACTAAGGGACCTATTATGCAAATTATGTATTCTTCATTTCAGATTAAGGAGTGAATTGCAATAACATTTATTGCATAATGGCTCGCCGTGGGTTCGCATTTCCAACAATGAATACCATCTCTGGTGAGCACTTGAAACATACGGAAGAACAAATTGCTTGCAAAATATAGCAAATGTCACTTTTGTCTATCTGAAGCATCATTCTTAGGCTATGTTATTTCTAGAGAAGGTATATCAATTGATCTTACAAAGGTTAGTGCAATGATGAGTTAGGGATGCTCGAAGAATGTCACAGAAATACAATCATTTCTAGGTCTAGCTGGGTATTATAAAAGATTTCTGAAGGATTTTTCACAAATAACATTGCCAATGACTAGGCTAAGTCAGAAGGAAGTCACATTCATTTGGTATGATTAATGCAAAACTATTTTTTAGACACTGAAAGAATGCCTAACATATGTACCTATCCTTACTCTACTCCATGGGAGTGAAGGGTTTACAGTGTGCACCGATGCATCTAAAACAGGACTTGGCGCAGTTCTTATGCAACGTGTCAAGGTAGTTGCCTATTCATCATGACAACTCAGTACACATGAGAGGAGCTACCTGACACATGACCTTGAACTAGTTGTCGTAGTCTTCGCTTTAAAGATACAGAGACGCTACCTCTATGATATTACTTTTGAAATATTCACCAATCATAAAAAGCTTGGAATATGCGTTTGATCAGAAGGAGTTCAATATGAGATAGAGATGGTGGCTAGAGCTGTTGAAGGATTATGATTGCACCATCTCTTACCACCTCGGTAAGGGTAACGTCAAAACATATGCCCTTAGTAGAACACCTTATTCATATGGGTTGGTAAGTGCTATCCACTTCGGGGGTTTGCTATCAACGTTGAGTGAATGGAAACAATTTGATGATAATGCTGATACTAAAACTATTTCTCGTCGATACAAACAATAGATCTAGGATATAATAAAGAAAGAATAGGAGGATGATTAGATCCTTAACGACTTGAGACAACAACTTGAGATGAAGGAGATAGAGGGATTCCTGATACAAGATGGGTTACTATATAATCATCACAGAATTGTGTATACACCCAAATTAAGGAAAGACATCTTACGTGAAGCGCATTACTCTATATCATATATTCATCCTGGAATGATGAAGAAGTATAATGATATTCGTTCAGACTTTTGATGGCCGTGAATGAAGAAAGATGCTGCTGAGTTTGTGAATTCATGTTTCACTTGCCAACAGGTAAAAGCTTCACACCAAAAGTCACCAGGATTGTTGCAACCTCTCCCTATCCCTACATGGAAAAGGGAAAGCATTTTCCATGGACTTCATCACTGGCTTACCTCGGAAGACTGGTGGTAAAGATAATATATGGGTTATAATAGATCGTTTGACCAAGGTAGCATGCTTTATTCCAATAAGCTTATCCTCCACTTTAGACCAACTTGCTGAGTTATATACTATATATGTGATCCGTCTGCATGGTATCCCAAAAGAGGTAGTTTCCGATCGAGATTCACGATTCACCTCACACTACTGGGAGAACTTCATGAAATCCTTAGCCACACAATTATGATTGAGCACAACATATCATCCGCGAATAGATGGTAAATCAGAACGTTTGATTCAGATAATAGAGGATATACTATGAGCATGTGCCTTAGAATGGAAGGGATCATGGATTAAACATTTGCCTCTTACAGAGTTCACCAACAACAATAGTTACCATGCAATTATTGGTATAACTCCATTTGAAGCATTGTATGAACTAGGTGTAATACTCCTCTACATTGGCAAGAGGTTGGGATAAAGAACCTTTATAATTCAGATAGACTCCAGGAAATACTGGAAGCTATAGAGCTTGCTTAAAAATGACTAATAACTACTCAAAGTCATCGAAAAATCTATAGTGATGCCAGGTGAAAAGATCTTGAGTTTGAGGTAGGTGACTTTGTATTTCTCAAAGTATCGCCTATAAAGGGAGTTCATAGGTTTGGTTTGCGTGGGAAGTTGACACCCAGATTCTTAGGTCCCTTTGAAATTATTGAACAGATTGGAATAGTTGCATATAGACTTGTACTTCCTCAACATCTTTCGGCAATACGTGATGTTTTTCGTGTATCAAATATGAGATAGTATATCAAGGATCCTTAGCAAAATATAAGCTATGATGATCTGCATGTTGAACATAACATGACAAACCTTGAAATACCTGTTCAAATACTAGACAAGGATATTAAGAAGTTCAGGAATAAAGAGTTTGTATATGTGAGAGAAAAATACCCCTATTTTTTGGAATGATAACACTATGTATTATGTATATCTTCATTAAATGAATTGGAGTTCATTGTCTTGAAAATTGTTATGGTTTCAATCCTCTTCAAGGTTCTTATGCCTGCATTTCAAGTATCAAGTACATGACTTCCTTTAAGGTTGATATAATTATAAAGCCTTGAACTTGGCCTCTCTCAGACCCTAAGATCCAGCTCGTCAAGAGGAAACCAACATAATTCGTTTTGTATGAATCGAACTTCATTTGGAATTGTTATGATTTTGGGAAGAAAGATAAGTAAGGAGGCTTAAGATGTCATTAACCTGTAATGACTATCATTAAACCTAATTAAGCACGATTAAAGAAATAATGATGGATTGAGTACCACTAATGACCATTCACAAGCAATAATCAGAGGTCAGTGAAAGTTAAGTGCAAGTCAAGAAAGTTAAAATATGATTAGTGAACACGATTAGTGCTATTCAAGCATCATTAGCGATTCTAGAACCTTCAGGCAAATTCTAACTTAATCCTTAAGTTTCGGATAAACTTTGTCCCAAATCATGAGTCAAAACCATGGGCCGTTGATAAATATGATTCACATCCTTTATTCTTTTATTCTAGACAAATTGCCTATGTAAAATATCTCTAAATATATATCAAATACACTAAATTTGCATTGTGCATGCATTTGTTAATATTGTGTAATTAACATTTTTTTAATCAAAATAAAAGAATGAAGGAGACAAGAGAAGGAAAGAAAATGAAATAAGGATGTATTTATGCAACTAATGCAGACTGACCCGAACCTCAAGAGAAGGTCAAATATTGGCATCATCGACAAGGAATAAAGTAGGGAGAGATAGGGTCCTCATTCACTCTATATATTCATCACTACTCATCATGTCTACATCCTTCACCTATTTTGACTTCTAAATAGAATAATCTCAAAATAATTTACTTTTCTTAATAAAATTTGTAAATAAAAATGCACATAATAAAAATAATTGCAAGAAATAAATTGTGTACAATCATACAACACATATACTTGTATATATATTTTTTATGTATTTCTTTTATATATAAATTGTGTGTGTTTATATATTGTATTTTAAACTGTTGTATATACTCATAATAATTACATAAAAATTCATCAATTACAAAATAAAATAAAAATAAATTCAACTCTTCATTGTACACGAAGACCAATAATGTATGTATTAAACATAATATTAATTTATTAACACTTGTAATTAATTTGTTAAAATTCAATACAAATTTTTATATACTCTTTACATTATTTTTTTTAAAAATAAAATATAAAATACAATGTATTTTTGTAAAATTAATTAAATATAAATACATTTATAACATATATATATATTATACACATACTTAATAGTATATACCATAATATACTTATTATGAAAAATCATTAAAAATAAAAATAGCTTTTAAAATAACTACCATTTTTCATTTTTAATAATTTCTCTTTTAAAAATCATTTAATATTTTTAATTTAGCTTTCTTTTATTTTGTATATTCCTAATTTCTAATTAATCAACCCGAGTCTGTTGACTCGGGTCAACGTTTCCTCCTCTAAGCCCAACTTGGGAAGAGCTCCACCGGAATTCTTTTCTCCCATTTCTCTAGCCCAGGTTCGAGCTTCATTTTCTTTATTTTTAGTGCCTGATTGTTGCCCTAGAATCTATGATCTTTGCGAATCCCTAGGCATTACCAGATCTCTGTCGGATTGCGCATCTTCGCTCGGATCTTGTAGACCCCATGGGAATCCTATATATTGTCTTCTTCTACCTCCACCATGCCCTAGCTCAATCATTATCAATCTTTGATCCACCAAATACCTCTAGGATAGTGATAGGATTTTGGAGAGAATCTATGTGCTCGATTTGGTGACTTGTAGAGATTCCAAAGAGCATCTTGGTGCTTGGATTGGTGACTTGTAGAGTGCAGCTTAGCTCATAGCGAGGCTCCGCCGCCGCGATCAACCTCCTCGATCAACCTCCTCAACATTCCACAGTTGGATTGAGGCTAAGACCCCGCAGATCACTCCACCTTGCTTCACCGACCATTTCCATAGCATCTGGTCCACATGCTCACGAGGAGTCCAATTGTGCCCCAGTTAACATGGCAGAGCCCCTCCAGGTGCTGTAGCTTCGCTTTCCACATCCAGCCATTCGCTGCCCCATATGGTACTTCTACATGATTCAAATATACCCCACAGAGCCTGAGTCATGTGTCCTACATGCTTTTACTGGATTATTTACAATAGAGGCCCCTACAGCTTATTGCTTGTTAATCTTTGGCCCTAAAACTTTAAATATTTGTGTAGAGGTCCTTTGTTCAATGTTGTAGTTTTATGCTCTTTTATCACTTGCAACAAATATTAATTTGACTCCAACAATACCGTAAAAATTCCCATCATGCTAGTGTGTTATTTGAGTGGTATTTTTTTGCCAAATTTATCTTAATTACTAGTATTAATAAGCAAAACCACCTAAAAAGTCCCTATTTGCCTTAGAAAATCCATAAAAATTCAAAAAATACCTTAAAAAGTATATTATATTATATTAGAGTAGTTTTGTTTAGATTTGTTTGATTTGCTATCCAAGTATCATTTCATTTGCTTTTATAAAACCCTAAAAATTTGCAAACCCTAAGAAGACTATAAAATGATATAAAATTTTTGAAAAATCTAAAAATTACATTTTTTGTCTTTCATAGTAAATATTTTCACATAGTTTTTGATAAAATTGGTTTGTAGGAGTTTCGAGAATTTTTTATTTGAGAAACACTCATGACTGTGCACTGTTTGGTTATTTTTTAGTTTTTGATTTTTATAAAATCTCAAAAATATTTAAAAATTCCTTAAAAATTACAAAAACATTCAACAATTATTAAAAACACAAAAGTATTTTTACTTTTTTTGGTCATTTTTATTCTATTTGAAAAATACAAAAAGAGTGTATTTCCCTTTTTATTTATTGTCTTTATTTGCCTTATTTTCAAAAATAAAAAAATTGTAAACTAAAACCACTAAAAAGAAAATAAAAATCCTTTGAATTTTTATAACTCAATTCCCTCAGTTTAATTGTGCTCCTTGTGTTCGACCCTGGTTACTATGTCAGGTTAATAAAAGGTGTTAGACCACTTTGTGTGATTTGCTTGATTCTTTTAGTGGTTAAATAGAAAATTTCTTTATTTTGACTCAGTTTGCTTGGGTGACATTGACAACTTAATTAATAAACTTAACTTAGTTAGTTGGGCTGTCTTCGGAATGGTGCCGTTACTAGGGAGCTCGACTAGGTAGTTAGGATTGTATTTTTTTGGTTTATTTCTTTTGTGTTTATTTTCTATTTATTTTCTTTTATTTTATTTGCTTATTTTTATCATAACTATTTCCTATACTCTTCTTCATTCACCTTTGTTGCAAGGGCCTACAGAGCTAGGGAGGCTATCTTCGGAGAGTCCGACACACCCGAGCCAGGTAGATGCCATGCATTCTACACCGACCAACAAGAGAGAGAGAGCAGTCTAGGAGG
Organism: Ottelia alismoides; assembly: GCA_037367405.1. Lineage (NCBI taxonomy): Eukaryota > Viridiplantae > Streptophyta > Magnoliopsida > Alismatales > Hydrocharitaceae > Ottelia > Ottelia alismoides. The sequence continues at coordinate 446,101 of JAZKJV010000228.1, forward strand.
AGCAGAAGGAGTAGGATACTGTCTTAGTGTTTAGATTTTATTTTCAGATGTTTTATTTCGTACTTGTATAAACTTGCAATAACTTTCAGAGACTTTGGACACTATTATTCAGGGTCTATTTCACCAAGTGCTGGTGCACTCAGGGGACCTCACCGGGTTTCTTCGTCATTTTCACCGCCTTTATTTTATTTTGTTTCTTGTGGATTTGAGTTTTCTAACTTTATTTGATTTTATTTTCTATGTGTAATCCCTAGACTTATGCTTTCACCAAGCAACCTATAAGACCAGACCTTGGTCTCATTTCTGGATAGTTATCACCTTATTCTTCCCATAATAGGTGTTACTCCGTAGGGAGGTTTCTTCGTACATCATATAGGTAGTTTATTTTTTATCTTTACATTTATGCACGGATCATATTGCATGTAGATTGCTAGAGCAAAGTACGGGCGTAAACTCATATGATTAGAAAAATAATGACTGGCGTAAACTCATATGATTAGTTGCATATACTTTCAGCCAGTATGGGTGTAAGTGCGGACCAGTAGATGAATCCATGTATTACTTAAAGACGATGCCATACACGTTGTCTTTTAACCACCCACTCTGCTAAAGGAATAACTTCCTCACTGAATAGCATCTAATCATTTTTAAGTCTAGTAGTCACAATTGAATCTAAAGAATTTATTTTACTTTTCTTATTTTTATTGATTTTTGAATAAAGTGAGAGAGTTAGACAATTAGTTAGACTCATTTACACCCTTTACTTTTGAAAAGAATTTTGAATTTTTTTGCAAACAATGTCACGTAATATAGGTTTTCAAAATATTCTACAAATTATTTTCCATACATGTCAAGCTATATTTTCACAAATCATGTAAATTATTCTTTTAAAACCACGTTAAAAATATATAAAATTTTCAAAAATCATTTTTTAAAACATTTTGTACAAAACTCAGTTCCAAAAAAGTAATATAAAAAATGAGATATGGCTAATATATATATATATATATATGTAATATATACTGTATCCCCCCTATACTTAGCTTTTGCTATGTCCTCATAGCACAAAGTGATATGAAGACATAACTCAACTAAGCATAAAAGAATATAGAAGAACTGAGTCGAGAATAAGACAAGTGTAAGAATGAGAAAGAATGAGTCAGAGTGAATATATAAGGATGGTCCCCCCTATACATAGGTTTTGAATAACCTATGTAATGAAATAGAGATAAATACATAGAAGAAACTTCTGAAAAAACAAGAGAATGTGTAATGGAGAATGTATGGACAGATTCCCCTATACTTGGGCTGAGAATAGCCTAAGTGTAGGTAGGAAAAAGAATCAAAATCAAAGGGAATCTACAAGAATAGAGTCAGAATGAATATGAATCTTCTGATATTGAATCATGTGATGTGAATCCATCATGATGATCATGTCTTCTATGAGAAATCCGACAATGAATCAATAGGCATGAAGTCGATCATCTCAACATGACTTGACCTTTCCTTGGATTCTACAAAGTTATTAAGTAACTACCCATTAACCAAAAAGAAAGGTACATTCTCTTAAAGCTCTGAAATATCTACACTACCATTCTCATGCACTTCCTTAACCATCAAAGTAACCATCCACTTTGACTTAAGTTTCATGTGGAAAATCTTTTACTTCACATAAAATAACGATACTTTTTGGCTCGAGATGAAGTTATTGCGTCCAATATGCGCATCATGCCACTTATTAACTTGTCCTAAATCATGCTGTTGTCATATGCTAGGTTGTAGATTTCCACTAACTCATTTTGGTCAATGTCTCTACACAATTTTCCTAAGTGATAACTTCGATTTATCTTCTTTATTACCCATTCATATTTGTGAACTAATTAAGTGGGCAAATGACATGGCCTGCCATAAATCATCTTAAAAGGCGAAGTGATAAGAGGTATCTTGTAGACTATTCTGTAAGCCCACAAAACTTGGTCTAATAGCTGTGACCAGTTCTTCCTATCATGACAGTCTGACTTTTGAAAAATGTTCTTCACCTCCCTATTTGAAACCTTTGACATGCCATTTGACTGTGGGTGGTAAGGACAAATTATTCTATGTTCAAATCCATAGTCATTTGCTAAATATTTCATCATTCCATTCATAAAGTGGTTACCCCATAAGATATCAAAACTCTAGGAACCCCGAACCATGTAATGATATGATCCTTTATAAACTCGCAGACAATCCTACTATCTACAGCTCGGGTTGGAATAGCCTCCACCCATCTCGAAAAGTAATCTAATACCAACAAGATGTACACAAATCCTTAGCTATTAGGGAAGGGACCCGTGTAATCTATGCCCCAAGCATAAAAAACATCACAAAAAATCACAGGCTACATGGGCATCTCATCTCTAGATCGAACAATCCCTCCCATCCTCTGGCAAACATGACACGACCGTACAAAATCAGTGGCATCTCTAAACAAGGTCGGCCAAAACAAACCACACTATAACACCTTGTGAGTGATTCTCTTTATTGAATGGTGTCCTCCAACCTCAAGTGAATGACAATACGCGAGGAAACTCTGATATCCCTCATGAGGAATACACCTTCTCTAGACACAATCTGATCCCTCAAAGAAAGGAACGGATCCTCCCAATGGTATTTCCTCGAATCTGACTTGAGTCTATCTATACTGCTCCCAGTCCATCCACGTGGAACTTGCTCGGAGACAACGTAGTTCACCATGGCATACCATGGGAGTGAGTCAACATGACTAATTGAATCATATGAGAGTGTCTCTCGAATAGGCTCAGAATAAGGGGAATCCTTAATCTCAATCCTCGAAAGATGATCAACCACTATATTTTTGATTCCAAGTTTATCCTTAATCTCCAAATCAAACTCTCGGAGTTGCAATATCCACTAAGAAGATGCGTCTTAGTGTTTTTCTTTTTTGTGAGACACCTAATGGCTGAATGATCGGGTATAAACTATCACTTTTGAGCCAAGAGTCATAGACCTAAATTTCTCTAAAACCCACACTATGGCAAGTATCTCTTTCTTGATCACTGTATAATTTCTCTGTGCTGGATCCAAAACTTTGCTCGCATAGTGAATAAAAAACAGAATCCGATCTCGCCTCTACTTAAGTACAACTCTTATATTAAATCTGAAGCATCACTGCTTATCTCAAAGGGAAGAGACCAATCAGGAGCCTCTCGAATCGACGAGCACACATATTCTTCTTAAGAAGCTCAAAGGCCTCAAAACACTTGTTATCTAAACAGAACTCAATGTCCTTGCCTAAGAGCTCAGTCAGGTGTCAGACAATCTTAGAAAAATCCTGAATAAATCATCTATAAAATCCAACATACCTCAGAAATGACCTCGCTGATTTGATGTTGGTTGGTGGATCAAGTTTCTTGATCACATCCACCTTGGCAGGGTCAACCTCCATTCCCTTCTTGGAGATGACATGCCCCAACACAATACCCTCCTTAACCATAAAATGAATTTTTTCCATGGAGAATACCTCAGAAGACTGGTGGAAAAGATAATATATGGGTTATAATAGATTGTTTGACGAAGTTAGCATGCTTTATTCCAATAAGCTTATCCTCCACTTTAGACCAACTTGCTGAGTTATATACTATATATGTGATCCGTCTGCATGGTATCCCAAAAGAGGTAGTTTCCGATCGAGATTCACGATTCACCTTACACTACTGGGAGAACTTCATGAAATCCTTAGCCACACAATTATGATTGAGCACAACATATCATTCGCGAATAGATGGTCAATCAGAACGTATGATTCAGATGATAGAGGATATACTACGAGCATGTGCCTTAGAATTGAAGGGATCATGGATTAAACATTTGCCTCTTGCAGAGTTCACTAACAACAATAGTTGCCATGCAATTATTGGTATAACTCCATTTGAAGTATTGTATGAACTAGGTGTAATACTCCTCTACATTGGCAAGAGGTTGGGATAAAGAACCTTTATAATTCAGATTGACTCCAGGAAATACTAGAAGCTATAGAGCTTGCTTAAAAATGACTAATAACTACTCAAAGTCATCGAAAAATCTATAGTGATGCCAGGTAAAAGATCTTGAGTTTGAGGTAGGTGACTTTGTATTTCACAATGTATCGCCTATAGAGGGAGTTCATAGGTTTGGTTTGCGTGGGAAGTTGACACCCAGATTCTTAGGTCCCTTTGAAATTATTGAACAGATTGGAATAGTTGCATATAGACTTTTACTTCCTCAACTTCTTTCGGCAATACGTGATGTTTTTCATGTATCAAATTTGAGATAGTATATCGAGGATCCTGAGCAAAAGATAAGCTATGATGATATGCATGTTTAACATAACATGACATACCTTGAAATACCTGTTCAAATACTAGACAAGGATATTAAGAAGTTCAGGAATAAAGAGTTTGCATATATGAGAGAAAAATACGCCTATTTTTTTGGAATGATAACACTATGTATTCTGTATATCTTCATTAAATAAAATGGAGTTCATTGTCTTGAAGGTTGTTATGGTTTCAATCCTCTTCAAGGTTCTTATGCCTGCATTTCAAGTATCGAGTACATGACTTCCTTTAAGGTTGCTATAATTATAAAGCCTTGAACTTTGCCTCTCTCAGACCCTAAGATCTAGCTCGTCAAGAGGAAACCAACATAATTCGTTTTGTATGAATCGAACTTCATTTGGAATTGTTATGATTTTGGGAAGAAAGATAAGTAAGGAGGCTTAAGATTCATTAAACTGTAATGACTATCATTAAAACTAATTAAGCATGATTAAAGAAATAATGATGGATTGAGTACCACTAATGACCATTCACAAGCAATAATCAGAGGTCAGTGAAAGTTAAGTGCAAGTCAAGAAAGTTAAAATATGATTAGTGAAAATTAATCACGATTAGTGCTATTTAAGCATCATTAGCGATTCTAGAACCTTCTGGCAAATTCTAACTTAAGCCTTAAGTTTCGGATAAACTTTAGCCCAAATCATGAGTCAAAACCATGGGTCGCTGATAAATATTATTCACATCCTTTATTCTTTTATTCTAGACAAATTCCCTATGTAAAATATCTCTAAATATATACCAAATACAATAAATTTGCATTGTGCATGCATTTGTTAATATTGTGTAATTAACATTTTTTAATCAAAATGAAAGAATGAAGGAGACAAGAGAAAGAAAGAAAATGAAACAAGGATGTATTTATGCAACTAATGCAGACTGACCGAACCTCAAGAGAAGGTCAAATATTGACATCATCGACAAGGAATAAAGTAGGGAGAGATAGGGTCCTTATTCACTCTATATATTCATCACTACTCGTCATGTCTACATCCTTCATCTATTTTGACTTCTAAATAGAATAATCTAAAAATAATTTACTTTCCTTAATAAAATTTGTAAATAAAAATGTAAATAATAAAAATAATTGCAAGAAATAAATTGTGTACAATTATACAACACCTATACTTGTATATATATTTTTTTATGTATTTCTTTTGTATATAAATTGTGTGTGTATATATATTGTATTTTAAACTCTTGTATATACTCCTAATAATTATATAAAAAATTCATCAAATACAAAATAAAATAAAAATAAATTCAACTCTTCATTGTACACGAAGACCAATAATATATGTATTGTACATAATATTAATTTACTAACACTTGTAAATAATTTGTTAAAATTCAATAGAAATTTTTATATACTCTTTATATGAATCACCATGGATTGAGAAGTCGTCCATGAAGACCTCTAGGAAATCCCCAACTATCTTGACAAACACAACAATCATGCACCTCTATAATGTACTTAGGAAGTTGCATAGACCAAAAGGCATGTGCCTGATTGCATATATGCCTAAAGTACATGTAAAAGTGATATTTTCCTAGTCCTCAGGGATGATGGCCACTTGATTGTATCCTGAGTACTCGTCAAGAAAATTGAAGAACTCTTTCTACACTAATTTCTCCAAGATCTGATCAATGTAATTTAAGGAAAGTGATCTTTCTTGAACATCCATGCATCTATAGTCGACTTAGACGTGCCATGACATGGATATTCATGTCGCAGTCTCAACTCCCTCCGCATTAGTGACCATATGAATTCGCGACTTCTTGGGGACAACATGTAAAGGGGCCTTTGGAACTAGATATGGACATTATGAATATTTAGTTATGTCTTTTGGACTGAAAATTGCCCCAGTAGCCTTCATGGTTCTCATGAATAGAGTATTCAAGGAATTCCAAGGGTAAGTACCAACATGAAGACCATCTCTGGTGAGCACTTGAAACATACGGAAGAACAAATTGCTTGCAAAATATAACAAATGTCACTTTTGTCTATCTGAAGCATCATTCTTAGGCTATGTTATTTCTTGAGAAGGTATATCAGTTGATCTTACAAAGTTTAGTGCAATGATGAGTTAGGGATGCTCGAAGACTGTCAGAGAAATACAATCATTTCGAGGTCTAGCTGGGTATTATAAAAGATTTCTGAAGGATTTTTCACAAATAACATTGCCAATGAGTAGGCTAAGTCAGAAGGAAGTTACATTCATATGGTATGATTAATGCGAAACTATTTTTTAGACACTGAAAGAATGCCTAACATATGTACCTATCATTACTCTACTCCATGGGAGTGAAGGGTTTACAGTGTGCACCGATGCATCTAAAACAGGACTTGGCGCAGTTCTTATGCAACGTGTCAAGGTAGTTGCCTATTCATCATGACAACTCAGTACACATGAGAGGAGCTACCTGACACATGACCTTGAACTAGTTGTCGTAGTCTTCGCTTTAAAGATACAGAGACGCTACCTCTATGATATTACTTTTGAAATATTCACCAATCATAAAAAGCTTGGAATATGCGTTTGATAAGAAGGAGTTCAATATGAGACAGAGACGGTGGCTAGAGCTGTTGAAGGATTATGATTGCACCATCTCTTACCACCCCGGTAAGGGTAACGTCATAGCATATGCCCTTAGTAGAACAACTTATTCATATGGGTTGGTGAGAGCTATCCACTTCGGGGGTTTGCTATCAATGTTGAGTGAATGGAAACAATTTGATGATAATGCTGATACTAAAACTATTTCTCGCTGATACAAGCAATAGATCTGGGATAGAATAAAGAAAGAAGAGGAGGATGATCTGATCCTTAAAGACTTGAGACAACAACTTGAGAAGAAGGAGATAGAGGGATTCCAGATACAAGATGGGTTACTATATAATCATCACAGAATTGTGTATACACCCGAATTAAGGAAAGACATCTTACGTGAAGCGCATTAATCTATATTATATATTCATCCTGGGATGATGAAGAAGTATAATGATATTCGTTCATACCTTTGATGGCCGAGAATGAAGAAAGATGGTGCTGAGTTTGTGAATTCATGTTTCACTTGCCAACAGGTATAAGCTTCACACCAAAAGTCACCAGGATTGTTGCAACCTCTCCCTATCCCTAAATGGAAAAGGTAAAGCATTTTCCATGGACTTCATTACTGGCTTACCTCAGAAGACTGGTGGAAAAGATAATATATGGGTTATAATAGATTGTTTGACGAAGTTAGCATGCTTTATTCCAATAAGCTTATCCTCCACTTTAGACCAACTTGCTGAGTTATATACTATATATGTGATCCGTCTGCATGGTATCCCAAAAGAGGTAGTTTCCGATCGAGATTCACGATTCACCTTACACTACTGGGAGAACTTCATGAAATCCTTAGCCACACAATTATGATTGAGCACAACATATCATCCGCGAATAGATGGTCAATCAGAACGTATGATTCAGATGATAGAGGATATACTACGAGCATGTGCCTTAGAATTGAAGGGATCATGGATTAAACATTTGCCTCTTGCAGAGTTCACTAACAACAATAGTTGCCATGCAATTATTGGTATAACTCCATTTGAAGTATTGTATGAACTAGGTGTAATACTCCTCTACATTGGCAAGAGGTTGGGATAAAGAACCTTTATAATTCAGATTGACTCCAGGAAATACTAGAAGCTATAGAGCTTGCTTAAAAATGACTAATAACTACTCAAAGTCATCGAAAAATCTATAGTGATGCCAGGTAAAAGATCTTGAGTTTGAGGTAGGTGACTTTGTATTTCACAATGTATCGCCTATAGAGGGAGTTCATAGGTTTGGTTTGCGTGGGAAGTTGACACCCAGATTCTTAGGTCCCTTTGAAATTATTGAACAGATTGGAATAGTTGCATATAGACTTTTACTTCCTCAACTTCTTTCGGCAATACGTGATGTTTTTCATGTATCAAATTTGAGATAGTATATCGAGGATCCTGAGCAAAAGATAAGCTATGATGATATGCATGTTTAACATAACATGACATACCTTGAAATACCTGTTCAAATACTAGACAAGGATATTAAGAAGTTCAGGAATAAAGAGTTTGCATATATGAGAGAAAAATACGCCTATTTTTTTGGAATGATAACACTATGTATTCTGTATATCTTCATTAAATAAAATGGAGTTCATTGTCTTGAAGGTTGTTATGGTTTCAATCCTCTTCAAGGTTCTTATGCCTGCATTTCAAGTATCGAGTACATGACTTCCTTTAAGGTTGCTATAATTATAAAGCCTTGAACTTTGCCTCTCTCAGACCCTAAGATCTAGCTCGTCAAGAGGAAACCAACATAATTCGTTTTGTATGAATCGAACTTCATTTGGAATTGTTATGATTTTGGGAAGAAAGATAAGTAAGGAGGCTTAAGATTCATTAAACTGTAATGACTATCATTAAAACTAATTAAGCATGATTAAAGAAATAATGATGGATTGAGTACCACTAATGACCATTCACAAGCAATAATCAGAGGTCAGTGAAAGTTAAGTGCAAGTCAAGAAAGTTAAAATATGATTAGTGAAAATTAATCACGATTAGTGCTATTTAAGCATCATTAGCGATTCTAGAACCTTCTGGCAAATTCTAACTTAAGCCTTAAGTTTCGGATAAACTTTAGCCCAAATCATGAGTCAAAACCATGGGTCGCTGATAAATATTATTCACATCCTTTATTCTTTTATTCTAGACAAATTCCCTATGTAAAATATCTCTAAATATATACCAAATACATAAATTTGCATTGTGCATGCATTTGTTAATATTGTGTAATTAACATTTTTTAATCAAAATGAAAGAATGAAGGAGACAAGAGAAAGAAAGAAAATGAAACAAGGATGTATTTATGCAACTAATGCAGACTGACCCGAACCTCAAGAGAAGGTCAAATATTGACATCATCGACAAGGAATAAAGTAGGGAGAGATAGGGTCCTTATTCACTCTATATATTCATCACTACTCGTCATGTCTACATCCTTCATCTATTTTGACTTCTAAATAGAATAATCTAAAAATAATTTACTTTCCTTAATAAAATTTGTAAATAAAAATGTAAATAATAAAAATAATTGCAAGAAATAAATTGTGTACAATTATACAACACCTATACTTGTATATATATTTTTTTATGTATTTCTTTTGTATATAAATTGTGTGTGTATATATATTGTATTTTAAACTCTTGTATATACTCCTAATAATTATATAAAAAATTCATCAAATACAAAATAAAATAAAAATAAATTCAACTCTTCATTGTACACGAAGACCAATAATATATGTATTGTACATAATATTAATTTACTAACACTTGTAAATAATTTGTTAAAATTCAATAGAAGGTTGCTATACTTATTATGAAAAATCATTAAAAATAAAAAAATAGCTTTTAAAATAACTACCATTTTTCATTTTTAATAACTTCTATTTTAAAAATCATTTAATATTTTTAACTTAGTTTTCTTTTATTTCGTATATTCCTAATTTCTAATTAATCGACCCGAGTCTGTTGACTCGGATCAACGTTTCCTCCTCTAAGCCCAACCTGGGAAGAGCTCCGTCGGACTTCTTTTCTCCCATTTCTCTAGACCAGGTTTGAGTTTCATTTTCTTTATTTTTAGTGCCTGATTGTTTCCCTAGATTCTATGATCTTTGTGAATCCCTAGGCATTACCAGATCTCTGTCGGATTGCGCATCTTCGATCCGATCTTGTAGACCCCATGGGAATCCTATATATTGTCTTCTTCTACCTCCACCATGCCCTAGCTCAATCATTATCAATCTTTGATCCACCAAATACCTCTAGGACAGTGATAGGATTTTGGAGAGAATCTATGTGCTCGATTTGGTGACTTGTAGAGATTCCAAAGAGCATCTTGGTGCTTGGATTGGTGACTTGTAGAGTGCAGCTTAGCTCATAGCTTGGCTCCACCGCCGCGATCAGCCTCCTCAACATTCCACACTTGGATTGAGGCTAAGACCCCACAGATCACTCCACCTTGCTTCACCGACCATTTCCATAGCATCTGGTCCACATGCTCACGAGGAGTCAAATTGTGCCCCAGTTGACATGGAGGAGCCCCTCCAGGTGTTGTAGCTCCAGTTTCCACATCCAACCATTTGCTGCCCCATATGGGACTTCTACATGATTCAAATATACCCCACTAAGCCTGAGTCACGTGTCCTACATGCTCTTACTGGATTATTTACAATAGAGGCCCCTACAACTTATTGCTTGTTAATCTTTGGCCCTAAAACTTTAAATATTTGTGTAGAGGTCCTTTGTTCAATGTTATAATTTTATGCTCTTTTATCACTTGCAACAAATATTAATTTGACTCCAACAATACCATAAAAATTCCCATCATGCTAGCGTGTTATTTGAGTGGTATTTTTTGCCAAATTTATCTTAATTACTAGTATTAATAAGCAAAATCACATAAAAAAGTCCCTATTTGCCTTAGAAAATCCATAAAAATTCAAAAAAATACCTTAAAAATTATATTATATTAGAGTAGTTTTGTTTAGATTTGTTTGATTTTCTATCCAAGTTTCATTTCATTTGCTTTTACAAAACCCTAAAAATTTGCAAACCCTAAGAAGACCATAAAAATGATATAAAATTGTTGAAAAATCTATAAATTGCATTTTTTGTCTTTGATAGTAAATATTTTCACATAGTTTTTAATAAAATTGGTTTCTAGGAGTTTTGAGCATTTTTTATTTGAGAAACACTCATGACTGTGCACTGTTTGGTTATTTTTTAGTTTTTGATTTTTATAAAAATCTCAAAAATATTTAAAAATTCCTTAAAAATTACAAAAAACATTAAACAATTATTAAAAACACAAAAGTATTTTTACTTTTTTGGTCATTTTTATCCTATTTGAAATGTACAAAAAGAGTGTATTTCCCTTTTTATTCATTGTCTTTATTTGCCTTATTTTCAAAAATAAAAATTGTAAACTAAAACCACTAAAAAGAAAATAAAAATCCTTTGAATTTTTATGACTCAATTACCTCAGTTTAATTGTGCTCCATGTGTTCGACCCTGGTTACTATGCCAGGTTAATAAAAGGAGTTAGACCAATTTGTGTGATTTGCTTGATTCTTTTAGTGGTTAAATAGAAAATTTCTTTATTTCGACTCAGTGTGCTTGGGTGACATTGACAACTTAATTAATAAACTTAACCCTAGTTAGTTGGGATGTCTTCGGAATGGTGTCGTTACTAGGGAGCACGACTAGGTAGTTAGGATTGTATTTTTATGGTTTATTTCTTTTGTGTTTATTTTCTATTTATTTTCTTTTATTTTGATTTGCTTATTTTTATCATAACTATTTCCTATACTCTTCTTGATTCACCTTTGTTGCAAGGGCCTACAGAGCTAGGGAGGCTATCTTCGGAGAGTCGACACACCCGAGCCAGGTAGATGCCATGCATTCTACACCGACCAGCAAGAGAGAGAGAGAGCAATCTAGGAGGAGCGGAAGGAGTAGGATACTGTCTTAGTGTTTAGATTTTATTTTCAGATGTTTTATTTCGTACTTGTATAAACTTGCAATAACTGTCAGAGACTTTGGACACTATTATTCGGGGTATGTTTCACCAAGTACTGGTGCACTCGGGCGACCTCACCGGGTTTCTTCGTCGTTTTCACCGCCTTTATTTTATTTTGTTTCTTGTGGATTTGAGTTTTCTGACTTTATTTGATTTTATTTTCTATGTGTAATCCCTAAACATATGCTTTTATTTGATTGAGATAGGTAGTGATTAGGTCCAAACACCTTATAGAATATCTATTTCTATAGCATCAATTGGATTTAGTCAAATAAAGAAATTCTTAACTCTTTGGATTTCAGACCGCACTGCTAGTAAGAGCCGTTGTGGTGTGCACCAAGCAACCTCTAAGACCAGACCTTGGTCTTATTTCTGGATAGTTATCACCCTATTCTTCCCATAATAGGTGTTACACCTTAGGGAGGTTTCTTCGTACATCATATAGGTAGTTTATTTTTTATCTTTACATTTATGCACGGATCATATTGCATGTAGACTGCTAGAGCAAGGTACGCCTTCTACCTCATGCATGCATCATTGGTTTCATCGTACATCGACTTTTACATCTTCCTCCCCCTATTTTCTTGGACTTAGGAATAAAAGGAAACCCGAAAATTCGTTAGGTTTGTCTTTATTTAAAAATGGCAAAAAAGTGATTAACCAAAAAATTGGGTCCTCTAAACAAACTCAACCCTAAAATAAATCATCTTAAAAGGTGAAGTGACAAGAGGTATCTTGTAGACTGTTCTGTAAGTCCACAAAACTTGGTCTAATAGTTGTGACCAGTTCTTCCTATCTAGACTGTCTGACTTTTAAAAAATGCTCTTCACCTCCCTATTTGAAACCTCTGACATGCCATTCGACTGTGGGTGGTAAGGACTAATTATTCTATGTTCAAATCCATAGTCATTTGCTAAATATTTCGTCATTCCATTCATAAAGTGGTTACTCCATCAGATATCAAAACTCTAGGAACTCCGAACCATGAAATGATATGATCCTTTATAAACTCGCAGACAATCCTGCTGTCTACAACTCGGGTTGGAATAGCCTCCACCCATATCGAAAAGTAATCTACTACCAACAAGATGTACACAAATCCTTAACTGTTAGGGAAGGGACCCATGTAATCTATGCCCCAAGCATAAAAAACATCACAAAAAATCACAGGCTGCATGGGCATCTCATCTCTAGATCGAACAATCCCTCCCATCCTCTGACAAACATGGCACGACCGTACAAAATCAGTGGCATCTCTGTGAATGACAAAATGTGAGGAAACTCTAATATCCCTCATGAGGAATACACCTCCTCTAGACATAATCTGGTCCCTCAAAGAAAGGAACAGATCCTCCCAATGGTATTTCCTCGAATCTGACTTAAGTCTATCTATACTGCTCCCAGTCCAACCATGGGGAACTTGCTCGGAGACAAGGTAGTTCACCATGGCATACCATGGGAGTGAGTCAACAAGACTAATTGACTCATATGGGAATGTCTCTCGAATAGGCTCAGAATAAGGGGAATCCTTAATCTCAATCCTCGAAAGATGACCAACCACTATATTTTTGATTCCAGGTTTATCCTTAATCTCCAAATCAAACTCTCGGAGTAGCAATATCCACCTAAGAAGACGCGTCTTAATGTTCTTCTTTTCTGTGAGATACCTAATGGCTGAATGATCGGGTAGAAACTATCACTTTTGAGCCAAGAGTCATAGACCTAAATTTCTCTAAAACCCACACTATGGCAAGTATCTCTTTCTTGATCACTGTATAATTTCTCTGTGCTGGATCCAAAACTTTGCTCGCATAGTGAATAAAAAACAGAATCTGATCTCGCCTCTACTTAAGTACAACTCTTATATTAAAATCTGAAGCATCACTGCTTATCTCATAGGGAAGAGACCAATCAGGAACCTCTAGAATTGACGAGTCACACATCTTCTTCTTAAGGAGCTCAAAGGCCTCAAGACACTTGTTATCTAAATAGAACTCAATGACCAGGCCTAAGAGCTCAATCAGGTGTCAGACAATCTTAGAAAAATCCTGAATAAATCATCTATAAAATCCAACATACCTTAGAAATGACCTCGCTGATTTGATGTTGGTTGGTGGATCAAGTTTCTTGATCACATCCACCTTGGCAGGGTCAACCTCCATTCCCTTCTTGGAGATGACATGCCCCAACACAATACCCTCCTTAACCATAAAATGAATTTTTTCCATGGAGAATATCGGATTCACCTCCCTGTACCTTTGAAGGACTCGGTCTACATGTGCTAAACAAGAGTCAAATGAATCACCATGGATTGAGAAGTCGTCCATGAAGACCTCTAGGAAATCCCCAACTATTTTGACAAACACAACAATCATGCACCTCTATAATGTACTTAGGAAGTTGCATAGACCAAAAGGCATGTGCCTGATTGCATATGTGCCTAAAGTACATGTAAAAGCGATATTTTCCTAGTCCTCAGGGGTGATGGCTACTTGATTGTATCCTGAGTACTCGTCAAGAAAATAGAAGAACTCTTTCTACACTAATTTCTCCAAGATCTGATCAATGTAAATTAAGGAAAGCGATCTTTCTTGAACATCCATGCATCTATAGTCGACTTAGATGTGCCATGACATGGATATTCATGTCGCAGTCTCAACTCCCTCCTCATTAGTGACCATATGAATTCGCGACTTCTTGGGGACAACATGTAAAGGGGCCTTTGTAACTAGATACGGACATTATGAATATTTAGTTATGTCTTTTGGACTGACAAATGCCCCAGTAGCCTTCATGGTTCTCATGAATAGAGTATTCAAGGAATTCCAAGGGTAAGTACCAACATGAATACCATCTCTGGTGAGCACTTGAAACATACAAAAGAACAAATTGCTTGCTAAATATAGCAAATGTGACTTTAGTCTATCTGAAGCATCATTCTTAGGCTATGTTATTTCTAGAGAAGGTATATCAGTTGATCTTACAAAGGTTAGTGCAATGATGAGTTAGGGATGCTCGAAGACTGTCACAGAAATACAATCATTTCTAGGTCTAGCTAGGTATTATAGAAGTTTCTGAAGGATTTTTCACAAATAACATTGCCAATGACTAGGCTAAGTCAGAAGGAAGTCACATTCATATGGTATGATGAATGCGAAACTAGTTTTTAGACAATGAAAGAATGCCTAACATATGTACCTATCCTTACTCTACTCCATGGGAGTGAAGGATTTACAGTGTGCACCGATGCATCTAAAGCAGGACTTGGCGCAGTTCTTATGCAACGTGTCAAGATAGTTGCCTATGCATCATGACAACTCAGTACACATGAGAGGAGCTACCTGACACATGACCTTGAACTAGTTGTCGTAGTCTTCACTTTAAAGATATGGAGACGCTACCTCTCTGATATTACTTTTGAAATATTCACCAATCACAAAAAGCTTGGAATATGCGTTTGATCAGAAGGAGTTCAATATGAGACAGAGTCGGTGGTTAGAGTTGTTGAAGGATTATGATTGCACCATCTCTTACCACCCCGGTAAGGGTAACGTCATAGAATATGCCCTTAGCAGAACAACTTATTCATATGGGTTGGTGAATGCTATCCACTTCGGAGGTTTGCTATCAACGTTGAGTGAATGGAAATAATTTGATGATAATGCTGATACTAAAACTATTTCTCGCCGATACAAACAATAGATATGGGATAAATTAAAGAAAGAATACGAGGATGATCTGATCCTTAAAGACTTGAGACAACAACTTGAGAAGAAGGTGATAGAGGGATTCTAGATACAAGATGTGTTACTATATAATCTCAAAGAATTGTGTATACACCCGAATTAAGGAAAGACATCTTACGTGAAGTGCATTACTCTATATTATATATTCATCCAGGAATGACGAAGAAGTATAATGATATTCGTTCAGACTTTTGGTGGCCGGAAATGAAGAAAGATGCTGCTGAGTTTGTGAATTCATATTTCACTTGCCAACAGGTAAAAGCTTCACACCAAAAGTCACCAGGATTGTTGCAACCTCTCCCTATCCCTAAATGGAAAAGGGAAAGCATTTTCCATGGACTTCATTACTGGCTTACCTCAGAAGACTGGTGGTAAAGATAATACATGGGTTATAATAGATCGTTTGACCAAGGTAGCATGCTTTATTCCAATAAGCTTATCCTCCACTTGAGACCAACTTGCTGAGTTATATACTATATATGTGATCCGTCTGCATGGTATCCCAAAAAAGGTAGTTTCCGATCGAGATTCACGATTCACCTCACACTACTGGGAGAACTTCATGAAATCCTTAGCCACACAATTATGATTGAGCACAACATATCATCTGCGAATAGATGGTCAATCAGAACGTTTGATTCAGATGATAGAGGATATACTACGAGCATGTGCCTTAGAATGGAAGGGATCATGGATTAAACATTTGCCTCTTGCAGAGTTCACCAACAACAATAGTTACCATGCAATTATTGGTATAACTCCATTTGAAGCATTGTATGAACTAGGTGTAATACTCCTCTACATTGGCAAGAGGTTGGGATAAAGAACCTTTATAATTCATATAGACTCCAGGAAATACTGGAAGCTATAGAGCTTTCTTAAAAATGACTAATAACTACTCAAAGTCATCGAAAAATCTATAGTGATGCCAGGTGAAAAGATCTTGAGTTTGAGGTAGGTGACTTTGTATTTCTCAAAGTATCGCCTATAAAGGGAGTTCACAGGTTTGGTTTGCGTAGGAAGTTGACACCCAGATTCTTTGGTCCCTTTGAAATTATTGAACAGATTGGAATAGTTTCATATAGACTTGTACTTCCTCAACATCTTTCGGCAATACGTGATGTTTTTCGTGTATCAAATATGAGATAGTATATCAAGGATCCTGAGCAAAAGATAAGGTATGATGATCTGCATGTTGAACATAACATGACATTCCTTGAAACACCTGTTCAAATACTAGACAAGGATATTAAGAAGTTCAGGAATAAAGAGTTTTTATATATGAGAGAAAAATACGCCTATTTTTTGGAATAATAACACTATGTATTCTGTATATCTTCATTAAATGAAATGGAGTTCATTGTCTTGACGGTTGTTATGGTTTCAATCCTCTTCAAGGTTCTTATGCCTGCATTTCAAGTATCGAGTACATGACTTCCTTTAAGGTTGCTATAATTATAAAGCCTTGAACTTGGCCTCTCTCAGACCCTAAGATCCATTTCGTCAAGAGGAAACCAATATAATTCATTTTGTATGAATCGAACTTCATTTGGAATTGTAATGATTTTGGGAATAAAGATAAGTAAGGAGGCTTAAGTTGTCATTGTAATGACTATCATTAAAACTAATTAAGCACGATTAAAGAAATATTGATGGATTGAGTACCATTAATGACCATTCACAAGCAATAATCAGAGGTCAGTGAAAGCTAAGTGCAAGTCATGAAAGTTAAAATATGATTAGTGAAAATTAATCATGATTAGTACTATTTAAACATCATTAGCGATTCTAGAACCTTCTGGCAAATTCTAACTTAGGCCTTACGTTTCGGATAAACTTTGGCCCAAATCATGAGTCAAAAACATGGGCCGCTGATAAATATGATTTTCATCCTTTATTCTTTTATTCTAGACAAATTCCCTATGTAAAATATCTCTAAATATATATTTTAAATTTGCATTGTGCATGCATTTGTTAATATTGTGTAATTAAAATTTTTTTAATCAAAATAAAAGAATGAAGGAGACAAGAGAAGGAAAGAAAATAAAAATAAGGATGTATTTATGCAACTAATGCAGACTGACCCGAACCTCAAGAGAAGGTCAAATATTGGCATCATCGACAAGGAATAAAGTAGGGAGAGATAGGGTCCTTATTCACTCTATATATTCATCACTACTCATCATGTCTACATCCTTCACCTATTTTGACTTCTAAATAGAATAATCTCAAAATAATTTACTTTAATTAATAAAATTTGTAAATAAAAATGTAAATAATAAAAATAATTGCAATAAATAAATTGTGTACAATCATACAACACCTATACTTGTATATATATTTTTTATGTATTTCTTTTGTATATAAATTGTGTGTGTGTGTGTGTATATATATTGTATTTTAAACTCTTGTATATACTCCTAATAATTACATTAAAAATTCATCAAATACAAAATAAAATAAAAATAAATTCAACTCTTCATTGTACATGAAGACCAATAGTATATGTATTGTACATAATATTAATTTATTAACACTTGTAATTAATTTGTTAAAATTCAATAAAAATTTTTATATACTCTTTACAATATTTTTAAAAAAATAAAATATAAAATACAATGTATTTTTGTAAAATTAATTAAATATAAATACATGTATATAACATATATGTATATTATACACATACTTAATAATATATACCATAATATACTTATTATGAAAAATCATTAAAAATAAAAAATAGCTTTCAAAATAACTACCATTTTTCATTTTTAGTAATTTCTCTTTTAAAAATCATTTAAAATTTTTAATTTAGTTTTATTTATTTTGTATATTCCTACTTTCTAATTAATCAACCAGAGTCTGTTGACTCGGGTCAACGTTTCCTCCTCTAAGCCCAACCTAGAAAGAGCTCCGCCGGACTTCTTTTCTCCCATTACTCTAGCCCATGTTCGAGCTTCATTTTCTTTATTTTTAGTGCCTGATTGTTGCCCTAGAATCTATGATCTTTGCGAATCCCTAGGCATTACCAGATCTCCGTCGGATTGCGCACCTTCGCTCGGATCTTGTAGACCCCATGGGAATCCTATATATTGTCTTCTTCTACCTCCACCATGCCCTAGCTCAATCATTATCAATCTTTGATCCACCAAATACCTCTAGGATAGTGATAGGATTTTGGAGAGAATCTATGTACTTGATTTGGTGACTTGTAGAGATTCCAAAGAGCATCTTGGTGCTTAGATTGGTGTAGAGTGCAGCTTAGCTCATAGCTAGGCTCCGCCGCCGTGATCAGCCTCCTCAACATTCCACAGTTGGATTGAGGCTAAGACCCCGCAGATCACTCCACCTTGCTTCACCAACCATTTCCCTAGCATCTGGTCCTCATGCTCACGAGGAGTCAAATTATGCCCTAGTTGACATGGCGGAGCCCCTCCAGGTGCTGTAGCTCCAGTTTCCACATACAACCATTCACTGCCCCATATGGGACTTCTACATGATTCAAATATACCCCACTGATCCTGAGTCATGTGTCCTACATGCTTTTACTGGATTATTTACAATAGAGGCCCCTACAGCTTATTGCTTGTTAATCTTTGGCCCTAAAACTTTAAATATTTGTGTAGAGGTCCTTTGTTCAATGTTGTAGTTTTATGCTCTTTTATCACTTGCAACAAATATTAATTTGACTCCAACAATACCATAAAAATTCCCATCATGCTAGTGTGTTATTTGAGTGGTATTTTTTGTCAAATTTATCTTAATTACTAGTATTAATAAGCAAAACCACCTAAAAAGTCCCTATTTGCCTTAGAAAATCCATAAAAATTCAAAAAATACCTTAAAAAATATATTATATTATGTGAGAGTAGTTTTGTTTAGATTTGTTTGATTTTCTATCCAAGTTTCATTTCATTAGCTTTTATAAAACCCTAAAAATTTGCAATCCCTAAAAAGACCATAAAAATGATATGAAATTGTTGAAAAATCTAAAAATTGCATTTTTGTCTTTGATAGTAAATATTTTCACATAGTTTTGAATAAAATTGGTTTCTAGGAGTTTTGAGCATTTTTTATTTGAGAAACACTCATGACTGTGCATTATTTGGTTATTTTTTAGTTTTTTATTTTTATAAATCTCAAAAATATTCAAAAATTCTTTAAAAATTACAAAAAAAATTAAACAATTATTAAAAACACAAAAGTATTTTTACTTTTTTGGTCATTTTTATCCTATTTGAAAAGTACAAAAAGAGTGTATTTCCCTTTTTATTCATTGTCTTTATTTGCCTTATTTTCAAAAATAAAAAATTGTATACTAAAACCACTAAAAAGAAAATAAAAATCCTTTGAATTTTTATGACTCAATTACCTCGGTTTAATTGTGCTCCTTGTGTTCGACCCTGGTTACTATGCCAGGTTAATAAAAGGAGTTAGACCACTTTGTGTGATTTGCTTGATTCTTTTAGTGGTTAAATAGAAAATTTCTTTATTTCGACTCAGTTTGCTTGGGTGACATTGACAACTTAATTAATAAACTTAACCCTAGTTAGTTGGGTTGTCTTCAGAATGGTGCCGTTACTGGGGAGCACGACTAGGTAGTTAGGATTGTATTTTTCTGGTTTATTTCTTTTGTGTTTATTTTCTATTTATTTTCTTTTATTTTATTTGCTTATTTTTATCATAACTATTTCCTATACTCTTCTTGATTCACCTTTGTTGCAAGGGCCTACAGAGCTAGGGAGGCTATCTTCGGAGAGTCGATACACCCGAGCCAGGTAGAGGCCATGCATTCTACACCGACCAGCAAGAGAAAGAGAGAGCAGTCTAGGAGGAGCAGAAGGAGTAGGATATTGTCTTAGTGTTTCGATTTTTTTCAGATGTTTTATTTCGTACTTGTATAAACTTGCAATAACTGTCAGAGACTTTGGACACTATTATTCAGGGTCTGTTTCACCAAGTGCCGGTGCACTCGAGGGACCTCACCGGGTTTCTTCGTCATTTTCACCGTCTTTATTTTATTTTGTTTCTTGTGGATTTGAGTTTTCCGACTTTATTTAATTTTATTTTCTATGTGTAAGCCCTAGACTTATGCTTTTATTTGATTAAGATAGGTAGTGATTAGGTCCTAAGACCTTATAGAATATCTATTTCTATAGCATCGATTGGATTTAGTCAAATAAAGAAATTCTTAACTCTTTGGATTTCAGACCGCACTGCTAGTAAGACCCGTTGTGGTGTGCACCAAGCAACCTCTAAGACCAGAGCTTGGTCTCATTTCTGGATAGTTATCACCTTATTCTTCCCATAATAGGTGTTACTCCTTAGGGAGGTTTCTTCGTTCATCATATAGGTAGTTTATTTTTTATCTTTACATTTATGCACGGATCATATTGCATGTAGACTGCTAGAGCAAGGTACGCCTTCTACCTCGTGCATGCATCATTGATTTCATCGTGCATCGATTTTTCCATCTTCCTCCCCCTATTTTCTTGGACTTAGTAATAAAAGGAAACCAGAAAATTCGTTAGGTTTGTCTTTATTTAAAAATGGCAAAAAAGTGATTAACCAAAAAAATTGGATCCGCTAAACGAACTCGACCCTAAAATAAACGTAAAGATCAAATTCATTATTTTGAGGAAAGTATCACCCTCATTGTTTGCAAATACATATCTACATATAGAGTCAGTGAGGACGTAGCCAGTAATGATTAGAGCCCGAATCCCCGAACTTGTGCCATATGGTCCTGTACATTACTCATTGATGTTTGATTGAGATGTAAGCACTTGCATTTGATCCTTAACAGAAGTAGTCTTGTCCATGTTTGGTGTGCACCGTCGGCTTGGTTAGGTTCTACCCTAGGTGACCTCACCCGTGAGTATGACTAAGTAACTATATTCTCACTAAACTCTAAAACAAAAAAGATTAACGACCAAGGTTTCATGATTATCATTGCATCAAGTTGGTGAATTAGGGGTTTAATTCTCATCATTATTTCCAGTCTGTATCTACTTTTCACTACTCCTTACATTACGATGATAGGCAGGAACTCTCTTAAGCTACCTTGATGAAACCACTTTATAACACACCCGTTCTTTCATCTAGGGTGGTTTCTGATTACTCAGAGCCACTCTCAGAACCCGAGTATTCCACCTCCTTCTTCTTCGACCTTCCCCACTCATCACTTGAGGTACAACAACCAGAGCAGTCGGTGCAAATATTTGTTGACTTGGTTACACCTGAGGTTCCCTCCTTTTCCTTTTCAGAGTCTATTGAGATTGCCCAAGTGCGGAGAGAGGAATAGCATCCAGATATTCACGATGTATTTGAGCAGGCTACGATCAACAACACCCTCCTGAAATACCTAGAGGCTATGTAGAGCCAGATCTGGGACCAGGGGTTGCTCATGACATAGGTGAGGGGGGAGTTGACTCAAATGTGAGATGGGCGAGCAGATGCAAGAGATGACAAGCCTGGTGGTGGAGAGATTCCTAGACCTGAGGGCCAAGTAGAGGTGGGAGCAGATGCGAGATCATTACACAACATGAGGGCATTGCACAACCCTGGTGTAACTCTCCCTCATAGGTGGATTTAGCTTCCTACCATTCCAGGAGATTTTAAGCTCAGGCCCCAAACGATTCATTTGTTTCCCAAGTTCCATGGGTACACCACCGAGGAGCCCCATCTACATATCTAGGAGTTTGAGATGATATGCAACACAATCCACATTAGATTGGTGGATGAGGATACTATCAAGTTGATAGCCTTCCCATTCTCCCTAATCGACAGAGCAACCTACTAGCTGAAGCACTTGGGGGAAGGTTGTCACTACCTAAGAGCAGTTGAGGATCGAGTACCTCAACAAGTACTATCCACTCGGTTGGACGAATGCAGCACGCACCATGATCAACAATTTCACCATGATCCCAAATGAGAAATTCTATGAGGCTTGGGACAATTTTAGAGAGCTCATTTACATGTGTCAACATCACGATATCAACAAGACCAACTTAGTCTAGAGTTTCTTTTGTGGTATAACACCTGAGCTGCAGGGGCTGGTCAATGCCTGTTGTGGAGGGTCCTATTTTTCCAAGGATGAGAACCTGGTATGGGCCATGTATAAGGAGATGGATGTGAACTACATAGTGATGACCCAAGATCGTGTCTACACTCATGGGAAGCCTCCCCATCAAGCGTTGTCTCACCATAGAGTTGCACGCATTGAGGCCAATTCGGCTTCATTTTCTACAATAGCACTAGTAGAGACATCAACTGCAGACATGGGCATCATTAGACAGAAGTTGGACCACATGGAGATTGTAGAGAAGAAGACGTTCTAGACAAGATCAACACGATTGATGAGCTGGCCCAGACTTTGAGTGACCTAAGACATAGATCATGTGCTTTAATAGGCACAGATGGCTTCTATGCCATAGTCTAGGTCATACGCTGATCAGGGGAGAAGATCCTCACAGCCTTCCGCCTCATATAGACAGGTCCACCACATTCAGTTAGAGCACATCGACCAACCTCCCAATACCAGTTGCCACCACCACCTGCACCAAGCACACATATGGTGGTCTATCAGCGTGGTTAGCCATTAGTGTCCCTTCCCCCACCATTGCACGAGTAGATGAAGCCGTTTTTGGAATTCAATGGGATTTGGTATTCCCAGTACCAGCAACATCCTGATATCCATCGTGATCACCCTAGCTTCCGATAGTCTATTGGAGATGCTCAATTCCAGCAGCATCCTCCAGCACAATCAGGGCATGGTACACAACAACAACACCCCAGTACTCCTAGCACACCATTCCTCAACACCAGTAGCAGGTTCAGCAGTGGAGGCAACATCAACCTCATTCTCAGTTTCATAGCCTCCCCCTCACTCTTACCAGTAATAGGAGTATGGCCAGCCTCAACACTTCCAGAGAGGCAACCCATCCGGTTCTCATGCACCCTCGTGTGAGAACCCAACTTTAGAGGATCTTGCATGTATGCTTACGGAGTAAATATTACTTTTAAGTGATATAGGGATGATTTTAGGTAGGATATGAGAGAGATCATCAAGAGCAAGACTGCCATACCCGTACAGCTCAAGTCAAACTTGAATAATATGAAGAGGAAGTCTGAGCAGGTACAATTTACACAGTCTGCCACTCCTAATGAGGTATTTGATGATATGCATTATTTATTTCATGTTGATTTTGTGACACTTAGGAATGGTAGGAAGCCAATCGACGTCGACTCATATAGGTGACAATAGGATGCTCATTCAGGAGTGCCAAATGAGCGAGAGAGCAATGCTAATACTGTTGATGTTTATGTTGATGGTGGTGCTAATGCTAACCCCTTTAAGGATGATCCAGTCGACAACACTGATGCCATCCCTTCTCCAGATGCTATAGATGGTGGTGCTGTTGCGACCAATATTCCATACGACGAGCCCAAGCGCGATACTGATGCTGCTACTTCAGATGTTGTCGGTGGTACTGATGCCACCAAGAGTCCATGTACAGATAGTCCATTTGTTTTGACCTTTACTCCTATATCTGAAGATTATGATTTTAGAAAAATAAAAAAATGGATTTTTTAAAATAAAAAGATGAATAAGGGAAAGGTTTCTGTTTCTTTAGATGGTCCATATGATGTTATACTTGATGATGCTTATATGGATTCCAACCATTTGCATGTTTAGAGACCTATTCCTACTTTAGACCCTTTAGTTCTTGATGAGGGTGCATACATTCCCTTCCCTCAAGCACCCCGCTTAGGGAAGGGCCTGAAAATAGAAAATGCCAAAAAGAGATAACAATTAGAGTTCAATGAGCACATAATAGACATATTTCATATCCAATTGACTCTCCAGGAGGCATTAGAGCACATCCCTCTCTTCTAGAAGAACCTTAGAGAGAAGACCACCATCGTAGGAAGAAGAGGTGCAACCACAGTGTAGAGACCATGTGCTCACCCGTGCCACATGCTTCGCCATGCAAAACCGATTGCCAGCCAAGAGACCAGATGTAGGGGCTCCATACGTCAGATGCCACATTCACGGACAACGGCTTTATCGCACTCTATTAAACAATGGGTCTTTGATGAACCTTATTCCAACATCCTTACTTGACTGCTTTGAGTTTGGCCCTATTAGATAGAGTATGATAGTACTTCAGCTTGAGGATAGATTTATCAAGAGGACGAAGGGGTTACTGAAGGACGTGGTCGTCACCACTCACAGCTTAAATTCCCTGTGGAATTCATTGTGTTGGACATGGAGATCCCTTAATATGTGACCGATGCCACCATCATATAATGCCGACCTTTCCTGACAACAACAAAGACTATGTCTGATCATGATAGTGGGAAGGTATACTTTCACGTCGAGGGTGAGAGTATACAAATTGAGATTATTGAGGAGATGGGAACCAAAGATTTATCTAACTCAGAGCAGGGATCAAAGCATACAACAGATATAGAGACAAACATCCACCACAAGTGTGATTTTGTGATTAGAGATGATGAGGCAATTTGGGCAGACCCGATTTCACGAGCTTTTGTCACACCTTGAGACTTCACAAATTCATAAATGCCAACTGATGAGAGTTCGGAGAGCACACTTGTGGCGCAAGATATTTTAGAGGCTGACAATGCAGATTCTGGTAGCAAGGTTGATTTCTTTTTGTGTCACTCAGATTCAGATCCCTCAGACTTAGACAAAAATTTTGATTGAGAGGATATTGATGAGTATTTGTCGTGTTTGATGTCTATAGATCCTACACTCAGGACGGAGATGGAGTCAATGCAATTGATAAAGACACTTGTAGGGCCATCTTCGTCGAGTTCATATGAGAAGCAAGAGTTCTCCCATTCAGATATGGTTTCCTTCACTCAAACAGTTCAAAGGATAGATTTGTCATCTCACACATGCCCAGAGTTGAAGACGTTACTGAATATCATGAAGTATATATTCCTTGCGGATGAGCCAGATATGTTTCCGATCATTATCTCATCGGATTTGACTGATGACCATGACTCTCATTTGATGGAGGTTCTTGAGAGGAACCATAAGGAAATCAGTTGGTTTATAGAAGATTGCCATTGGATAAGTCCGACTCTCTGTTCCCACTACATATATCTCGAGGATGACGCTAAGCCTTCACGTGAGTTCCTGCATAGGCTGAACAAATCTTCGAGAAGTAGTTATGAAAGAAATATCCAAGTGGTGGAGCATCGATTTTATCTACCCCATATCCGACTCCAAGTGGGTTAGTCCATTACATGTGGTACCCAAGAAGATGGGTACCACTACAGTTGTGAGTGAGTATGGAGTGGAGATTGCTACTTGTGCACCCACTTCTTGGAGGGTCTGTGTGGACTACAAATGATTGAATCATTCCACTAAGAAGGATCACTTCTTGCTACCAATGGTTGATCAGATTATTGAGAGATTAACTGGGAAGAATCATTACTACTTTCTTGAAGGTACTCGGGGTATAATTAGGTGGCCATTATGCTCGAAGAACAGGAAAAGATGACATTCACATGTCCATTTGGGACATATTCTTTTAGACGGTTGACCTTTGGTTTTGTAATGTTCCGGTTACATTCCAAAGGTGCATGCTTTCCATCTTTTCGGACATGGTGGGTAAATGTTTAGAGGTTTTCATGGATGATTTTTTGGTCTACGACAATGTGTTTGATGCTGGTCTTGTTTGCCTAGATCGTGTGCTACAATAATGCATAGATGTCAATCTTATTTTATCTTGGGAGAAGAGTCATTTTATGACGACTCAAGGAAAGATCCTTGGTCATATCATCTTCAATAGAGGCATGGAGGTTGATCCGTCCAAGGTGGATATCATCAAGAAGCTCACTCCACCGTCCAATTTGAGGTAGTTTAAGTCTTTTCTAGGGCATGTCGATTTCTACCGACAGTTCATTCAGGACTTCAGTCATATTGCCCGACCGCTTATTGATCTTCTTACGAAAGACACTGAGTTCCTTGTAGATGATAAGTATCTTTTGTCTTTTGGGAGTCTCAAGAGTTTGGTTGTGCAGACTCCTGTCCTTCAGCCACCCGATTGGTCTCTCTCATTCTAGATCATGACAAACACTCCTAATTTTGCCATAGAGGTTGTGCTAGGACAAAGGAGGGATGGATTGCCTTTTTCCATTCACTACGCTAACATGACTTTGGATACTGCCAGATGGAATTATACTATTACAGAGAAGGAGATACTAGGTGTAGTCTTTGCTTTAGATAAGTTTAGATCTTATATTCTCGGATCTAGAATGACTATTTACACTGATCACACCACCATCCAAACTTAATGGCTAAGAAGGATGCCAAGGCATGCTTGACTAGATGGGTCCTTCTACTTCAAGAGTTTGATATTGAAATTAAGGATAAGCCCAGAGTTAAGAATGTGTTGGTGGATCACCTCTCCCGATTAGAACATCTTGAGGATTTCGAGACAATTACACCTATCACTGAGACTTTCCCAGATGAAGCGATTCTTGCTATCACCTCTCTCTCATTGTACGATGACACTGTAAACTATCTTCTTGCTAAGAAAGTTCCATGATGTTGGACCAGGCATCGATTTGAGACTTTCCTAACGAAGGTCAAGTCATACCATTGGGAGGATCCCTCCCTTTATCACAAAGGAGGGGATAGTGTCTGGGATTTATGTATTCCTCAGGAGGAGCAACACAACATCCTCACCTATTGCCACAAGCGTGAGTTAGGAGGACATCACTCTGGGAGACAGACAATACAGAAGGTTCTCCAAGCCAGCCTTTGGTGGCCAACACTCTTCAAGGATCCAGATGAATTCGTGAAGAGGTATACTGACTGTCAGAAGATGGGTAGTTGTGGTCATAGATAGATGATGCCGACGCAACCCATTCACTTCTATGAGGTTTTTGACGCAAGGGGCATCATTGGGTTGAGGCCATCTCTGCCCGAGCCACTGATGTGAGAGCTGTTTGCACATTTTTGAGGAAGAATATCATATCACAGTTCGAGGTTCCCAGAGTTTTGATTTATGACGGGGTGATTCATTTCATCAACGACAAGGTAAGGGTCCTTGCTAACAAGTACAACATATACCATAAAGTTTCCACTCCATATCATCCATAAACGAATAGTCTTGCTGAGGTTTCAAACAGGGAGATCAAGAATATATTGCAGAAGGTTTTCCACCCAGACTGAAAGGATTAGTCATACCTTTTGGACTTGGTCTTCTGGGCATATAGGACATCCTTTATGACACCTTTGGGCACATCTCCTTTTTGACTCGTTTATGACAAGCCATACCACTTACCTATTGAGATTAAGCACAAGTCACTATGGGCAATCACAGAGATATTATTGGATCCAGAGAGTGTAAGAGATCATAGGAAAGCAGATTTGGTAGCCTTTGAGGTTCTTAGATATAACCTTTTGAAGTATCCTATAATATAAGGATCGAGAGAAGATATGGTATGATTCACACATCGGCCATAAGCAGTTTGAGCCAAATCAGAGCGTATGGATATTTGATGCACAACTGAGATTATTTCCAGGGAAAGTACATAACATGTGGAAAGATCCATATTTGGTCAGAAAGATGCACGACAAATATATCCGAGTTGTCTTCTGAGTCCACCTTTCGGTTTAACAATCAACGCCTGAAGCCTTTTCTTGATCATGACCCGTTGACTATTGTTGTTTCCCTGATTCATTTTGTATGACATGTGGTCTTTAATTATCATCTTTTTCATCTCATACCCGAGCTACACTTCTTTTCGCTTCATTGTATATCCATGTTTTCCATTTTATTCTTCCATTCTTCCATTTTGTTTAACACCCCAGGTTTCACATAGGATTCTTGCTTTACTTAGGATATGATTTATCCTAAGTATAGGGGGATGTTAAATTGGTGTTGTTCATATTTCTTTTTGTCATCTTACCTATGTTTTGCTGCTTATACTTAGGGACATCCAAGCTTAAGTATAGGAGAGGTAATGCATGTTTTCCATTTCTTTGATTGCTCGCTCACTTGTCCCTCAACTGTTGATATTCCTTTCTATTTTTAGGGATCTTTTACCCTAAGTTTAGCGAGGGAAAAGTCGAGTCGCTGATTTCGTATCAGTTTTCCCCTTTTGTACTGTCTTCTATACTTAGGATTATTTGATCCTGTGTATAGGAGGGATATGTGACGCCCCCAGGGATCCAGATACTCAGCAATACACTTTCACAACATACAATCCTACATTCGAAACATCAAGTTGTAACAACCATGCAGGAGAACAGTAGAGAAGGAAGAACTACATTTTTTTCTTTCCATTTCCATTTCATTCATACATCATGTCCACAAAAAAGAATATTGTTGTACATTGCCATACAAAAATAGTCACATGGATAGATACATCCTTTTGTCTCTCAAAATGTAAGTATAGGTACAAAAAGAAAGAGCGGGAATTCAACTGTACCACAAAACAGTGCTGCAACAAGTCAACTATAGCCGCTTACTGCCGCGTCTGCTGCCCCTACAAACCTGCTGAATTCACGCAAATAGTTTTATGAGCAAAGCACCCACTACAGATATAAAATAACAACTAGAAAGGTAAACAACAAGTGTACAACAAGACAGTTATGAGAACCCACAACTATAAAAAACTTCCCCGTTACCATTATCCACTAAGAAATGTCACCTCGCAAAGAACTACCATCCCACGTAAAGAGACTTGTAACAACTTGACTTATAATTCCAATCCACATATGAATATGTATTGTACACAAATTGCAACTTATAAGAGAGTAGGACCACACTAGAAAAATAATCCAAAACCACATTCCATCAATAGAGTTTAACATGGAAGGGCATGATCTGATTCAATACGTTGGATCCTGGATAATCGTTATTAATCACATAGTTTTACGGCTTTTTATTTTATAAATCTCAGTGTCTTTCTTTATAAAGATGAATCCGAGTACTTATACGTGGGCCCAACACGTATAAGTACCTAGAAGTCACGTCGGCAAGGAAATATGAGCTTGGACGATAGTTTAATGCTACTTAGGGAAACCACTCACACCCGCTGTTAGTAACACACATCTCAAGAGGATCACATAGAGCCCGTAGGCCTCATCGCCGGGCGGAGAACACACAGACACAAAGCGCAGCACAAAGCACAAGGCGCAACCCATTCGACGCCATGGCGGAAAAATCACTAAGACGCCAAGAGGAGCACTAAGCAGTGCACACATCACACGGTGAGCTGAAGCGGCATTAATCTCTTGAGCGGGTTATTTACGGTTGTGCAAATCTCTACCCGAGTTTCCAAGGAGGCGTATTTATCCTTGAAGAACACTTTATATATATTACTAGATTTTTCCACCAAAGTGACTCATTTCAGTGACAAGCACTATGTGATTGATTAACTTTTGTAGATTCATCTTAATCACTAAGACGACTAAGTCTACAAAGTCGTATTGATCCATTCAGTTATCACTCACACCTGTAAATCCGTTTAAAAGGTTTGGTGTGTGTTTACATTATGCTTACCACACTAACGTTGATACATGAATAAATGGCGATTAAGGTAATAGAGAGACCTATGATGGTACAGAAACATGCCCATCTAATAACACAATTAGATGTTAATATTAATTTTAGAATAATACTTAAGCGATCAAAATACCTACCAGTCTAAGTACCTCTCATTAAGTATTTCCCTAAATATTTTTGTGTTGACTAGTCAAATACAATCACAGAATCACTCGAATCTATTTCCAGGTTTGCAAGAGCATCTAAAATGTAACATGCACACAACTAAAAAATGTTATGATGCACTGAGACTAACTAAGAAGAAAACATCAAGAACAAAGGAATCTCCTGAGAGCTGAACCCACTCGTTGTATGTCTCGAAATCACATGACTTATGTAGTTTAAAGTCTCATTTACCCAAGGGTTAACATTGTATGCAAGCACCATTTGAGTAGTTCTGGAACTTACCATTCAACCAACAGCGCAACTTCTCACGAGATTGGGGATATTACTATCTGGAATTGCATCGGGAACTATATCCGGAATCCTATCAGGAACTAATAACTGTTATGCCTGCTAATGGGATACTTTTATAAATCAAAACAAGTACAGTCCTAGCGATTATCGCGATTTCGGAAATCGAAATCAAGTCTGTATTTGAATCTGGTTTCCCCCTTGCACGCACCAATACATACTAAACATATTTTTTCTCCAGAGAAACAGTGCTAGAATTAATGACATAGATGCACATATCTGTCTTGAAATGTTGCAAGAGTAGACACTTGCTTTAATATTCGTTCTTATTATATAATAATCCCATACAATTACTTAGTGAACATTCATTAGACTTCTCATGCAATAATAGCAATGCACGTTTGGAAACAATAAAATCTAATTATTGTATTTTATGTATCAATGTCATTTGATTAAATGATTATTCTAATTGATATAATTTCACTATATATCTATCATAAATCCCTTAAGCAAAACATAATCTAATTAACAAATTTACAGAGTAATTTATCAGACGTCAGAATCCATATACATGGAAAAAGATTCTATGCAATCCCCTTATCTCACACTTAACCAAAAAGGAACTTGACATTATGTCAATAATTTTGCGAATGGACTAAACCCAATCAACAAAGTGGTGGGATGAACGGGGAATGAAATCCTCATCAGACTGAGGAACAACATTAACTCATAAAAAATGGAAATGGAGAGAAGACGAAAGAACATCTCAAGGAAAAAGGCAGAGACGATATTAATATTAATTACTCAAGAGCATAAGCCAGAGAAATAGGAGCAATCATGAGCCCGATTGACCACTCCTCATCAGCCTATATCTAGGAAGACGGTCAAGGATGATCGCTGCGAGATGTAACCCAATCCATTTTTGACACCCGCACTCTACAATGCACACCCCGCATGCACATCTCCAAAAAGCCCCAACACAATCCGATGATGAAACCAAAACCTATCTAATGGAAAATAAAACTTGCAAAAATGGCAACAAGAGGGGATGATCTGTACCTTGTCAAGGTGAGTAACGAGTCCCCCACGATGAGATCTTCGTGCGGGCACCTTTGGCTTCGCGATCGGACACTCCGACGACCTCGGGCAGCTCGGGCGAGCTCTAGGGCGGTGCTCCGGTGTCCTTGGCATGAGAAAAAGGGTTCTGATCAACCTAACGTAAGTCAAGTTCCTTTTATACCCATGTTCGGATAAACATATCCGGGTTCGGATCCAGGTCTGATGTCTGACTCACGGTCGTAAAATGGCCATAACTTCCTCGTCTGATATCAGATTTGGACGTTCTTGGATTCGTTGGAAAGATCTCGACGAGACTACACAATGGACTCTCATATGAATTTTTTTGTACTCCGGATAAGTACAGATTTTGCAATTAAGCCTCGACTTCTTTAATTCTTGCAATTTAGTCCCTGTTCGAGTTTCGGGGTTTTACACCATAAAAATCTCAAAGGAAGTCTCGTCCTCGAGACTTGATATGTGATCCTACAAATCTCATTCTTGTGTTGTCTATAAAAAACTCAAAGAAAGGACGAAACACCTAAAAATCTCAAAGAGAGCCAAACTCAGGGTTTCGGACTTCTATACTAGTGAGCAAGCGAGCCAACTTATCCCTGTTATCGGTCCGTGAAATCCCAACACAAAACAAGAGTGTAACACAAGGTTGAAAAAGGGTGTCAAATAAAATTCTATATATGATAACCATACCTTGGACAGCTGAAACGGAGGTAGGGGCCTGCTCTTGACTAATGGCATTCAACTGCCCACGTTGTGCCTGCGAATAATCGGGTCCTGCTGCACTATATGTCTGCTGACGGGTTCTCGAACCACTAACACGCTGGGGACACTGTGCTATGAAATGACCAGGCTGACAGTAATGGAAACACACTCACGATGAGAATGATCCTCCAGAAATCATATTGTCTCCTCACGATTTGTGGCTCTATTGGTGTATGGGAGGTCGAGAAGATGATGCACCGCGACTATCCAAATCTTGTCCCAAAGTGTGAGACAAAGTGGAACCTGTGGTAGTTGGGGCCACCGCAAATGGGTAGAAACAATGATTCCTGCGAGGATGGAGTGAATCTCGTTGCGATTTTCTGTTGTATTGTTCAGTATGGGATGTGTCTGTCTTGTTAGTTGTCATCTCTGAGTAACCTCCCACCTTGTTACCTTTGCTGTCACCTCCTTGATAGAGGTGAGGTCCAATGTAGACAAACGATCTTGTACTTCTTCTCTCATACCACGGATGAACTTCTACAAATTCTATCGTGGGTAGGCTGTAGTGGCAGGAGAGTGGCGTGCAAGCTCCGTATAGCGGATCAGATACTCTTGAGCTGTCATTGAGCCCTGTTTTAGCTCTGCAAACTCTCTCCTCTGCTCTTCAACCCAATAGTCTGGATAGAACTCTTCGCAAAACTCATCCACAAATACATCCCAAGTAATTGGCTCTGTGAGGTGCTCCTTGATGGCATTCCACCATCTCTCTGCGTATCCAGCTAGTGAGAATTCCGCGAATGTAAGCCAGCTATCTGCTGGAGCGTGGATAATCCGTAACACCTTTGACACATGCTCCATCCACAACTTCGTGTCAACAGGTGTAGTGCCAAGGAATTGTGGTACTTGAGATCTCTGGTAGGCAGCATAAGTAGTATGATACTTCTATAAAGCATCCATATCCTCATCTTGTTCTGAATCTAGTGATGGCATCGGAGGTATGCTGGACTCCTCCCCTGAAGGTCTGTAGGAGGGGTCAGACTGCTCTTGGAGCCTCTGCTCTAGCTGCTCCTGGCATAGTTGGATGCCCTGAATGGCATGAACCAGCAGGGCCAACTGCTGAGCCACATCTGGGTCAACTCGTGGCGGCATGGTCCTGCACGAGAATCATAACATTATTATTTTTGCACCTTTGAGAGACATGTGGATATGTAACTAAATCTACTAATCTCGTGAGACTCGTGTAGGCTTAAGATCCATACACTATCCGTATTTTGAGTACCACATAAGAATCATATTTGTGAAATGTATTGAATTATCATTGCTCTGATACCATCCTGTGACGCCGCCAAGGATCTAGATACTCAGCAATACACTTTCACAACATACAATCCTACATTTGAAATACCAAGTTGTAACAACCATGTAGGAGAACAATAGAGAAGGAAGAACTGCATTTTTTTATTCCATTTCCATTCCATTCAGACATCATGTCCACAAAAAGAATATTGTTGTACGTTGCCATACAAAAATAGCCACATGGATAGATACATCCTTTTGTCTCTCAAAATGTAAGTACAGGTACAAAAAGAAAGAGCGGGAATTCAACTGTACCACAAAACAGTGCTGCAACAAGACAACTACAACCGCTAACTACTGCAGCTGCAGCCCCGCAAACCTGTCGAATTCACGCAAATAGTTTTATGAGCAAAGCACCCAATATGGATATAAAATAACAAATAGAAAGGTAAACAACAAGTGTACAACAAGACAGTTATGAGAACCCGCAACTATAAACAACTTCCCCGTTACCAATATCCACTAAGAAATGTTACCTCGTAAAGAACTACCATCCCATGTAAAGAGACTTGTAACAACTTGACTTATAGTTCCAATCCGCATATGAATATGTATTGTACACAAATTGCAACTTATAAGAGAGTAGGCCACACTAGAAAAACAATCCAAAACCACATTCGATCAATAGAGTTTACTATGGAAGGGCATGATCTAATTCAATACATTGGATCATGGATAATCGTTATTAATCACATAGTTTTACGGCTTTTTATTTTATAAATCTCGGTGTCTTTCCTTACAAAGGTGAATCCGGGTACTTATACGTGGGGCCAACACATATAAGTACCTAGAAGTCACGTCGGTAAGGAAAGAAAAGCTTGGATGATAGTTTAATGCTGCTTAGGGTCATCACTCACACCCCCTGTTAGTAACACACATCTCAAGAGGATCACATAGAGCCCGTAGGCCTCATTGCCAGGCGGAGAACACATAGACAGAAAGCGCAACACAAAGCACACGGCGCAATCCACTCGACGCCATGGCGGAAAAATCACTAAGATGCCAAGAGGAGCACTATGCAGCGCACACATCACACGGTGAACAAAAGCAGCATTAATCTCTTGAGCAGGTTATTTACGGTTGTCCTAATCTCTACCTGAGTTTCCAAGGAGGCATGCTTCTCCTTGAAGAACACGTTATATATATTACTAGATTTCTCTAGCAAAGTGACTCATTTCAATGATAAGCACTAAGTGATTGATTAACTTTTGAAGATTAATCTTAATCACTAGGATGACTAAGTCTACAAAGTCGTATTGATCCATTCAGTTATCACTCACACCTGTAAATCCGTTTAATAGGGTTTGGTGTGTGTTTACATTATGCTTACCACTCTAACGTTGATACATGAATAAATGGTGATTATGGTAATAGAGAAACCTATGATGGTACAGAAACATGCCCATCTAATAACACAATTAGATGTTAATATTAATTATAAAATAATACTTAAGATATCAAAACACCTACAGTCTGAGTACCTCTCACTAAGTATTTCTCGAAATATTTTTGTGTTGACTAGTCAAATACAATAACATAATCACTCAGATCTATTTCCAGGTTTGCAAAAGCATCTACAACGTAACAAGCACACAACTAAAAAATGTGATGATGCACTGAGACTAACATAAGAAGAAAACATCAAGAACAAAGGAATCTCCACAGAGCTGAACCCACTCGTTGTATGTCTCGAAATCACATGACTTATGTAGTTTTAAGTCTCATTTACACAAGGGTTAACATTGTTTTCAAGCACCATTTGAGTAGTTCTGCAACTTACCATTTAACCAACAATGCAACTTCTCACGAGATTGGGGATATTACTATCTGGAATCACATCGGGAACTATATCTGGAATCCTATCAGGAACTAATAACTGTTATGACAACTAATGGGATACTATTACAAATCAAAACAAGTACAGTCCTAGCGATTACCGCAATTTTAGAAATCGAAATCAAGTCTGTATCTGATTCTGATTTCCCCCTTGCACGCACCAATATATACTAAACATATTTTTCTCCAGAAAAATAGTGCTAGAATTAATGACATAGATGCACATATCTGTCTTGAAATGTTGTGAGAGTAGACGCTTGCTTTAATATTCGCTCTTATTATATAATAATCCCATCCAATTGCTTAGTGAACATCCATTAGACTTCTTGTGCAATAATAACAATGCACATTTGGAAACAATAAAATCTAATTATTATATTTTATGTATCAATGTCATTTAGTTAAAAGATTATTCTAATTGATATAATTTCACTATATATCTATCATAAATCCCTTAAGTACAACATAATCTAATTAACAAATTTTGCAGAGTAATTTATCAGACGTCAGAATCCAGGTACATGGAAAAAGATTCTATGCAAACACCTTATCTCACACTTAACCAAAAAGGA
Organism: Ottelia alismoides; assembly: GCA_037367405.1. Lineage (NCBI taxonomy): Eukaryota > Viridiplantae > Streptophyta > Magnoliopsida > Alismatales > Hydrocharitaceae > Ottelia > Ottelia alismoides. Next base: position 482,387 of record JAZKJV010000228.1, read on the forward strand.
ACTTGACATACTGCCAATAATTCTGCGAATGGACTAAACCCAATCGATAAAGTGGTGGGATGAACGGGGAATGAAATCCTCATCAGACTGAGGAACAACATTAACCCATAAAAATGAAAATGGAGAGAAGACGAAAGAACAGCTCAAGGAAAAAGGCAAAGACACTATTAATATTAATTACTCAAGACCATAAGCTACAGAAATAGGAGTAACCATGAGCCCTATTGACCACTCCTCATCAGCCTTTATCCAGGAAGACGGTCAAGGATGATCACAGCGAGATGTAACCCAATCCAATTTCGACAACTGCAATCTACAATGCACACCCTACATGCAAATCTCCAAAAAGCCCCAACACGATCCGACGATGAAACCAAAACCTATCTAATGGAAAATAAAACTTGCAGAAACGGCAACAAGTGGAGATGATCCATACCTTGTCAAGGTGAGTAATGAGTCCCCCACGACGAGATCTTCGTGTGGGCACCTTCGGCTTCGCGACCGGACCCTCCGACGACCTCGGGCGGCTCTGACGAGCTCTAGGGCGGATCTCCGGTGTCCTTATCTTGGGAAAAAGAGTTCTGATCGACCTAACCTAAGTCAAGTTACTTTTATACCCGTGTTCGGATAAATGTATCCAGGTTCTGATCCAGGTCTGATTTATGACCCATGGTCGTAAAATTGCCATAACTTCCTCGTTTGATATCGGATTTGGACGTTCTTGGATTCGTTGGAAAGATCTCGATGAGATTACACGATGGACTCTCATATGAATTTTTTTGAACTCTAGATAAGTACATATTTTGTAATTAAGTCCATACTTCAGTAATTCTTACAATTTAGTCCCTGTTCGGGTTTCGGGGTTTTACATCATAAAAATCTCAAAGGAACTTTCGTCCTCGAGACTTGATACGTGATCCTACAAATCTCATTCTTGTGTTGTCTATAAAAATCTCAAAGAAATGAACAAAACCCATAAAAATCTCAAACTGAGCCAAACTCGGGGTTTCATACTTCTATACTAGTGAGCAAGCGAGCCAACTTATCCCTGATATCGGTCCATGGATTCCCAACATGAAACAAGAGTGTTACAGAAGGTTGAAAAAGATTGTGAAATAAAATTCTATATATAATAACCATACCTTGGACAACTGAAACGGAGGCAGGGGCCTGCTCTTGACTAATGGTATTCAACTGCCCTCGTTGTGCCTACGAATAATCGAGTCCTGCTGCACTATATGTCTACTGACGGGTTCTCAAATCACTAGCACGCTGGGGACACTGTGCTATGAAATGATCAGGCTGACAGCAATGGAAACACACTCATGGTGAGAGCGGTCCTCCAGAAACCATATTGTCCCCACGCAATTTGTGGCTCTGTTGGTGTATGGGAGGTCAGGAAGATGATGCAGCACGACTATCCCAAGGTTGTCCCAAAGTGTGAGATGAAGTCGAACCTATGGTAGTTGGGGCCACCGCAAATGGATAGAAACGGTGATTCCTGCAAGGATGGAGTGAATCTCGATGCAATTTTCTGCTGTACTGTTCAGTATGGGATTGTGTCTGTCCTGTTAGTTGTCGTCTCTGAGTAGCCTCCCACCTTGTTACCTTTGCCGTCACCTCCTTGATAGAGGTGAGGTCCAAGGTAGACAAACGATCTTGTACTTCGTCTCTCATACCGCGGATGAACTTCTGCAATTCTCTCGTGGGTAGGTTGTAGTGGCAGGAGAGTGGCGTGCAAGCTCCGTATAGCGGATCAGATACTCTTAAGTTATCATGGAGCCCTGTTTGAGCTCTGCAAACTCTCTCCTCTGCTATTCAACCCAATGGTCTGGATAGAACTATTCGCAATACTCATCCACAAATACATCCCAAGTAATTGGCTCTGAGAGGTGCTCCTTGATGGCATTCCACCATCACTCTACGTATCTAGCTAGTGAGAATTCCGCGAATGTAAGCCAACTATCTGTTAGAGCACGGATAATCCGTAACACCTTCGACACATGCTCCATCCACAACTCTGCATCAACATATGTAGTGGTGCTAAGGAGTTGTGCGACCTGAGATCTCTGGTAGGCAGTGTAAGTAGTATGATACTTCTGCAAAGCATCCAGATCCTCATCTTGTTCTGAATCTAGCGATGGCATCGGATGTACGCTGGACTCCTCCCCTGAAGGTCTGTAGGAGGGGTCAGACTGCTTTTGGAGTCTCTGCTCTAGCTGCTCCTGGCATTGTTGGATGCCCTGAACGACCTGAGCCAGCAGGGCCAACTGCTGCACCACATCTGGGTCAACTCATGGCGGCATGGTCCTGCACGAGAACCATAACATCAATTTTTTTGCACCTTTGAGAGACATGAGTATATGTAACTAGATCTATTAATCTCCTGAGACTCATGTAGGCCTAAGATCCATACACTATCCGTATTTCGAGTACCACATAAGAATCATATTTGTGAAATGTATTGGAGTATCATTGCTCTGATACCATCCTATGACGCCCCCAGGGATCCGGATACTCAGAAATACACTTTCACAACATACAATCCTACGTTCGAAATACCAAGTAGTAACAACCTTGCTGCAGAACAGTAGAGAAGGAAAAACTACATTTTTTTCATTCCATTTCCTTTCCAGTCATACATCATGTCCATAAAAAGAATATTGTTGTACATTGACATACAGAGCGGGAATTCAACTGTACCACAAAACAGTGCTGTAGAAAGTCAACTATAGCCGTTACTGCTGCGGCTGGTGCCCCTACAAACCTGCCGAATTCACGCAAATAGTTTTATGAGCAAAGCACCCAATACGGATATAAAATAACAACTAGAAAGGTAAACAACAAGTGTACAACAAGACAGTTATGAGAACCCACAACTATAAAAAACTTCCCCGTTACCATTATCCACTAAGAAATGTCACCTCGCAAAGAACTACCATCCCACATAAAGAGACTTGTAACAACTTGATTTATATTTCCAATCCACATATGAATATGTATTGTACACAAATTGCAACTTATAAGAGAGTAGGACCACACAAGAAAAATAATCCAAAACCACATTCCATCAATAGAGTTTACTATGGAAGGGCATGATCTGATTCAATAAGTTGGATCCTGGATAATCGTTATTAATCACATAGTTTTACGGCTTTTTATTTTATAAATCTCGATGTCTTTCCTTACAAAGATGAATCCGGGTACTTATACATGGGGCCAACACGTATAAGTACCTAGAAGTCACGTCGGTAAGGAAAGATGAGCTTGGACGGTAGTTTAATGGGGCTTAGGGTCACCACTCACACCCCCTGTTAGTAACACACATCTCAAGAGGATCACATATAGCCTATAGGCCTCATCGCATGGCGGAGAACACACAGACACAAAGCGCAACACAAAGCACAAGGTGCAACCCACTCGACATCATGGCAGAAAAATCACTAAGACGCCAAGAGGAGCATAAGCAGCACACACATCACACGGTGTGCTAAAGCAGCATTATTCTCTTGAGCGGGTTTTTTACGGTTGTCCAAATCTCTACCCGAGTTTCCAAGGAGGCATGCTTCTCCTTGAGGAATACTTTATATATATTACTAGATTTTTCTGACTCATTTCAATGATAAGCACTAAGTGATTGATTAACTTTTGTAGATTCATCTTATTCACTAGGATGACTAAGTCTACAAAGTCGTATTGATCCATTCAGTTATCACTCACTCCTGTAAATCCGTTTAAAAGATTTGGTGTGTGTTTACATTATGCTTACCACACTAATGTTGATACATGAATAAATGGTGATTAAGGTAATAGAAAGACCTATGATGGTACATGAACATTCCTATCTAATAATACAATTAGATGTTAATATTAATTATAGAATAATACTTAAGCTATCAAAACACCTACCGTCTGAGTTCCTCTCACTAAGAATTTCCCTATATATTTTTGTGTTGACAAGTCAAATACAATCACAGAATCACTCGGATCTATTTCCAGGTTTGCAAGAGCATCAAAAACGTAACAAGCACACAACTGAAAAATGTTATGATGCACTGAGACTAACATAAGAAGAAAACATCAAGAACAAAGGAATCTCCTGAGAGCTGAACCCACTCGTTATATGTCTCGAAATCACATGACTTATGTAGTTTAAAGTCTTATTTACCCAGGGTTGACATTGTATTCAAGCACCACTCGTCCTCGAGACTTAATGTGTGATCCTACAAATATCATTCTTGTGTTTTCTATAAAAATATCAAAGAAAAGGACGAAACCCATAAAAATGTCAAAGAGAGCCAAACTCGGGGTTTCAGACTTCTATACTAGTGAACAAGCAAGCCAACTTATCACTGATATCGATCCGTGGATTCCCAACACAAAATAAGAGTGTAACACAAGGTTGAAAAATATTGTGAAATAAAATTCTATATATAATAACCATACCTTGGACAACTGAAACGGAGGGAGGGGCCTGCTCTTGACTAATGGCATTCAACTGCCCTCGTTGTTCCTGCGAATAATCGGGTATTGCTGCACTATATGTCTGCTGAGGGGATCTCGAACCACTAGCACGCTGGGGACACTGTGCTATGAAATGACCAGGTTGACGACAATGGAAACACACTCGTGGTGAGAACGATCCACCAGAAATCATAGTGTCCCCTCGCGGTTTGTGGCTCCGTTGGTGTATGGGACGTCGGGAAGATGATGCACGACGACTATCCAAAGCTTGTCCCAAAGTGTGAGATGAAGTGGAACCTGTGGTAGTTGGGGCTGCCGCAAATGGGTAGAAACGTTGATTCCTGCGAGGATGGAGTGAATCTCGATGCGATTTTCTGCTGTACTGTTCAGTATGGGATTGTGTCTGTCCTGTTAGTTGTCATCTCTGAGTAGCCTCCCACCTTGTTACCTTTGCTGTCACCTCCTTGATAGAGGTGAGGTCCAGGGTAGACAATTGATCTTGTACTTCTTCTCTCATACCACGGATGAACTTCTGCAAATTCTCTCGTGGGTAGGCTGTAGTGGCAGCAGAGTGGCGTACAAGCTTCGTATAGCTGATGAGATACTCTTGAGTTGTCTTGGAGCCCTGTTTCAGCTTTGCAAACTCTCTCCTCTGCTCTTCAACCCAATGGTCTGGATAGAACTCTTCGCAAAACTCATCCACAAATACATCCCAAGTAATTGGCTCTGTGAGGTGCTCCTTGATGGCATTCCGCCATCTCTCTGCGTATCTAGCTAGTGAGAATTCTGCGAATGTAAGTCAGCCATCTGTTGGAGCATCGATAATCCGTAACACCTTCGACACATGCTATATCCACAACTCCGCGTCAACAGGTGTAGTGGTGCCAAGGAATTGTGGCACATGAGATCTCTGGTAGGCAGTGTAAGTAGTATGATACTTCTACAAAGCATCCAGATCCTCATCTTGTTCTGAATCTAGTGATGGCATCGGATATACGCTGGACTCCTCCCCTGAAGGTCTGTAGGAGGGGTCAAACTTCTCTTGGAGCCTTTGCTCTAGCTGCTCCTGCCATTGTTGGATGCCCTGAACGACCTGAACCAATAGGGCCAACTGCTGCGCCACATCTGGGTCAACTCGTGGCGACATGGTCCTGTACAAGAACCATAACATTAATATTTTTGCACCTTTGAGAGACACGTGGATATGTAACTAAATCTACTAATCTCCCGAGACTCGTGTAGGCTTAAGATCCATACACTATCCATATTTCGAGTACCACATACGAATCATATTTGTGAAATGTATTGGAGTATCATTGCTCTGATACCATCCTATGACGCCTCCAGGGATCCAGATACTCACCAATACACTTTCACAACATACAATCCTACATTCGAAATACCAAGTTGTAACAACCATGCAGGAGAACAGTAAAGAAGGAAGAACTACATTTTTTTTCATTCCATTTCCATTCCATTCATACATCATGTCCACAAAAAGAATATTGTTGTACATTGCCATACAAATATAGCCACATGGATAGACACATCCTTTTGTCTCTCAAAATGTAAGTACATGTACAAAAAGAAAGATTGGGAATTCAACTCTACCACAAAACAATGCTGCAACAAGTCAACTACAATTGCTTATTGCTGCGGCTGCTGGCCCTGCAAACCTGCCGAATTCACACAAATAATGTTATGAGCAAAGCACCCAATACGGATATAAAATAACAACTATAAATGTAAACAACAAGTGTACAACAAGACAGTTACGAGAACCCACAACTATAAACAAATTCCCCATCACCGTTATCCACTAAGAAATGTCACCTTGCAAAGAACTACCATCCCACGTAAAGAGACTTGTAACAACTTGACTTATAGTTCCAATCAACATATGAATATGTATTGTACAAAAATTGTAATTTATAAGAGAGTACGACCACACTAGAAAAATTATCCAAAATCACATTCGATCAACAGAGTTTACTATGGAAGGGGATGATCTAATTCAATAGTTGGATTCTAGATAATCGTTATTAATCACATAGTTTTACGGCTTTTTATTTTATAAATCTCGGTGTCTTTCCTTACAAAGGTGAATCCGGGTACTTATACGTGGGGCCAACATGTATAAGTACCTAGTAGTGCCGGTAAGGAAAGATGAGCTTGGATGATAGTTTAATGGTGCTTAGGGTCACCACTCACACCCCCTGTTAGTAACACACATCTCAAGAGGATCACATATAGCCCGTAGGCCTCATCGCCAAGTGGGGAACACACCGACACAAAGCGCAGCACAAAGCACAAGGTGCAACCCACTCTACGTCATGGCAGAAAAATCACTAAGATGCCAAGAGGAGCACTAAGCAGCGCACACATCACACGGTGAGCTAAAGCAACATTAATCTCTTGAGCGTGTTATTTACGATTGTCCAAATCTCTACCCGAGTTTCCAAGGAGGCATGCTTCTCCTTGAAGAACACTTTATATATATTACTAGATTTTCCCACCAAAGTGACTCATTTCAATGATAGTCACTAAGTGATTGATTAACTTTTGTAGATTCATCTTAATCACTAGGATGACTAAGTCTACAATTTCATATCGATCCATTCAGTTATCACTCGCACCTGTAAATCCGTTTAAAAGATTTGGTGTGTGTTTACATTATGCTTACCACACTAACATTGATACATGAATAAATGGTGATTAAGGTAATAGAGAGAACTATGATGGTACAGAAACGTGTCCATCTCACAATTAGATGTTAATATTAATTATAGAATAATACTTAAGCTATCAAAACATCTACAGTCTGAGTACCTCTCACTAAGTATTTCCCTAAATATTTTTGTGTTGACTAGTCAAATACAATCACAGAATCACTCGAATCTATTTCCACGTTTGCAAGAGCATCTAAAACGTAACAAGCACACAACTAAAAAAATGTTATGATGCACTGAGACTAACATAAGAAGAAAACATCAAGAACAAATGAATCTCCAGAGAGCTGAACCCACTCGTTGTATGTCTCAAAATCACATGACTTATATAGTTTAAAGTCTCATTCACCTAAGGGTTAACATTGTATGCAAGCACCATTTGAGTAGTTCTGCAACTTACCATTCAACCAACATCGCAACTTCTCACGAGATTAGGGATATTACTATCTGGAATCGCATCAGGAACTATATCCGAAATCCTATCAGGAACTAATAACTGTTATGCCTGCTAATGGGATACTATTAGATATCAAAACAAGTACAGTCTAGCGATTACCGCGATTTAGGAAATCGAAATCAAGTTTGTATTTGTTTCTAGTTTCCCCCTTGCACGCACCAATATATACTAAAAATATTTTTTCTCCAGAAAAACAATGCTAGAATTAATGACATAGATGTACATATCTGTCTTGAAATGTTGCAAGAGTAGACGCTGGCTTTAATATTCGTTCTTATTTTATAATAATCCCATCCAATTGCTTAGTGAACATTCATTAGACTTCTCGTGCAATAATAGCAATGCACGTTTGGAAACAATAAAATATAATTATTGTATTTTATGTATCAATGCCATTTAGTTAAAAGATTATTCTGATTGATATAAGTTCACTATATATCTATCATAAATCCCTTAAAAACAACATAATCCAATTAATAAATTTACAGAGTAATTTATCAGACGTCAGAATCCAGGTACATGGAAAAAGATTCTATGCAATCATCTTATCTCACACTTAACCAAAACAGAACTTGACATTACTGCCAATAATTCTGCGAATGGACTAAACCTAATCAACAAAGGGGTGGGATGAATGGGAAATGAAATCCTCATCAGACTGGGAAACAACATTAACCCATAAAAATGGATACGGAGAGAAGTCGAAAGTACAACTCAAGGAAAAAGGCAGAGACGATATTAATATTAATTACTCAAGAGAATAAGCCAGAGAAATAGGAGCAATCATGAGACCGATTGACCACTCCTCATCAGCCTATATCCAGGAAGACGGTCAAGGATGATCGCTGCGAGATGTAACCAAATCCATTTTTGACACCTGCAATCTACAATCCACATGCCGCATGCACATCTCCAAAAAGCCTCAACGTGATCTGATGATGAAACCAAACCCTATCTAATGGAAAATAAAACTTGCGGAAATGACAACAAGAGGGGATGATCCTACCTTGTCAAGGTGAGTATCGAGTCCCCCACGACGAGATCTTCGTGTGGGCTCCTTCGGCTTCGTGACCGGACACCTTGACGTCCTCGGGCAGCTCCGGCGAGCTCAAGGGCAGAGCTCTGGTGTCCTTGGCTTGGGAAAAAGGGTTCCGATCAACTGAAAAATGAAAAGACGAGAGCCGCTAAGTAATGGCCTGACAAATCAGGCTCACTGTCGCTGAGGCGACTACTCAAACCTTCTCGTTGATCAATAAATAACCCACACAAATAATCAAACAATTACGAGCAAGAGTAAAGATTTATTATACCCTACTAAGAATGTATAATGGCAAGCAAGTAGGGGTCGAACACATGACGCAAAGGCGTAAAGTAGGCTAGACAAGAGTCAAGCACCCTATGTGTTGTGAATCACTTAGCCAAGTTGAACCTTTTTTTGGGGGTTTTTAATATTATATTTTATATTTTATTTTTGATTTTCATAATTTTATATTTTGATTTTTTTAATTTCTGATTTTATATTTTCTTTTTATATTTTGTACTTTTTATATTTTCTTCTCTTTTAATAAAAGAGGTATACTAAATAAGAAAAGGAAGATCAAATATTTAGAAAAGAGGTAAAAAATCAAAATTCAGGAAATGAAATATTTTTGTGCTTTTTATATTTTTCTAATGTTTTTTTTTTAATTTTTCTAGATTTTCCTAATTTTTCTGGTATTTTTAAAGGGAAAAATGCTGAAAACAGTGAATAAACTAAAAGGCTGAAACTAAAATGAGGATGAAAAATGTCAAACAGTGAATAATTTTAAAATACATTTAATAAAATAGAGAAAATTCAGAGACAAAAATTATATTTTTAGGATTTTTGTGGAATTTGTAATATTTTTGTGAAGATTTTAGGAGTTTTGCTGTTTTTAGGAGTTTTCTTTTGAATTTTTACTTATTTTGGAATTGAAGTTAAAACACACAGAAAAAACAAAATATATTTTTTTTGATTTTTTCAAAGAAGTTTTATAATTTTTAGGTATTTTTTAAAGCAAACAGAGCTAAGAATGCATGTTTTTGAATTTTTTATAAATATTAAAATGCAATAAAAATACAAAATAAAAATATAACTTGGAAGCACAATGCAACATGAGTGTATGCCTATTTTTTTGTGATTTTTCGAATTTTATAGATGCATGGAATACATAGAGACAACAAAGAGAAACTACACTACTGATAAGGGCATATATGCAAATATCCAGAAGTCTAGGAGGTTAACTGCAATTTTTCTACAAATATATGATGCAATATAAAATTTTACGGACCAAATATAATTTTCTAGACCCGCAGGGGTACCTGTGCAAAATTTCCAAAGTCACGTGCACCCCGTACGTGACCTGACAAGGACCGTTCCGTGATTAATAAAAAACCTGAGGGCTTACTTGTAATTTCACCAAAATAATACAACGTGACAAAATAGTTCTTGAACTAAACGGAAATAATAGAAGCTACAAGGTTCCCTATGCAAAATGTCTAGTCCTTACACGGTGTCATGTGAGGTGACGTGGACCGAGACCAAAGTGTAAATAACCAAACCACATGGATGGTTTTGCAGAATGTCCAAAGTAATTATAACTGTAGATGAATGATTATATACTACTTAATAGATACAAAAATGGTAAGGGTGTGATGCAAAATTACCCACACCTCTGGCAGATTGGACGGTGGGATTTCTCCCACTTAAACACGTGGCAAGCTCCTATGCCTCGATGTCGATTCACGATCCAACGACCGAGATTAGAGGAGCATTGATGATCAAATGGTGAAGGTTCGGGAGATCCTACGACTGATGTTGACCTGGGCATGATCTCATGATCAGACGACGGGGGAGAACATTGGACGAACAGGGACGAAGGCCCGCTGTGGAGACCTTCCTCCGATAAGGGTGCCCCTCTCCGGCGTGCTCTGGATCTTCAAAAGGGTGCCCGAGGCTCCTGCATGTGTCCTTGATGCGCTGGCGGCATCAAAAAGCTTTGGGAGCTACCGGAGCTCTCCCAGGCGACCGGCGGAGCTTAATGCTTCGAGCTACCTCTGACTGGGCTCCAAAATTGCCCCAGGCGCACACTATCATCTGATATCTGCAAGAAAGGGTTACAAGGGTCGCGGGCAAACTGCCGCGACCCTACTAGGGGCTAAAATATGTGATTGTGGCATGGGGGTGTTTCGACGTCGGCCGACGAAACTCGATGTCGTCCAGACGCAAAATCCGAAGGATTTTTCCGATGATGGAGGGCAATATGATGAAGGGGGAGTATGAAAGAGATCTACAGCTATCCTAAGGGTCAGAGGGAGTGCAGAACAAGGAAGAAGCCTTACCGAGGTGGTACAGGAAGATGGCTCCGGCGAGACCTCCGGCGAGGGGATGCATGTCGATTCGACACCGCCAAGACCTCCAAACAAGCGCGACCAGCTCCTGCTGTCACCAGGAAGGGTACTCGGGTGCTAGATCTAGGGTTTAGGGGTGGAAGAGAGATCCAGGTGTGAAGGAAGGTCGGGGGGTTCGTTTATACACGTTGACGGGGCGACGAGAGGAATGAGGGATCTGGAGCACGCCAACAATGCGCCGCCCAAGGAGAGCTGCTGGCGTGCATCATCTAGGATCGAGGAGCAAAAGTGCAGAAGAGATCATCACGAAAGTATGCAAGGTTCATCCTCGAAAAATTTATGAAAACGGGTCAAAACCTACTTCTGACACTGATCAGACCTTGGTCAGAGAGTTGACCGAGGTCAACCAACAAAAGCTTCTGGTTGGTCCATGTGGACCAACCAGAAAATTCCTTGGCAAAAACAATTATTAAATTGATTAAAAATAATAAATGATTTTATTAATTTTGGATTATAAAATAAAAAATGTCTATTATTTTATAAATTATTTTATTATGGTTTTTATTTATTGTTTCAAGATTAGAAATTACAAGTTTCCTTTTATAGCTTATATACAGGCATATTCATCTATGTATTTTAATAATTTATTTTTATTTTGTATATTTAGTTTTATTAATTTTATTTATTATTTTATAAATTTATAACTTATTTTTATAAACTTAAATATATATTTTTATTTTATTTTTTGATGTATTTTGTACACTTAATAAAACATCAGCATTAATTATATAGGTATATGTGCAAGTATTATACATAGGTCTTATATACAAGTATTTTATTTTTGTATTTTCTTTATATTTTTATTCCTATTTTAATACATACATATATTATAAACAATATTTAAAAAATTATAAAAATATAAAATTATAAAGATAATGAATAATCAATAAAATGAATATTTTAATATGTACAAGTATACAATCGGGGTCCAAAACCTAACTTTCAAACCGTAGCTCTGCAAAATATGAAACCACCTTCATAAAATAGCTTATTAAAAATTATACACAATTAAAGGTTTTGATTCATCTAGAGTTTTTATCTGAGAGATACAGATCTCGGAAGTTGGGATTCTGGAAACTTGTTCAGATCATAACATTTTATCTATACATTATTTTTGTAAGAAATAAATTTTGTATTCTCTATTTAATTATCTACAATTTTCATGTTCAAAGTTTCTTTATTTGAAGTATAAAAAGTGAAACCAAAAATAGGTCCCAAAAATGAATAAAGAATGAATTAAGAAAAAGGATTTTTATTGTATTTTGGCCCTTAACTCCCCCTACTTTATTCCTTGTTGACCTAGTCATCTAGATGCCTAGGTCTCGAGGTTTCGGGTCAAAAAATATTTACAATATTTTATTACTTTTCTTTTCTTTTCTTTTCTTTTCTTTATTCTATAATATTGGCTTTAAAAACCGCATTTTGTACACTTCTGACACACATATGCATGGATGCTAAAATGCATGAATTAAGCCAATTTACACGCATTTGTTAGGGTTTTTAAGGCCAAAATGATAGAATAAAGATGTTGAAATGGAGATTCATCATCCCCCTATACTTTCCTTTGCTAGTCCCTAGCAAGCACTTATGTAATAAGTGCAGAAAAGAAAAACAAAGAAAAGAAAGATAAGAAAACTGGATTAAGTTTAATTATCAAACTTGTCTTCACAAAATCAAAGTTTGGAGCTTAAGTCGGGCCTTTGGAATTTTAGTGCGGGCGGAACCTTATTGAGAATCGGATTTGAAATCCAACATCCTTCGAGAATCCCAAAACTCTGCTCAAGGCTCCTTAATAGCCAGGTCAGAAATATTTCAACTAATACGCAAACCTTTATGACTATGAATCTGACTCGTACAGTGTAAGTGATAGTGGTTCTTCCCAACTGAAATGACAAAGAGGCTGATTTCTCCAATATTACAGCCCAATGATTCCCCAATCCAACGACTCATTCCTCGAGGAGCAGGGTATTCCCTTCTATGTTCAAGTGGCAACCAACTCAAGAGGAGAGGGTGAAGAGAAGAATGGACGGTAGCCAGTGTGGCTACCTATCCTAGGATGCAAGACCAGTGTAGTCATGTCATCCAGCTGCATGCTCACATAATTTCACTTTGAAGGTCAAGCTTTCTTATTTGACTATACACATATGTACACTCCGACAGGCATTTTTATTTTTGTACAGACCTGTCCACTTTTTTGGAGTTTTTGCATTTTGCATTTTTTGGATACTATATACAACAACATTTACATAGGGAGTTTTTCCTCTTGAGCTAGTAGACTATCCCTCTTTTGAAGCTTTATTGCAACCCACAATCTCCTGCCCTCAAAACTCATCATCACCGTTGGGTTGGGGTGCACTTCCCTCCCTAGAGGAGGGCAAGAGCTTCCAGCTATGTGTGTCTCATATCGGCAAATCCAACCCCCTCACAACTCCAACTGAGTTGAGCCATGTGAAAGGTGCATGTGTCCAAGTTAGGTCATTATCAACAAGAGTCGTGCACGTGCTTCGAAATACTCTACTTAGGCAGTCAAGAATCCATTGAACCAAGTCTCGTGATCCTCAAAGAATTAAGTCAACTAGACCTGAAGTACCACAATTCCAGCTCCTATAAGGTTCCTGTTAATTAGGTAGATTTGAGGTCCAACCAAGCTCCAATCTTCGTATTTTACTTAGACTCGTTCAGCTATCAAACTCAATCCGAAAAATGCGAATGCTATGCAAATGCTATGCAGAATGCAGAAAATATTTTTGTGATGCCATTTTCAAAAGTTTTGAACTTTTTATAGGTTTTTGAAAAAATGATACATATGCATTTTTTTTTAGATTTTTTCAAATGTTTTTGGATTTTAGTTTTGCAAATGTTTTTGAGATTTTTGAAAACAAAAGGTTTTGGCTAAAAATTAGGTACAAATATTTACACGGGCTTGCATTTACAAGAAATGGATTTTAAGAATTTACAAGGGGTAAGTGGTCAATTTTAGAAATGTTCATATAAAGGATTTTAGGTGAGATGTATATATTCCTGAAACGTATTTGACAAGGGGTTTTCAAATAATTTTGAAAACTATAGTCCAAAATAAATTTTAAAAACAATTTTACAGACATGTACATACATTTGAAAATCATTTTGCAAAGGTTTTCCAAACAGTATATATAGATTTTTCAAATATTTTTACAACTACTTTTCAAACCATTTGCAAATCATTTTTCAAACATTTTATTTAACACAAAGAAAATGATTTTACTATCAAAATGTTTTTACAAAGGTTGAAAACATGTAACAAAATGTTTTCCAAATAGTTTTCAAAAGATTTTTCTCAAAGGTTTTCACACTATTTTTCTAACATTTAGCAAAAAATATATTCACCTAATTTATTAATCAGTAAAGATAGAAAGAATTTGAGGAATGGTAACATCTTTTTGAGGTTTCTTAATGAATTTTATAAGTAATAATTAGCCATAATTATTAGTAAAAATACAAAAGTATGAGTTATGGATAAAGTATATACACAGTATATACGACCCCTTATACTTAGCTTGAGCTATGTCCTCATAGATCAGAGAGAAAAGAGAAGAGATAACTCGTATTGAGTATAGAAGAGTCTAAAGAATAAATGAATAAGAGATGAATGAATAAGTGAATGAGAAGTTGACCGTCCCACTATACTTAGGATCAAATAATCCTAAGTATAGCAGACCATACATAAAGCAGGGAGGGTCAAGGGTGGGAATGAACTGATCGTACTCAGACTGTCTCGCCCTATACTTATGGTAAGATATACCTAAATATAGACAAGAAGAGGAGACAGTGGAGAGGATCTAAAAGAATAGAAGACACCGGGGGGGCACACCCCCCCATACTTAGGACAAAGTACCTCCTAAGTATAGAAGATTGAAAAAAGGGCGACACCTTTTCGATAGATTGAGAAGATAGAAGAGGAAAAGAAGAAAAGAAGAAATGAAGAAAAGAGATAAGAAGATGGAATATGAACAACTCGGGATGCACATCCCCCTTATACTTAGGATAAAGTGCATCCTAAGTGTAGCAGCGATGAAGGGGATGCCATCTTATCAGTAGAATAAGATAGAAGAGAAGGAAAAGAAGAAAAGAAGAAAAGTCATTCAAAAATGTTTTGCTCAGCTTCGCCTTCTTCTGCCACTTTGGAAATATCAGTCTCATCCCTGTATATCACTTGAATAGAGTCAACGACATATATGAATGTATCATGTTCAAGGTAAGGCTTTAGAAGTTGTCCATTGACTACAAATGGCTGTGCGTCAGCTCGCAGATTAGATATCAATACACTTCCATTATCACACACATGCTTAACCATAAATTTCCTGGTCCATTTGCTCTTCAACTTGCCTGGAAAGATATTTAATTTTGCATCAAACAACTACACCTTCTGACCCAGTTCGAAGGACTTGTGGTGGATATGCTTGTCGTGCCATGTTTTGACCTTCTCCTTGTACATTAGGCTGTTGTCTTATGCATAATCTCTGAATTCCAATAATTTGTTCATGTCCAATTTTCGATTATTTCCTGCTTTCTCAGAATCCAAATTATAGATGTTGATGGCCCATAGAGATCTGTGAATGAGTTCAACGGGCAGATGACATATCTTGCCATACACAAGGCGGTAGGGAGACATTCCCAAGGGTGACTTGTACACTGTTCTGTAAGCTCAAAGAACTGAATCAAGCATCTGAGACCAGTTATTGCGATCCTGACATACAAGCTTCTGTAGAATTGTCTTGATCTCCCTGTTTGAACATTCAACTAAGCCATTAAATTACGGGTGGTAAGGTGAAGCAACACGATGTTCAATGCAGAATTCCTGAGTCAACTTCTTCACCTCTCTGTTTATGAAATGACTACTCCCGTCAGATATGAGATTCTTGGGGATCCCGAACTGTGCTATGATGTGATCTCTCAAGAATTGACAGACAGTCCTACTATCGATGGTTCGAGCGGGAATAGCCTCCACCCAGTGACTTACATAGTCGACAACAAGTAGAATATATTCGTAACCTTGGTTGTTGGGAAATGGGCCCAAAAAGTCGATGCCCCATGCGTCGAAGACGTTTGATATCTGAATGAATTTCAGAGGCATCGTGTCTCTCCTTCCTATGGTTCCACCCATCTTTTGACAGTCAGTGCATCATTTGACATAATTATCTGCATCTTTGAATAGTGTCGATCACTAGAGGCCACTCTGAAGAACTTTTGATGCTGTTTGTTTGCCTGAATGATGTACTCCAGAATCTTGATCATGACATAAGGCGAGGACACTTGGAACTTCCTCCTAAGAAATGCACCTCCTCCAGATACAGTCTGCCCGCTCACGAAATAAGTATGGATCCTCCTACTGGTAGAAATGGATTTTAAACAAGAATCTGTCTATTTTCAACTTCGGACAATCCTGTGGGATTTTCTTGGTCACGCGATAATTCACAATATTCGCATACCAGGGAAGCGAGGTGACTGATAGAATTGCCTCATCTGGAAAGGTCTCTGTGATTGGTTGCAGGCTCAGCTTAAGAAATTCCGGCTCAGGAAGCCTTGACAAATGATCGGCACCACATTCTTTACCCCAGGTTTATCTTTAATCTCAAGGTCAAATTACTGAAGGAGAAGGATCCACCGAATAGGGCGTGGTTTGGCATCCTTCTTCTGCTGTAGATACCGAATGGACGAATGGTCAGTGTAGATGATCACTTTTAAACCGAGAAGATAGTATCTGAACTTTTCCAAGGCATGCTAGCAGCTCCTTTCGGTGACAGTGTAGTTTTGCTGGGCTTTGTCGAGCATTTGACTAGCGTAGTGAATTGCAAAGGGCACATTATCTTTCCTCTGTCCAAATACAACACCAATAGCATAATCTGATGCATCAGTCATTATCTCAAAAGGTTGAGTCCAGGTCGACGGCTGCAAGACAAGGGCCTACGTGATAAGTTCTTTCAGCTGATTAAAGGCAAGGAGCACACAATCATCTACAATGAATTCATTTTCCTTGCCGAGCAACTCAGTCAACGGTCTGGCCAATTTGCTGAAATCTTTGATGAATTGTCGGTAAAAGCCGACATGGCCCAAGAATGACCTGACTTGTTTGATGGTTGTAGGTGGCTCAAGTTTAGAAATTACATCCATCTTGGCTGGGTCAATCTCCATGCCGCGTTTAGAAATAACATGACCCCGTACTATTCCTTCGGTCACCATGAAGTTGCTTTTCTCCTACGAGAGCACAAGATTTACTTCGTAGCTCCTCCGTAAGACTCGGTCTAAATAATCCAGACATTGATTGAATGAGTCCCCGTAGACCGAAAAATTGTCCATAAAGACCTCAAGAAAGTTGCCCACCATGTCGGCAAAAACTGCTAGCATACACCTTTGAAATGTGGCTGGGGCATTGCAAAGCCCGAATGACATCCGTCTGAAGGCATATGTACCAAAAGGACAGGTGAACGTGGTCTTCTCTTGGTCTTCAGGAGCGATGGCAACTTGGTTATACCAGAGTATCCATCTAAGAAGTAGAAGTATTCCTTCGCGACCAATCTCTCTAAGATCTGATCGATGAAAGGTAAAGGAGAGTGGTCCTTCTTGGTGGCGAGATTAAGTCTTCTGTAATCCACGCATACTCTCCAAGAGGTGGGTACTCTGGTTGCGATCTCCTCTCCTTTGTCATTCTTTACAATGGTGATCCCTGATTTCTTTGGCATCACATGCAGAGGGCTCACCACTTTGCTATCGGAGATGGGATAAATAAATCCCTCATCACACCATTTCTGTATTTCCTTCATTACAACCTCCCGCAGATTAGGATTCAATCTCCTCTGGAGTTCTCAAGAGGGCTTGCAATCGTCTTCCAAGAAAATGTGATGCGAGCATAATGATGGATTGATCCCATGGAGATCCGAAGTTCTCCAGCCTATTGCCTTGCGTTTGCATTGAAGAACCTCAATCAGACGAGATTCTTGATCTTCTGCCAGATGCGCATTGATAATGATCGGGTACATGTTAAGTTCTCCTGCAAGAAAGGCATATTTCATATTGGAGGGAAAGGGTTTTAACTCTGGCGGGGTCTGAGCTGCTTCAGAAGTAACTTTAGCTATTAATTCAGGTGGGGATATTTTCATCTGTTCGGTGTCCACTATACACTGTTCTACCTTTTCATTCAGTTCGTGGTAAAATGTTTCAATAATTTCCTCTTCATTGCCAATTGTTTAATAATTTGCTCTTGATCTTGAATGCACATCACCCCCACGGAAGTCTCATTAAGCGTGTCAGCAAGCTCCGCATCCTGATCGATAAGGGGAAATTCGACTGCGGTCTCCAATCCCTCGGAACAGAAGAGCTAATGGATCTCATTGTCTTCCAAGAATAAGTTAGTATCTTGAATTTCTGCCAGAAATTCGCAGTCATTAGAATACTCAATGACCCTTGTGCATGATGCAGATGTTCTTTCTGCTGGTGCTCCCTCTAAAGGGGCCACTACTTTGATTGTTTCAGTGCCTGCGCCAAAAGTGATTTCTCCCGTCCCATAATTCACTACTGTATTTGACGTTCGCAGGAATGGTCGTCCAAGTATGATTGGGGTTAGGAGTAATGGAGCGAGGATGTCCATATAAAGTACTACAAAATCGGCCAGCAACTGCTTCCCTTGAACCGTGACTACTACGTCCTCCAACAGACCCCTCGACCGCTTAACTGATTAGTCTGCGAACTACAGAATCATCTTTATAGGTTTGAGCGTCCCTAGCCTGAATTCTGTAAGCAGTGAGGCTGGCATTAAGTTGACAGAAGACCCGCTGTCAAGCAATGTTCGTTCAAATTCCTGATTAAACATCTCACAACGCACGAGAGATGCTCCCATATCTGGCTTCTTATCCGGGAGGTTGCTGATGGCATTGACTGTGGCCATTGTGAGGATATGCTTTTCGGACTTGCCACCATTATTACTGGAATTATGAGGGTGAGGCCTGCACTTGGTAGTGCATGCATCTTTCAATCCTTTCTTTACAGCTGGCATGCACTCAAGAGCTTTCATCAATGGCATGTTCAACACCAAGTTCTGAATAATGATGGCAAGATCAGACAAAGCATTTTTCAAAATTTCAAAATTGTTTGTGTTTTTTCATTGCTTCTGGAAAAGGAATATTTATAGAGTCTCCACCAATGTCATTCAAAACAGTATCCATGTCATTATTTACAGGTAGATGGCAAAAAGGAATAGAATCATCTACAATGTGTGGATCAAAAACTGCAGGCTCAGCTTTTAGCTTTTTCATTTTTCATCTACAATGTGTTGATCAAAAGCTTTCATCAAGATCTTTCATCAATGATGACAAGATCATACAAAGCATTTTTCAAAATTTTCATTTTTTGTGTTTTTTCATTGCTTATGGAAAAGTAATATTTATAGAGTCTCCACCAATGTCATTCAAAACAGTATCCATGTCATTGTTTACAAGTAGATGGCAAAAAGGAATAGAATCATCTACAATGTGTGGATCAAAAACTGCAGGCTCAGCTTCTGGTGCTAGCGTTGGACTCGCTGCAGGTGCAAGATTCCTCCTATCAGGAGCTGTTGCTGGGGCAGATGCAAATGTCTCCAATGCTGGCCTATCTCCATCGAGGCTGCTGCTATCTTTTTGTGTTTTATTGTTTTTTTTTTCATTTTTTTGTGATTTCTGGTTGGTGGTTTTGCTCCAAAAATACTACTTGGCCCTTGCGTCGGCCGGACTAACGATTCTCCATCAGATGTAATATGCTTTCACTTCGCCATCGCCGATGGCTGGAGTGTCCTACCGCTCCTGAGAGTAACCGCATTAGATAAAAAGCAATTTAATTCACCTGAATCTGGTAGGACACAATCGGCTAGCTGCTCCTTGAGTCAGAAATTGTTCAGGTTAGCCTCGACTTGAGCAGGTATGGCTGTCTTCGCAGCCGTCAAGTCGTCGATCTTTTGGTTCATCTCAATCATGTTCTTCATTAACTGCTCGAGGCAAGCAAGGGCCGGATTGATCGGCACAATCTCATAAGAATCCCCCTGCTGGGGTCTAGGATACTGGTATGGTTGGTGAGACTGTGATTGGTAACCTTGTGAGAATTGGTGAAGAGGAGGGTTGGAGGAATACTGAGAGTTCTGCTGGTGATAGGGAGTAGCCGGTTGCTGATGATATCCTTGACTGTGATATCCAGACTGCTGAGGACCATGCTGATAATTCTGCCTCCAGGTGTTTCCTTGAGACAGAGGCTGGTACTGATACGAGGGTTGGAAGGGTCTCCCACCCTGCTACAGCTGGTGATAGGGCCTGTTGCCCATGTTCTGACCCTGGGGATGTCCCCAAGGACGGGTCAGCTGCGCTTCATTGTTCCATACACCATTGATTTCCTGGATCAGTGGCGGGGGTGGAGATAACTGCTCGGAGTAAGCTGGCTGGGACTCTGGATGATATACAACCATCTGTGTCTGCGGCTGTGGGGGCTGCTCTGGAACCTGCACGTAATACACGTGCTGAATAGGCTGGGGCTGTGGTGGAGTCGGCTAAGGGGTTTGATGCAGTGCAGGCTCCTTCTTCTCAGCAATCGGCTGGGCAGTGGTAGACACAACGTTGCATATGTTGGCATTCAAGGCACGAACGAGCTACTCCAGCTGCTGGGAAATCACATTGAGCTTTTCCAAGTCCTGGGTCCTTTTCTCTATTACTGATAATTTTTCGAGGTCTTGCGACCTATTCTTGATGATGTCCACCTTAGACAGATGGCTCCCAATGATACTCAAGTTGGAGCTCTCATCCCTGTCTTCGGTGTGAGAAGCCATGTTCACTAGCTTGTTGATGGCGGTTGGCACCTTCATGTATGCTCAGGACGAGGATTGAGCAGCTTCTCCTTCAGCCATTTCCTCGAAGACATACCACACCACGTCCTCGTCCTTCTTAAATTGGGAGCTGTCGCAAGTGACATCGACAAGCTTTTGGCTTTCAAGTGTGAGCCCACCAAAGAAGTGCTGTACAAGACTGGTCTTTAGGATTTCGTGGTGTGGACCCTTCTCCTGGAGATCCTTAAATCTTTCCCACACTTCATGGATAATCTCGTGGGGTTGCTGACAAAAACCGAAGATACGAGCACACATATGATTCAATCAGCCAAGAGGATAGAACTTGTGGAGAAATGCAGACTTCAACTCCTCCCAGGTCATGACAACCTTCCCTAGGTGGTCGACCCAATATAGGTCCTTATCTTGCAGGCTGAAGGGAAAGGCAGTCATCTTGACTACCCCCAAAGGAATTCCAGGGTAGTGATCAATAGCACATATGCAGCCGAATTTTTTGAGATGAATGTAAGGTTCCTCAGTGGTATTCCCATGGAATGTGGGAAGTAGTAACAAAACTGCGGCTTTAGCTCGAAATGGGCGTGGATTCGTGGAATATGGATCCACTCAGTGATGCGGCCTGCACGGGGATTGTATGTCTCCTTCAGCATCGGCTTTGGTTGCAGTGGGTCTGCGTCCACTCTATCAAATTCGGGTCCTCACACTGAAAATTCATCTTCATGATTGAACTCATGGTCCAGGTTTTGCTCATTCTCCCTTTATCCATCTCTTGCATCAGCCCTCCTCCTCAGATCATTCAGTATCTCTTGAAAGGCGGTCTAGACTAGGGCTTGGTTAGTCAACTGCTTTTGGATTGCTTGTGTGGATGCGAGCAATTAACTGTTAACATCATTCTACGTGGTGTACTACCCTTCCCCTGGATTGACTTCAGCTTCATGTTGGGGCTGTGGTCCCTTCCCTCTTCCACCAACCATTTCAGATTTTGCTTGATTTGCTGGACCGAAATTAGGGTCTCAGTCTGTACATGGAAGAATGCCTCGATCAGTCTGAATTCCAACACCAGATGGAGAAAAATATTCTATGTTAAGGTCAATATAGAACTTTGTTAAGGATGGTGATCTATAAGGAGTGAAATCAATGGCCATCCAAAACGGACAGAGTTCGGGACAAGAGTGATCCCGATTTATTAAAGAAGATAGGGAGTCTAGAGATCAGTTCACGGAGTTCGAACTGGGTTCTCGGGAATTGCCCCAAATTATTGGAGAAGGCGAGCAGATGGAATCGATGTGGGTGTCGACAGAGTCTCGACTAAACTGTCCATTCGTCGCCATCAAGAGGGTCAAGTAGAAGATCGATGTAGATGAAATATACGGAGGTCAACAAGAAACAAAGGGAGTGTACAATAAGCGGGGGTCAAAGATGAGGGAAGCAAAATTGCGCAAATGCACGATGTTTTTGATCTTGACCTTAATGAAACTAATCAAATAAATCTCAAAGCAATGGATTCACCAACTCGCCCCTTGAAGCCGTGAAGGTTTGGCAATTATCTTTGTGAATTTTAGATTTGAATTCAGGCAATTATCTTGTAACAAGTCCTTAGAGTGCTACGCCTATAGGAGCGAGAGTACCGTCGGAAAAGTATCACGTACTTGTCCTCCTCCTTTGTAACTTGTAGTCTGCACTTTTTGAGGTCCTTGTAGCCCTTGTTGGATCCCTACTCAGCCAAAGAAATAGAGGGAGGAAGCTGATAGGCAAAACCAATACTTCAGAACTCGCTCGTAACGGAATCACCCGTGAGCATGCAAGAACCTACTCGGATGCAAGACGATGAGACAAACACCCTCGTGAAGGCATGGCCTATGCTCGTTACTTCGGACAAGGTCAATGCTCTATACAATAGAGAGTCATCATTTCCAACCAAGCCCTACTCGTCTACATACGATTGAAGCACCAATACTTCGGAAATCCAGGCGATACACAAGGCATCCATAGACTGGGTTTTGGGCTCTAATCCTTACGACGTTGCTCACCTTATTGGGAAGGAGACCTTCCAATGCAACCTGAAAATAAATGAGGGCTTTGCTCACCCCAAGGAAATGAGTCCAATTAATCAATTTTATTTAGGTCAAATATTTTTAGCAGTCCCCCTTTTTAAATTTTTTGTGTTATCACTTGTTTTCAGTAGATTCAATACAAGCGCCTAACGATTTTGTCTTTTGTTTGATTCCTACTGATCCAAAAACAGAGGGATAAAGTCGCTAAAGCAATGCAAGGCAACACTAAGATGGAAATCTCACCTTAGTGCCTAAATGATGAATGCTCAGTTAGAAGACTTACAGTGCTTCCCAGCTCTCTCCATACGAGATGCAAAATAGGAATTTATAAACCTATACTATCTAACGATATGCACACAAAAACCTCCCTAAGCAGGCAACTGCTAGCGTGAAGAACCAAATGCTAAACACACAAAATGAAACCTAATAGTCCGGTCTTGGAATCTCCTTGGTGCCCACCATAATTGGTCCTGCCAGCGCTGTATGGAGACTCTCGCGGTGCGGTGGTTCCGAACTAAGTGTCCAACAATTAATTATTTCTAAGTCCAAACACGAATACTATAGGTGCATGCAATGGTTATTAGGTGTTTGGCCTTAGATTACACGATTAAGCAAGCCTAAAAACTAAGGGCTCATTCCAAAAAATAAGGAAAACCAAAATCGAGAGTGAAAACGTGAGAAAACTACGGTGAGCCCCCAAGTGAACAAACAATTGTAACATGGGTCCGAATGTCCAAAGTCTAGGGTACCTGTATTATTACAACTTAATAGGCAAAAGTCTCTCTCTCACACAATGAAAAGTCTAACTATCCTCTCTCTCTCTCTCTCTCAAGTCTCTCATGCTCTCTCCTACCGGCTAGGATAGAATAGCCAGCTCTGCTTCCCAAGGTTGTTCAGGATCTCCTAGGCAATCCTCCTCGGTCCGTGGTCCCTCGCAAGAAAACAAGAAAGAGATGTCAGACATTTTACAATCAATTTATATACTAGATAGAGATAAGCAAAATGGATAAGCAATTAAAAAGCACAGGTCTACCTTACAAGTCGATGCTCCCCGGCAATGGTGCCATTTAAAAACGAAAAGATGAGGGCCACTAAGTAATGGCCTGACAAATCAGGCTCACTGTCGCTGAGGTGACTATTCAAACCTTCTCGTTGATCAACAAATAACCCATACAAATAATCAAACAATTACGAGCAAGAGTTAAGATTTCTTATACCCTACTAAGAATGTATAATGGCAAGCAAGTAGGGGTTGAACACAAGAAGCAAAGGCATAAAGCAGGCTAGACAAGAGTCAAACACCATATATGTTATGAATTAGCTAAGTTGAACCTTTTTTGGGTTTTCGATTTTATATTATTTATTTTATTTTTGATTTTTATAATTTTATTTTTGATTTTTTAATTTCTGATTTTGTATTTTATTTTTATATTTTGTACTTTTTATATTTTCTTTTCTTTTAATAAAAGAGGTACACCAAATAAGAAAAGGAAGATCAAATATTTAGAAAAGAGGTAAAAATAGTCAAAACTCAGGAAATGAAATATTTTTGTTCTTTTTATATTTTTCTAATGTCTTTGTGTTTTTCTAGTTTTTTCCTATTTTTTGGTATTTTAATGGCAAAAATGCCGAAAACAGTAAATAAACTGCAAGGCTGAAACTAAAATGAGGATGAAAAATGTCAAACACTGTCCAAAATTCCTCAAATTAATTTTAAAATACATGTAGTAAAACAGAGAAAATTCAGAGACAAAAATTATATTTTTAGGATTTTTGTGGAATTTTATTATTTTTATGAAGATTTTAAGAGTTTTGCTATTTTTAGGAGTTTTGCTATTTTTAGTTATTTTTGAACTCAAATTAAAACACAAAGAAACAAACAAAATATGTTTTTTTTGGATTTTTTCAAAATGTTTTATAATTTTTATGTATTTTCTAATGGAAATAGAGCTAAGAATGCACGTTTTTGAATTTTTTATAACTATTAAAATGCAATAAATATACAAAATAAAAATATAGCGTGGAAGCACAATGCAACAGGAGAGTATGCCTATTTTTTTGGTGATTTTTCGAATTTTATAGATGCATGGAATAAATAGAGACAACAAAAAGAAACTACACTACTAGCAAGGGCATATATACAAATATTTAGAAGTCCAGGGGGTTAACTGAATTTTTTCCACAAATATATAACACAATATAAAATTTTATGGACCAAATAAAATTTTCCAAACCCGCAGGCGTACCTGTGCAAAATGTCACCCCGCACGTGACCTGACAAGGACCGTTCTGTGATTAATCAAAAACCTGGGGGCTTACATGTAATTTCACCAAAATAATACAACGCGACAAAATAGTTCCTGGACTAAATGGAAATAATAGAATCTACAAGGTTCCCTATGCAAAATGTCCAGTCCTCACGCGCACATGTCATGTGAGGTGACGTGGACCAGGACCAAAGTTTAAATAACCAAACTACAGGGATGGTTTTGTAGAATGTCCAAAGTAATTGTAACTACAGATGAATGATTATATATTAATTAATAAATACAAAAACAACGAGGGTGTGATGCAAAATTACCCACACCTAGGGAAGATCGGACGGTGGGATTTCTCCCACTTAAACATGTGGCAAGCTCCTGTGCCCCGATGTCGATTTGTGGTCCAACTGCCGAGATTAGAGGAGCGTTAATGATCGAATGATGAAGGCTTCGCGAGATCCGACGGCTGACGTTGACCTGGGCATGATCTCATGATCGTACGACGGGGGATAACATTTGACGAACATGGACGAAGGCCCGCCGTGGCGACCTTCCTCTGACAAGGGTGCCCCCCTCCGACGTGCTCTGGAGCTTCAAAAGGGTGCCCGAGGCTCCTGCAGGTGTCCTCGATGCGGTGACGACGTCAAAAAGCTTCGGGGGTTGCTTTCCCATGCAGCCAACAGAGCTTAAAGATCCAAGCTACCTCCGACTGGGCTCCAAAATTGCCCCAGGCGTGCGCTATCCTATGATATCTGCACGAAAGGGTTATAAGGGTCACGGGCTAACTGCCGTGACCCTCCTAGGGGTTAAAAGATGACACTGGCAGTGTGGGGGTGTTTCGACGTTGGGCGGTGAAACTCGATGCCGACCAGACACAAAATTCGAAGGATTTATCCGATGATGGAGGGAGATATGATGAAGGGGGAGTGTTAAAGAGATCTACGACTATCCTAAGGGTCAGAGGGAGTGTAAAACAAGGAAGAAGAAGCCTTACCGAGGTGGCGCAGGAAGATGGCTCTGGCGAGACCTCCAACGAGGGGATGTGCGTTGATTCGACACCGTCAAGACCTCCAAACACGCGCGACCAGCTCCCGCTATCACCAGGAAGGGTACTCGGGTGCTAGATCTAGGGTTTAGGGGTGGAAGAGCGATCCAGGAGTGAAGAAAGGTCGGGGGGTTCGTTTATACACGTTGACAGGGTGAAGAGAGGAACGAGGGATCTAGAGCACATCAACGATGTGCGGCCCAAGGAGAGCTGCTGGCGTGCATCGTGGAGGATCGAGGAGCAAAAGTGCAGAAGATATCATCACGAAAGGATGCAAGGTTTATCCCTGAAAAATTTGCGAAAATGGGTCAAAACCCACTTCTGACACTGATCAGACCTCAGTCAGAGAGTTGACTGAGGTCAACCAAAAGAAGCTTCTGGTTGGTCTACGTGGACCAACCGGAAAATTCCTTGGCAAAAACATTTATTAAATCGATTAAAAATAATAAATGATTTTATTAATTTTAGATTATAAATAATTTTTTTTATTATTTTATAAGTTATTTTATTATGATTGTTATTTATTTTTTCGAGATTAAAATTACAAGTTTCCTTTTATAGCTTATATACATGTATATTCATCTTTGTATTTTAATAATTTATTTTTATTTTGTATATTTAGTTTTATTAATTTTATTTATTATTTTATAAATTTATAACTTATTTTTATAAACTTAAATATATTTTTATTTTTATTTTTCTGATGTATTTTGTACACTTAATAAAATAGAAGGATTAATTATATGTATATGTACAAGTATTATTCCTATGTCTTATATACAAGTATTTTATTTTTGTATTTTCTTTATTTTTTTATTCCTATTTTAATACATACATATATTATAAATAATATTTACAAAATTATAAAAATATAAAATTATAAAGATAATGAATAATCAATAAAATGAATATTTTAATCTGTACAAGTATACAATAGGGGTCCAAAACCAAACTTTCAAACCGTAGCTCTGCAAAATATGAAACACCTTCATAAAATATCTTATTAAAAATTATATACAATTAAAGGTGATTTTGATTCATTTCGAATTTTTATCTGAGAGATACAGGTCTGGGAAGTTGGGATTCTGGAAACTTGTTCAGATCATAACATTTTATGTGTACATTATTTTTGTATGAAATAAATTTTGTATTTTTCTCTATTTAATTATCTAAAACTTTCATGTTCAAAGTTTCTTTATTTGAAGTATAAAAAGTGGAACAAAAAATAGGTCTCAAAATGAATAAAGAATGAATTAAACAAAAGGGATTTGTATTGTATTTTGGTCCTTATTTCCCCCTACTTTGTTTCTCGTCGACCTAGTCATCTAGATGCCTAGGTCTCGGAGTTTCGGGTCATAAAAATATTTACAATATTTTATTCTTTTTCTTTTCTTTTATTTATTCTATAATTTTGGCTTTAAAAACCACATTTTGTACACTGTTTACACACATATGCATGGATGCTAAAATACACGAATTAAGCCTATTTACACGCATTTACTAAGGTTTTTAAGGCCAAAATGATAGATTAAAGATGATAAAATGGAGATTCATCTTCGACCTAACCTAAGTCAAGTTCCTTTCATACCCGTGTTCGGATAAATAGATCCGGGTTCGGATCTGGGTCCGATTTCTAACCCACGATCGTAAAATGGCCATAACTTTCTCGTCTGATATCGGATTTGGACGTTCTTGGACTCATTGGAAAGATCTCGACGAGCACTACACGATAGACTCTCATTTGAATTTTTTAGAACTTTGGATAAGTACATATTTTGCAAATAAGCCCAGACTTTAGTAATTCTTGTAATTTAGTCCCTGTTCGAGTTTTGGGGTTTTACAGGATCACTGACTTCTATTCAATTCATTCCTTCATTCTTTGAGTTGTTGTAGTATAGAATCTTTTCACTTTTCTATACGTAGCACGAGTTATGTCTTCCTTTGTCACTCTTTTGATCACTATGAGGATATAGTTCAAGCTAAGTATGGGGGGGGGGGTATTGTATATATTGTATATATACTTTAGCATAACTCGTATTTTGGGGTTAATAACATGTTTATTATTTATAAATTTGGTAAAATTTTTTTTGAAAAATATTTTCAAAAATGTGTGTAAAATTTCTGTAAAAAGTTCTGTAAAAAATTGTTAAAAAAACCTTTGTAAAATAATCTTTGTATAATTTTTTGTAAAAATGTTTGTAAAATATTTTTTCGCATGGGTTATAAAGTATGGGTATATCAAGTAGTTGTATATATGTGTTGTAAATTATTTGTAAATAAAACCTATACTTATTTGTAAACTTTATACATAAACTCTTATGTATAAAATCCCTTTATGAAATTGTTGTAGATAAAATCCACTTGTAAAAATTGTATATAAAACTTGTAAATAAAACCCTTGTAAATAGGTACATATTTTTGTAAATATTTGTAATTTTCTTTTCTTTTCTTTCTTATTAAAAATACCATAAAAATTGAAAAGATAATAATTCTTTGAAAAAAATTTCAAAAAGATTTTGTCTTTTATTTTATTTTATTTTCAAATATTTTGTATTTATTACATTTACATATGCATTTTTTAGAATAGTATTGACATTTAAACTATTGTGGAATAAAATTGAAGGATGGAGCTTAGTCTAGACCTTAATCCACTTAATTTCAGAGGAACCTTACAGGAACTGAAGTTTAAACTTTTTAAGCCCTAAATATTTAATTCTTTATGTCCACATGACTATGTTCATATGTCATCTCGATTGGTCTAAGTAGAACACTTAACAATGCATGCATGATTCTTCTAGATAGTGACTTAACTTGGATAAGACTTTACACGTAGCTCTTCATGGATGAGGTGGTGAGGGGGGCGAATCCTTTGGCTTGGGGTAGCACACAGGTGTCTAACAACTAGTGGGAACATTCGTCTTCCTCTAGGGAGGGAAGTGCATCTCAACCTGGTCTAGTGGCATTGAGGTCTAACGACAAGATGATGTGGCTTGCAATAATGCTTCAAAAGAGGGATAGTCTACTGGATCAAGAAGAAAACTCATTATTTACATGATGCACATTGTAGATATGTTGTATATATGCAAAAAATTGCAAAAACTCCAAAAAAGGGGACACACTTGATTGACAAGTAAACACCTATCGGAGTGTATATAGTTGAATAAGCAAAACTTATGTCAATCGATGTCTCATCTCAGGAAGCTTGCAGCTGGAGACTTGGCAACACTGGTCAAGCTCCAAGGGATACATGGCTACACTGGCCACAATCCTTTCTCTTCTTTCCATTTCTTCTTGAGCTTATTGCACTTGAACTTAGAAGGGAATGCTCCGTTCCTTGAGGAAAGGGTTGCTAGATCGGGGGACTAGAGTTATCTTGTTGAGGGAGGCTATTTCTTTTCTATTTCTGATAGGGAGCTATATATCACTTACACAGTACAAGGCCATAGTCACAAGAGTTTGCGTATGTGGACTTGTTTTGACCTGGGTATTGAGGCGACCCGAATAAGAGTCTTATGGAACTTAGAGTCCGTTAGGTTTTAAGTCCAATAAGGTTCTGGCAAACTGATAATCTAAATGTTTGATCTAGCTCCATACTCCAATTTTATGAAGATAAATTTAATAATCAATGTTGTTCTAAGTTCTTTGCTTTTTCTTTTCTTTATTTCCTTTTCACTTCTTTTTCAAATAAGTGTTTGCTAGGGGACTAGAAATGGTAAAGTATAGGGGAATGATGAATCTATGATTCATATCCTTTATTCTTTTATTTTAGCCAAATTCCCTATGCAAAACCTCTGTAAATATATATCAAATACAATAAATTAACATTGTGCATGCATTTCTTAATATTGTGTAATTAACATTCTTTTTAATCAAAATAAAAGAATAAAGAAGAAAAGAAAAATAAAGAAAATAAAATAAGGATGTATTTTATTTAATAAATGCATACTGACCCAGCTCGAGAGAAGGTCAAATATTGACCTGATCGACAAGGAATAAAATTGGGAGTCCGTATTCATTGTATATATTTATCACTACTCATCATGTATACATCTTTCACCTATTTTGATTTCTAAATATAATAATCTTAAAATAATTTACTTTTCGTAATAAAATTTGTAAATAAAAATATAAATAATAAAAATAATTGCAAAAATTAAATTGTGTACAATTGTACAACACCTATACTTGTATTTATTTACTTCTATTGTATATAAATTGTATGTATACATATTTTATTTTTAAACTCTTGTATATACTCCTAATAGTTACCTAAAATTGAAATAAAATTTATAAAATACAAAATAAAAAATAAAGTCAACTCTTCATTGTATTAGAAGACCAATAGTATATATATTACATAATATTAATTTATTAACACTTGTAATTAATTTGTAAAACAATTATATAAAAATATATTTTATATATGATTTCCATTATTTTGTAAATAAATAAGATATAAAATATAGTTTACTTTTGTAAAAAAATCAAATAAAAATACATGTATATAACATATGTGTATATTATACCTGTACATAACCGTATATATAATATATACCATAATATACTTATTATGAAAAATTGTAAAATAACTAACATTTTTAATTTTATAACTTTTCTTTTTAAAATCATTTATTATTTCTAATTTAGTTTTCTTTTATTTTGTATAGTTCTAATTTTTGATTGGTCAACCCGAGTTTGCTGGCCCAGAGCAACCCTCCCTCTTCCAAGCACGACTTGAGTAGAGCTCCGTCGAGCTTCTTTTATCCCATTTCTCTAGCCACGGTCCGAGCTTCGTTTACTTTATTTTCTGTGCCCGATTGTTGCCCAAGAATCCGTGACCTTCACGGATCCCTAGACATTGTCGGATGCCACTCGGATTGTGCATTTTCGCTCGAATCTTCTTGATCCTTGGGAATCCTATATATTGTCTTCTTCTGCTTGCACCATACCCCAGCTTGCTCCTCGCCACACTTTGATCCACCAAATACCTCTGGGATAGTGACATGATTCCCGAGAGCATCTTGGTGCTCGATTTGGTGACTTGTAGAGTACAACTCAGCTCGTGGTTGGATTCCACCACTATGATAAGCCACCTCAACATTCCGCAGTTGGGTTGAGGCTAAGACCCTATAGACCACACTGTCTTTCTTCGCCTACCAATTCCATAGAATCAGGTCCAGGAATGCACGAGGAGTCAAATCGTCCCCTAGTTGACATGACGGAGCACCTCTAGGTGTTGTAGCTTCATTTTCCACATCCAGCCATTCACTGCCCCATCTAGGACTTCGACCTGATGCATATTACCTTCCTGAGGGTGCTGGATTTCTCAACCGGCTGATCCGAGCTCTGTAGCATGAGATATCCTCGATCGAAACTCGACAACCATTCCCTTCTTTACAGTTCAGCCCTCTTTAGCACTGTTTGATGAGAAGCTCTGTGCTAGAATAGATCGTGACCATCCATCCACGCTACCATCAGTGATGTTGGATCTTTTCCAGGAGCATTTGACACTGACGTCTCACCTGCCATTTGAGCCGCCATATCTGCCCACCAATGGTCATCAGTCTCGTACGTAAGAGCATGCACCCCACATGCTCCAGGGGTATATTTCCCTTTTACCCTTGTATTTTATGCTATTTCCATTTAGTATAATAAATTTAATAATTAGTTAAAAACGTTTGAAGTTAGAACCTTGCATTTTATTATTTGCATTTTATTCTAGTTGAGTTGAAGTCATATGCATGTACACCTTTTTCTATGGGTATTTTGCAAACATGACCCTATGATTTTGATTGGGTAATGAAATAGAAAAAAAGTTTTTGAAATTGCAAATATACCCCTCTGCGCTTGAGTCACATGTTTAGCATGATTTTACTGGATTATTTTAAATGGGCCCCTTATAGTTTATTGTTTGTTAATCTTTGTCCCTAAAACTTGGAATAGTTGCATAGAGGACTTTGTTCACTATTATAGTTTTATGCACTTTTATTACTTGCAATGAATATTAATTCGGATCAAAAAATTCCATAAAAATTCCTTGAAACTCCTGTTATTGTGTTATCTGAGTGGTAATTTTGGTTTGTCGAATTTCTCTTATTTATTATTATTAAGAATTCAAAAACCATCTAAAAAGTCCATGTTTTCCTTTGAAAATTCATAGAAATTCGAAAAATACCATAAATATTCTCAAAATATTAGACTAGTCTTGTTTTGATATATTTGATTATCTGTACAAGTTGCATTTCATTTGCTTTTATAAATCCATAAAAATTTGTAAAACCCTAAAAATATCGTAAAAAGCATGTAAAATTACTAAAAAAAATCCTAAAATTGTATTTTTAGTCTCTAATTGTAGATATTTTCATATAGTTTTAATAAAATTGGTTTATAGGTGTTTTGAGCATTTTTGATTTTTTTAATTTGAGAAACACTCTTGACTATGCACTGGTTGGTTATTTTCTCAGTTTTGATTTTTATAAGATCCCAAAATAATGTCTAAGCATCGAACAGATGTAGTGGCTTAGAAAGTTAGGGCTTGGGAGTTATAATATAAAAAATATGAATATATAAGCATATGTATTAATATATATGTAAGTCTGTACTCAGTGCTGATGAATATGAAAATTAAAAGCTTAACGGAAGAATTACATCATTGGAATTGATGTGTATTGAAATGGATCCTGAAAAGGATCGCATGTTACGTTAAGAATGACTTGGAGTATATACTATAGGTCAGACATGAAATTTGTAGGTTTGTAAGAAGAACACCCGTATTGGCAAGTCAGACCTAGGTGGTACACGATTGCTTGGATATGTTGAGCACGCAAAATAAATTACTTGCAACGTGTGGTACGTGGCTACCATTAGGCAGATTGATTGATAGAAGATGTGTTCGTGCTATGTGGAGGCGAAAGTGCTTGGATAGTGACTGGATCACGATAACATGTGTTCGAAGCTGATGAAGGATTGGATGAGGTGAAGTGTGGTTTCATAAGCTCATCATATCAACATAATATCCAATCCCAAAGTATCCACATCAGAGTCCTTGAATGGTGAGGTTTTCCCTGGACTAATCCCTGACGTGGAATAGAAGGAATAAGACTTAAACTAATGAGAGGGAATGAAACTTTCTGGTATAATAAGTTTTGCTAAACTACACTACTTGTTTACTTTTCTCTTCTTCGTTACTAAGCATGCGCTAATCTTCATCCTATGATTTGTGGAAACAGAACAGGTGCCGGTGATCCATCGCAAGGACTTTAATAATCCAACCAGCTAACACAATAGACATCCCGCCTGCCATAGTAGCTTTATTCTATAAGGTAGTTGGTAATCTTTTTGTGTATTTCCTTTCTAGCCGATGTGCATGCAAATGATTATAGTAGGATAATGTATCATGAAAACTTTATTTTGTGTATTAAAAACT
This sequence comes from Ottelia alismoides, assembly GCA_037367405.1. Lineage (NCBI taxonomy): Eukaryota > Viridiplantae > Streptophyta > Magnoliopsida > Alismatales > Hydrocharitaceae > Ottelia > Ottelia alismoides. Next base: position 516,087 of record JAZKJV010000228.1, read on the forward strand.
TATTTAGAGTATTTTTGTAGAATATTTCTGAATGTTAGTTGTGATTGCTGAATAAATTATTTCTGAGTAATCAGATTTGGATATGGGGGATCCGACAACTAGGAACTGGGGTCGTGAAACTAACTCCCCATAATCGAATGAGAAACTTAATGATAAAACCCTGAAGGAGACACTCTAAACAGATCTGAAACTTCGGGTTTATTCCAAGTCTTATAGTATGCATGATGTACATTTAGTAAGAATATCTGAGGGTGATGTGATCATAAACGATTGTATAACCATAATGTTTCCATTCAGAGGGATTGATGAAATTTAGATGCAATGAGATAATTAGATTTATGTTTTGATTTAATTAAACATCTATGGAAGGTCCCCGAGATGTGGATTTGAGATATGATCTCAATATCCAAGTCACTATATGTGGAACGTACAATCACCCTCTCCTTATTTCCATGTATCCGTGGAGAAAGCACATTATTCTTGAAAGAGTTCGAGGATACTTTCATTGTTGATAATGTTCTTGAGCATTTAGGAAAAAATGATAGTTAAATGTGATTTAATATCATGGATAATATGAATTTAATTCACACTATTTGACCATATAAGGAGAGCTATCTATGATAATTAAATTATATTTAAATACCGAGGATGTGAATAATATGAATGTGATTCATGTTATTTGGGCACATGAGAAGAGTCATCTTGGATAATTAAATGTGATTTAATTATCAAAAATATGATTAATATGGATATCTCTATCCATAATAATCATGGATATTATAAATATGATTTATAATATGCTTACGATATTTAATTACAAATTATATATTGTTATGAATTGGATTCACAATAAACAATTAATTGTAATTCTGATTTACATATTATGTTGGATTTGTGAATATGAATCATATTTATCAATGGCATGATTCATGTTTTCAAAAATTTAATTTTGAATTATTTTTGTGCAGATAAAAGCAATAATAGTTGTTGCATTTTGATATATATGTATATAATAAATATTTATTAAGAAAGACAATACCATCAACAAAGGTGATAGTCCACCTTAACCAATTCAAATGGGGACAACCACCCTTTTCTTGGGGTGGTGGTTGCATCTCTTATTATATATTTATTATAATTGAAATTAAAATGAATTACTCTGTATCTTGATAAAGGTATATATATTTATAAATTATTTTAATTAAATTATTTGTTGAAATTTGTAGCAACAAAATAAGGCCATTGATTAATAACCTCTTAATCTAAACTTAAGTGCACATATGGATTGAGATCGATGTACATCCAACTAGTATAAAAGGAAGGGTAGCCCTTACCTTTTAGAGAAATAATCATTCCAAGAGGAATTAAACTCTCCATATCTCTCTCGTATCCCCCCTTCTCTCTATCAATATCGTGGCCGTCCACATATTGACTGGGAGAAACTCGCAATCATCGCGACACCATTGTGCTGTCAGATTGAGTACTTAGGGATCTTCGTCTCCTTCAATACACCTCGCTCGTGGGGAAGAAGTTGGATATCATGAGATGAGATCAGAAGATTCACAATGTGGATCATTGTCTTGATTGTGAGGAGTACATGTTTCATCAACGCGCTCGTAAGTGTCTCCTCCGTTGGATCAGACTTGAGTCAGGAGGTCTAATCATTTAGAGACTCTATACTAACCACACTTCAAGAGGAAACAATAATACCCTTTTATAGTTTAGATGAAACTATCTGAGATATGTTCTTGGATCATTTGGTTTCATCATTCAATTTTTTTAAAATTCCGTTGCCCTGAGCAACTAGTGCGACTAGTCGCTCCCGATTGCATATGATGAAATCTTTAGGCTTCCATGATGTGAATAATGTTTTCCCCATAAACTTCTAGTGGTATTAGAGCCATAGGTCGGAGGTTTCAGATATGATCCAAAAACCTAAAGATGACATGAATGTTTTTGGTTGTGCGAATATTTCTCGCATCTTTTTCGAAAATCCTATTTTATACGAGCTTTCACCCTGTTTAAGTGATTTTAAACGTGAGTTTATCACTTATATTATGTTTCTCATATTATTATCAAACCGTAGGACTTGAGTTTACAATATTTGGAATCCGTTTGCTCAAGTTATGATCGTTTTTGTAGACATGTGTCCTTATTACGATAATTGTATTTTAGAACATAACCACGAGATAACCACGATTTTAAAATACCTAGAAATGTGTGTCTATCACTTGGATTCTGTTGTAAATAAAATAGGCAAACAAGGGAAACTTATTATGCATGATTTGGAGTTTATTTTCTCAAGATTGGTTAGTTTCAGTAAATATGCATCACTACTAAAAACTTAACAAATTTGAACAAGAATCTTGTGATTATCATTCAATTAATTCATGAAAATTAATTTTTAATCTCGTAGAATATTTATTTATTAAGTATTTGTGAAATATTTAATAAATATAATTATTTTGGATGACCATAATCAATATGATACGATAATTGATCTTGATCGATTTGGTTATTATGAACTTTCCAACAAACATTGATACTTGAATATGAATGGGGGTTTGTTTAAAAAATATACTTATAATATTAAAAAAAATGGTTTTTATAAATATTATATGGTATAACTTCGATTGAATACCAAATATCATCTTACATACAATATGATCAAATCACATTATCCTGACCAGAGGCAGATATGGTGTCTAGTCGGGGATCGTTGGGATAGCATGTTGCTCCGTAAACGATTTCTCCCACATCCTTTGCATACTGTCTATGACAAAAGTTGAAAGGATAATGCTTGACATGATCATGAGGTATTTTTTCTAATTATTAAAATTTAAACAGTACAATTTTGGGATTATGCTGTCCTTCAAGTAACAATCAAGATTGTTTGTTGGATATTGATTGGATCATTGAGTTAATATGATTAAATTAATTATATAATAATTATCATAGTTTATATTTACATATATATTAGAATTCTCTTGGAATAAATATTCATAATAAATATGATCCATAATGATTAATTAAAAATTGAATGGGATATGGAGGATCACATAAGTGACATCCATGATCTCCCATAAAGGCGAAGGGTTCCATTGCCATGGATTGTATATAGAAGATGTTTGTCTGAAGTGACAAATCCTGCATATAATCGCACATGGATAGGGCTCTTTGCTTCTTGACGAGTCCTAAAATGCCCTAGTTAATTCTTGCAAATTAACGATCATATATGTGTTATCGTGTTGTAGTCGGGCAATCGAAATCAATCAATAAACAAACACAATTAATTAATCACTTAATGCAATGATGGTTTATTGTTTATTGAAACTGGGCAATCCCCAGAGTCGAGGAGGAAAAAGAGGGTCAGAATTAATCTCTAAATAATCTAGAAATTTGGTTTTCAAGGAAAGAATGAAGAATATTTTGATGTTTTTCTCTTTTCAACAATTTATGGGTTTTTTATTTAATATGTAATTAATTGCAAAAAAATGACGCATGATTTTTATAAAATAATTTAATACAGGGATAATAATGCTACTCTATGAGGTAACAATAAATAAGTGCAATTTTTTTATGATTTTTAAATGATATGCAAAATAATGAATGTGGGGCAACAAGCCAAGTCGATTAATCCAAATAGCCTCCCCCTTATTTAATCTTAGAGATAATTTATTAATTAATATCAAATTAATCTCCTAATAAATGTTCCCAAATCAGTACACAAATAATTGAGCAAGAAATTCAATGAATGAGAATAAATATGCCCAAACTGAAAAAATAGATACTCATTTAATTAATGAAGATAATATCTCGAAAGTAGAACATCAATTCTAATAAGAAAGGCAATAATTCAAGGATCAAATCGACACCGAGAACATAACAATCCGATAACAAATGTTCAAGTTATGAGAAATTGAATTTTAAGGACCTATATGTAAATAAAATAAATAAAATACTTACTGTTTTACCCCTGGAAAGGATATTTATGTAATTTCCAAACACCACTGGGCCTCCTCTAAAAATTACTCATGGTGAGGGTGTATGTGTAATTCAGGGAAGCTCTAGGGGTGGTGATGCAATTTGCCCGAAGTGTCACGTGTCTAGCACGTGCGCTGACTTCACCGGACTGGCAGGGAATTATGTGAAAATGCTGAAATCTAGAGGGGGGTAGGGTAATCTTCCTCCGTGCACGCGGGGTACGTGATATTGGTGCGGATCGAGAGGAGTTACAGATATATAAACCCCTACGTGGCAGCTGGTTATAGCTTCGGTGGAACCGAATCTCCTTACTTGGATGACAGGTCCGAGGTAAGTCGATCTGTTCGATGAGGCTTGATCTGATGACCCTAATTTGGGCAGCCTTTGACGATCCAGATCACTCGAGTTCTTGATCCAACGAGGATCTAGATCTCTGCACCTGGGTCTACGTATTGTAGGGCGATTAAGATGTCTTGCACCTGCTAGTAGATGGAGCTCCATATGGTGGTGGTGATGGCAAGCACATAGATGACGGTTTGTTAGTGGAGGTCCTTGGCGAGGTTCAAAGAAGGCGGTGGAGCAAGCTCCCGATGCGCGATCTGAGGCAAAGGTGCAAGTGTTCGACAAGCGAGCCACAGTGGGTGGCGAGTGGAGAGGCAGTGTAGTGCAACGAAGGCGGAGGTGGTACTATGCATCTAATGGAGACTTGATGGGTGAGGATGGTGGGGCTCCTATAATGTAGAGGATAGGAGCAAAGTCAACGAGTGGTTGTAGGAAGTAGAAGAGAAGGCACATGGGAAGAATGAGTGGGTGGAAGTGAACGTCGATGCTGGAGATGGTGTGATCGATGATGATGGGTGCGAGAGAAGATGGATGAATAAAAAGAAGAGGAAGTTGGGTGAATTACCTAGGGGTTCTGGAGGAGCAGAGTCTCTTCTCTTCGGTGACTGCTTCAAGAGGAACGACGAATTCCTTGAAGCTGCAGCTCCTTTGGAAAAGAAGCTTCATGAGAGAACCCGTTGATCTAGCTTAAGAGATTCTTCCCAGATGAAGAGACCTCTGTCATCAGTGCACTCTTCGTCTATATTTCTTATTTTGGAATAAATATTTAAGGGAAGATATCGATGGATCTCGTCGACGACGTGATTAAATAGGAGGAACGAGGAGAGGATTGGGGGTCAGCCTTTGAGAGGAGGGGATAAGGTTGGTTTGAAGGGATATGGTGAGAGGTTGCAGATGCTTCTTCTGGTTGCGATGGAGGTGGCTGGAGATTTAGGGGTTGGTCGTAATATTGCCTAAGACAGGGGAGCCAAGAGTTGGAGGTTGGAATATGTAGAAGAGGCGATGGGTTTCAATTAGGCGTAGACTAGGGAATGGCGAGGGAGATAAGGTGGAGAAGTAGTTGGTTGGGACGAATATGGAGGTGGTTATATAGAGAAAAGATCAGAGAGGATAAGGGGGTAGTGTCTCAGCTGATGGGCACAGCGAAGCGGAGGAAGGCGGTAGAGAGGGAAGGTAGTGCAACGGAGGAAGGTGCTGGAGGGAGAAAATGTCCCACACGTGAGGAGGAAAGAGCGCACGAGGAGTATTAAAAAATAATATTAAAATTACAATTAAAATTGAATTAAAATAAATAATAAATAAATAAATGAAATAAAAATAAAAAAAGAAAAGAAAAGGAAAAAGGGGTAACACGTGGTGGCTCTAGGAGATGCTATGTGTCGCTCTCAAAAAAATCAAAAAAATTCAAAAAGGAAAATAAAAAAGAAATAACAAATGAGAAAAAAAGCGATTAACATGAAAGTTTCTCATCTCGATGAGATCTACAACTTTCATGAAGGACCAAAAACCAAAATAAACCATCCGTACAAAAAAAATTTTGGTGGCATCTTATAGATATAAAATACCACATTTTGTGTTTTGTCATTTTTTATCATTTTAAATAAGATAAAATTCAAAATAAATTCCAATAAAATATAAAATAATCATTTACAACTTAATCTACTTTTTTGGATTTTTAATAATTAAGAAAATAAAATGATAAAATAAAGGGGTCATATGTACAATATACAATACGGGCCCAAAATCCAAGTTCCACATACGAACTCCGATTCTTTCGAATTTGATCATGTTTTGAAGGTAAGTGAACGTACATTAATTCAAAAGAAAGTAGGGATTCATAAGAGACTGTACAAAAGAGATATTTATGTTTTAAGGCTTTTAATCTTGAACTAGGAATTGGGTTTTTTTGGTCAATTTTGCAAGTGTATTTTTTTCTATTTTCTCTTTATTCTTGTTAGTGATATGTACAAAATGGATGTGTTTGAGGTCAATCGGAATTAGAATGAATTAACAAAAAATTAGTAAAGTTAGCTGCTTTTCATGTCATTTCACACTTGGATTTTTGGCACCTTATTTTATGCCATGATGCATGATAAAATGCAATTATAATATTCACATGCATGAATGTTAATTATGCAAATTAGATGACTAAATGCATATGAATTTTGAGGAATAGAGCTTAGTTGATCTCTTTTAGAATGATGAATCATAGATTCATCATCCCCCTATATTTAAATAATGCTCATCCCTGAGCACTAGAGAATGAATGACTTAATCGGATTAATCCTGGATTGTGCATGTGAAGTATAAGACTCGATCCATTGAAAAATATTGGTTTAGTGATCCAAAAATTCCGATCTGAACCGAGCTCTAGTAAAGATGTATCCAACTTCTCTAACTCTGAGACTCTCTTTATATACATATATAGTAATGATATGACTTTTAGTATAGACTACAATCACTAGAGTAGAGTCAAAACGTCACCCAAAGTTCCTGTCTAAGAGACTCTCCTACGAACCCAATCCTCAACACTTGTATCACTATATGATACAAAGCCTTTTGTGGGTGCTATCCTGACTCCTGGTCCTAACAGCTTTGGTCCAAGTGGACATTTTGAAAAGGTTGGGAGTGCTCGCCTTTGGTGGAAGCTTTTTGAATTTGTATTTGTAACGAGAGAGCCTTTCTTTGTATTTGAATGAGAGAACTTCTCTTGAAATTTATTTTATTGGCTGCTTTTACCAAGTTGGCGCATACTGATAAACAATTTATTTAGTTTCATCACACCTTGGCACATAGGTTTATATCAAGAGATTAGTACAATAACCTTGTTCTCATATTGGATGAAGGTCTTGACTCTCAGGTTTCATGAAGCCTTTATCGATTTTATTCCATCCTCGAGAATCATAAAATAAGGTCGAAACTCAAATCCCTCATCCCAGTTTCTCAAGTGAAATCCCAACTCATCTCATCAGAACTACAATCATGCGTGGAGGTGTTGATCATATTCTCAAAGGTTGAGACTAAGTATGCAGTATAACACATAAATCTTTTAAATTAGGGAATTATGGATAATTAAGTCATAGACCCTAATGATTAATGATGGTTAACTCTGGATCTCAATCTTGGAAGCCAAGCGTTACTTCACAAGTCCCGTGTGAAAGTGTGAGTGCCAGGAATACATCCAATTAAGAATGCATGGATGACATGCATATGAATGCAGTGGTGAATGAATAAGAATCAAGGTATTTTTTTATTTTTATTTTTTTGAAGTTTTATAATACAAAAGTTGGATAAGGAGACGATTTTAAATTTTTTTTCGAAGTTAGTTACGAACCTCATAAATAAACTATAGTCTTACGTGGAAGTAGAGCTATGGGTAAAATATATACATAGTATAAATACAACCCTGTACTTAGAGAGTGCCATGTCCTCAAATCACAAAAAGCGTAAAGAAGACATAGCTAATGCTGAGCGTAAGACAATGAAAAAGAAAATAAGAATAAAATAATGAGTGCAGATAGTGAGGAATAGAATGATGAGTAAATACCGATGGCATTGGCCCCCCCATACTTAGGCCTTGGCTTAGGTATATAAAGAAGATGTACAAGGGAATCGATGGGGGCAGGAGGAAGGATGACCAATGGTCAAGGAGGTTTATGGCCGATTTTTTTGATATATGTGGTGGAAGGGGATACTTATAGATAGAAGACGAAGTAGAAGTTTCCCAGCCATCGTTGGAGTTTCCCTCAGAAGAATAATACTGAAAGGTGGAGGAACTCCAAATATTCCTATTCTTGAGATGCTTTCTCAAAGTTCTTTCAGTCTTAAGTTCAATAGATTCGTCCTAGGATGAATACTCTGATGAACAAGTATGAGTCTAGTCATAACAAATTATTCTGGTGTCCTAGAAGAAAAATAGTAAGCAGCAGGGAAAGTCCAACATGGGTCGACATACGACTGCTTGCTCCGATAAGTCTCTAGAGCATCTGAACTGGGCTTATTCATATAGATTTCCTCAACCAGACCTGACAAGGAATCCTCAAAATATTCCTTCCCGGGCATGTCGAAGGTAACTCTCTTAGTCAGTTTTCTAGAACCCGAAGCATCAAGAGGAAGATGAGAATGATATGACTTTAGGTGTTCGGGGAACACCTCGAGGAATCAATGCTCTAGTTCTTCTTACTAGATAATCGACTAGAGGAAGGAGCAACCAATTTATCGGGATGGGTCAATATGGTCCTGGTTATCTCTTCTGGTGGCAGTCCAGGAGGTGAGGTGCTGACAATCAGGTCATCATCAGATAAATAACCAGTGTATATTCTTCCCTGGTCAACAAATGTCTCGTGTATGGTTTGTCTGTAGTATGTGGAGAGGTCTTATTATATGAAAGGTACAGCTTCATGGTCTCCTTTATGTCATGACTACTGGTCTCTTTTTTGGCTGTCTCAAAGTCAGGTGTGTCCTTGATATTTTTATCATTTTGTTTTAGTTCGGAAATTTGATGTCTTGAGTCTCGCAATTGATAGTCGCTCTAACAGAGGCTAATAACAGCTTTCTCAAAATGGTGGGAGACTCAAATGACTCTCCTTGGTTCTCAATATCCAGGATAATGAAGTCTACTCTATATTTGACACCTTGAAAGTTCAGGGCGACAGAAATATTCCTCTTGATCTTTTTATGGATCAGTCAAAAAATTGAACGATTACTCTTGTCTTTTTGAGCGGTCTGAGTTTGAGTTGGTCAAACTTGGACTTTGGAAGGATATTCAGGGTCGAGTCATAGTCAATCCGAACATGAGTAAACTTGATGTTCTTAATTTTCACAAGTAACTCTAGTCAACCATTTCACTATATGGCTTTTGCTTTTCTTCGTCATCACCATTGAATTGGCCATAGTAATTAAATGGATTTAGTTCTAGATCTCTTTCTGCCCATCTTCTTGGGTGAAAATCGACTCTTTACAATCTTCGAAGATTGGGCACATATATAGCTTTGAAGAATGGAAGCTCTAATATTAGACTTTTACAAAATTCTTCAATATCTATGTTTTCCATTTTTTTGAAATTTTTGTTTTTTTTATAATTTTCACTAGAGATGGTTAGTGGATTGGTTAGGTATGTGTGGTATCTGTGTGTGAAAAATTTGCACGTGATGTATCTCGGGTTTGCTTTCCGGTGTTCTTAATTCTCCTTGGTTATTTAACATGTCTTGCGCTCTTTGGATGATTTTATCTAGATTTTCTATTAAAGCATCAGTTTTCTGATTGATCTGAGATATTTCATTCGATATCATCCCATGATTTGAATATGAATGACTGTACTCGTCATGTCATGATTCCGACATGTAATCCTGAGTCGATTAATATTCATTCTCGGTGAACGTGGTCTGGTCATGAGTCCTATTTCCTTGACCATAGATGTCAAATGTTTCATCGAAGGAAAATTGATCATACTTGGGATGAGATTCATCCCTAGTAGAGGGTGGTTGTAACAATGAATCATCAAACATAACCGGGTATTGTATTCTTCTATCAAAGTCAGTTACGCCCATGTTTATCCTCGAATTCGCTCGCTCCATTGATTACGCATAATCAATGTTTGTTTCTAATAGCGGATCATATCTCGTAGTATCAACCAAGGGTGGATGTGTGGGTGGGAGGATTGATGATTGGGAGGGAGGGACCTATTCCAAGAAGGGGTTCCTTTGAAGAGAGAATGTGGACGAAGATTGGGAATTTATCTTGTAATCCTGACCCACAGAGTCTGGGTATGAATGGTAAAACTCCAACATCTTTGAAAAGGATGGTGAAGATGATTAGCGAAACCTCGATATGTGTGTGTAATTGTACTGTCTTTGAACATACACAACTCAATATGCAATGCAAACCCCAGGGCTAAAATTCACCAACTCTACACGGTGAAGGCCACAAAAATCCGACCAATTATCTTTTCAATTTTAATTGGTGATAATTCTAACCTTGCGTTCGTAAGAGAGCAGTTAGGTGCTAAAAATTCTCCTAAAGACAGGCCTAAATTCGTACGGCTAGTTGCGTACACTTTCAACCAATATGGATGATGTAAGTATGAATCATAAAATATCTACCCATGTTACTTGAGGATGGTTCCAATCGTGTTGTTCTTTAACTACCCACTTTGCCAAGGGAGACCGTAGTTCCCACACTGAGAAGTAGCTAGGCATTTTAGAATTAGCAGACCAAATGAAGATTTTGGAGCTTGGCTCTATCCTAAGTGTGCATGCATCACTCACTCAAAACAATAAAAATCCAAGGACGGGGTTATTTTGCTATGAAAATTCTCAATTTTATGGGTTAATTAAGTGGACCTTGTTTAGCAGTCCCAATTTTATTTAGATGATTACTTAACTTAAGGTAAGGACAAATACACATCTACCATCTAGTCCTAATTTTCTTTAGATCTTAAGTGACAAAACATAAGGAGGAAATCAGGAAAAGACAATACACGTGAAAAAATGATGAAGAATGCTCAATTAGAAGACAATGAGTCCTCGTAATATCCACGTGAGATGCAATACAAGAAATTCAAATCTATTCTATATGAAATGCAATGTGAGAAAACTGCACCTAGTAGAAAGTTTTATTAGACAGGAAGAATTGAGTTAAATTTTGACTAGGTTGAATGATCTAAAAGTACATCTCAATTTATGGTAAAGTATGGTCCTAAGTTCTACAAGAACAAGCAATGAAACCCTAGTATCTCTAATACTCGTATTTGTAGGTCTAACCCACAAACCACTCAAGTCGGGCCCCACCCTCACCGGAGAGTAAAACATGATCGATACACCACAAGAAAATGTCCAGTCTCTTTACAAACACGAGAACCCGATCTGGAACTGCTGGAAACGAGCAGTTATTTGAAATTATTTACAAAAATAAAAAATACAGAAAAATGAAAACATAGAATTTACACTCTCTCACAATTTGAATCGATCTTGAATTTAATATGACTCTTTGACGGGGTCGTCGAGATGCTTTAGATCCTTGGAAAATCACTCTATGCCCGGTACCACACCGAAAAAAATAAGAGAGATAATGTAAGAGAGTGACACAAATAATCCAAAATGAAAACAAGAAAATAAATGATGAAAATAAAAGAAAAAATAATAAATCAAAATAAATATAGGGAAAATGGAAAATGTACAGTGATGAGGCTTGGGGATTAGACTGCCCCAGTATATGGAAAAACCTAAAAGTTAAATTTCCTAAAAATTAACCCTAAATCGTATACCTCTCCGACAACGGCTCTATTTGATGAATCCTAAAATACACTTGTTAATTCTTACAAATTAACTGTTGTATATATGTTTTTGTGTTGTAGTCAGGCAATCAAAATCAATCAAGAAATAACCACAATTAATAATCAATTAATGCAACAGTGGTCTACTATTTATTTAACCTGGGCAAGCCCCATGGTCGAACACAAGGATGCAAAAGGAGGGTTAAGAATTAATCTCTAAATAATGTAGAAATTAGGTTTACAAAGGAATGAATGAAGAATATTTTGGAGTTTTTTCTCTTTTTCAACTTTTTATGAGTTTTATTTAAGAAGATGTAATTAATTATGAAAAGAAAAGTGATGCATGAGTTTTACAAAATAATATTAATGCAGGGTAAATAATGCTATGATGTGAGGTGACAATAAATAAGTGCATTTTTTGTGATTTTTAAATGATATGCAAAATGATGAATGTGGAGCAGCAAGCCAAGTCAATTAATCCAAATATCCTCCCCTTTAACTAATCTCAAAGATAATTTATCAATTAATATCAAATTAATCTCCTTAATAAATGTTCCGAAGCTAATACACAAATTAATGAGCAATAAAATCAATGAATGAGAATAAATATGTCTAAAGTGAATAACAAAATAGATGCTATCTTAAAAGTAGAATATCATTGCTTAATAATAAAGGTAATAAAATAAGGATCAAATCGACACAAAGAATCTAAAAATCCGATAACAAATGCTAAAGTTACGAGAAATTGAAGTTCATGGACCTATATGTAAATAAAAAAAATAAAATACTTGCAATTATACCCCTGGAAAGGATCTTTATATAATATCCAAAAACTACTGAACCTCCACTGCAAATTATCCCAGGTAGGGGTGTATGAGTAATTCAGGGAAACTTTAGGGTTGATGATACAATTTGCCTGAAGTATCTTGTGTCTGGCACGTGCACTGACGTCAACCAGCTGGTAGGGACTCATGTGCAAATGCTGAAATCTAGAGGGGGGTCAGCTAATTTCCCCAGCACATGTGGGGCACATGATGTCGGTGCAGCTCGAGTGGAGTTACGTGTACCCATCCCCCCACATGGCAACTAACTGTAGCTTCGGTGGTGCGAAGCTCCTGGCTTGGATGGTAGGTCTAGGGTAAGTTCAGCCCGTTTGATGAGGCTCTATCTGAAGAAACTAATTTGGACAACCTTGGACAATCCAGATCACTCGAGTTCTTGATCCAACAGGGATCTGGATCTCTACACCTATGGCTTTGTGCTGAAGGGAGATTCTGATGTCTTGCTCCTGCTATTAGATGGAGCTCCATGTGATGGTGGAGATGATGGTCGACAGATGGTCAGTGGTCATCAGCGGAGGTCCTTGGCGAGGTTTGAAGAAGGTGGTGGAGCGAGCTTTCTACGCGGGAGCCAAGGCAAAGGTGCAGGTGTTCGACAAGCGGATCGTGGTGGGCAGCGAGTGAAGAGATGGTGTAGTGCGGCGAAGGCGGAGGTGGTACTGTGCGTCTGGTGGCGACTTGATGGGCGAGGATGGTGGAGCTCTTATAAGGTGGAGGAGAGGAGCAAAGTTGGCGAGAGGTTGCAGGAGTTAGAAGAGAAGGCATAGGGGGAGGATGAGTTGGTGTAAGTGAATATCAACGTTGGAGATGGTGTGATCGAAGACGATGGGTGCGAGAGAAGATGAATAAAGAAAATGAAGAGGAAGTTGAGAGAATCGCCCGGGGGTTCTGGAGGAGCGGAGGCTCTTGTCTTCGATGATCGTTTCAAGAGGAATGATGAGTTTATCAAAGTTGCAGCTCCTTTGGAGAAGAAGCTTCATGGGTGAACCCATGGATCTCACCTAAGAGATTCTCGCTAGATGAAGCAACCTTTGTCACCAACGCATTCTCCGGCTGTCTTTCTTGTTTTGGAAGAAACATGTAAGAGTATATATCGACGGATATTGTCGATGATGTGATTAAATAGGAGGAACAAAGATAGAATTGGGGGTCGACCATTGAGAGGAGGAGATAACGTTTGTTTGAAGGGATATGGCAAGCGGTTGTAGATGCTTCTGCTGGTTGCGATAGTAGTGGTCGAAGATTTGGGGGTTGGTTGGAATGTTACAAAATATAGGGGAGCCAAGAGTTGGCTGTTGGAAGATAAAGAAGCGACAATGGGTTTCAATCGGGCATAGATTGGGGATTAGCGAGAGAGACAAGGTGGAGAAGCAGTTGGTTGGTATGTGGACTGAGGTGGTTATATGGAGAAAAGATTAGAGAGGATAAGGAGGCGGTGGCTCGACTGATGGGTACGGTGCAACAGAGGAAGGTGTTGTAGAGGGAAGGAAGCACAACAAAGGAAGGCGTTGGAGGGAGAAGACGACCCGTAGTTGCAGGGCACGTGAGGAGGAAACATGGAGAGGCCACGTGGTGGATTAAAAAAAACTAAAGTTAAAACTAAAATTAAAATAAATAATAAACAATAAATAAATAAAAGGAAAAAATAAAAAAATAAAAATGGAAAAGGGAAAAAAAGAAAAAGGGGATGACACGCGGGGGTCAAATAAAAAAGTAGTCAACATGAAAGTTGCTCGTCTCAACGAGATCTACAACTTTTGTGAAGAACAAAAAACCAAAATAAATCATATATATCAAAAGTACTTTTTGGTGGCTTCTTATAGTTATAAAATACCACATTTTGTATTTTGTGATTTTTTGTCATTTTAAATAAGATAAAAATCAAAATAAAATCCAATAAAATATAAAATAAACATTTACAACTTAATCTATTTTTGGATTTTTAATAATAAGAAAATTAAGAGATAAAATATAGGGGGCCATATGTAGAATATATAATAGGGGCCCAAAACCCGAGTTTCACATATAAACTCCGATTCTTTTGAATTTGATCTTATTTTGAAGATAATTGAATGTACATTAATTCAAAAGTAAGTAGGTTCATAGAAGACTGCATGAAGGAGATATTTATGTTTTACGGATTTTAATATCGATTAGGGTTTGAATTTTATTGGTCAATTGCACAAGTTTGTATTTTTTTTCTTCTTGTTAGTGATATGCACAAAATGGAGGTGGTTTGAGGTTAATCGGAGTTAGGATAAATTAATTAAAATTCAGTGAAGTTAGATGCTTTTTATGTCATTTCAGCACTTGGTTTTTTTGCTCATTATTGTATACCATGATGCATGATAAAATGCAATTATTTATTTCACATGCATGAATATTATTATGCAAATTAGATGATTAATTGCAAATGAATTTTGAGGAACTGAGATTAATTGAAATCTATTAGAATGATGAATCATAGATTCATCACTTCTGAAAAGAGTAAGGCCGTATACATAATGACACCAATATCGACTCCTCATATTATTGGGGAGATATTGGATTGTACATAGTGAGTTCTAATACTATTGGAGTTCTAATACTGTTGACGGTTGGTTCAATTAACGATGAGTCAACATCGCCTTAGAAGTGGTGAGCCCGGGTGTTAAAGATCGAATTGGGTAATGCAAGTTGGACTTTCAAGGCGGAATGAGTTCCGCTTCTTTTTATTCGAGTTACAAGTTCTCGTATTATTGGGATGTAACGAAGGTATGAAGGAGATCTCATATCTTTCTTGAGATATAATGGCAGGTATATCTCTTACTTTGAAAGTGAATAAGGGAATGAACTTTCAGATTTGACAAGGCAAGGCAACGTTGCTATAAAAATCCTAAATCGAAGTAAAATATGTATTTATGCAAACTATCTTATTTCAGTAACCTACATTAAATCCACTCAAAATTATATTTTTTAATAAGTTGTAAATTATAATGAATTGGATTCGTGAGCAAGATACTTGATGAATCTCATATTCATCACTCTAGATATCATTAATTAAGATTTAATTCCTAAAAATCATGGGCATTTCTTCATTTATTCTACATAATTTTCATTCATGCATGTTTTGATAAAAATTGCATTTTATCACTTATTTTTGCACAAAATAAGAAGCCAAAAATCCCAGCCAAATTGACATGTAAATAGCCTAACTTCCCTAATTTTTAACTAATTCATGCTAACTCCAATTGACCCAAAACCACCCCCACTATGTACATATCACTAACAAGAATAAATAAAAAATACAAAAAAAATCACTAAATCAAATAATTGGACCAAAAACCCAAACCCTAGTTCTAGGATTCCCGGACTAAAACCTTCATATCTTCATCATCCAGTGTTCGATTTGATCCTACTCACTTTTTAACTAATGTACATTCAAATACCTTCAAAATAAGACCAAGTTCAAGTGAATCCGAGTTCACATGTGAAAGATGGATTTTGGGCCTCTTTTGTACATTATGTATTATAGTGATTTTTGACCTATTAAATTATGTACATAATTAACTTCTTGTATATTATTTCTTTCTCATTAATGTTATTTGATGAAATTTTTATTAAAATATGCAAAAATCCAAATCCAAACTGAGCTTGAAATCAAAGAAATTAACGGAGTCCGAGACTTCACTAACAGTTTGTACAAAAATTGTCTTTTCCGTATTTTATTTTATTTCTTCTTTTTCTTAATAAAAAAATACAAAAAATATATTAATGTGTAAATATTTATCTTTGATTTTATCATATTTTTTCCAGATTTTTATCTCGTTTACAAATGACAAAAAATATAAAACCCAAAAAATCAAGGTATTCTATGTACATAGGAAACCGCAAAAATTTCACATTGTGCAATGATCGTTTTGGTTTTGGTTCATTCATGAAAGTTGTAGCAATTTTCGTGAAGAAACTTTTTCGATCCGAGGGTCATTGACTATTTTATAAGTATTTATTTCCCGATTTTTGTGGGGGTGACATGTGGCAACTCTTGTAGCCACCACGTGTCACCCATTTTTGGATTGTTTTTCATTTCATTTTTATAAAAAAACCACGCACGTGTAGGGCACGTGCCTCCTGTGCACGTGCCCAACACGTGCTCCTCCTCCTCCTCTCGTTTTGACGCCACGTGGCATTACCTCAGCTGCCCGATCTCAGCCGATCATACTGCCAAGGCTCGTCTCTTTCCTTCGATCTTTCCCAATTGAGCATTGCCGATCCATGTAATCTTCACCGCCCTTCTCGTGGTCCTCTTCCTTCTTCGGCCGCACCGTTGCATCCTCACGGATTTCGCGCACGAAAACCATCTCCGATCTCATCAATCGCTAATACAATCTCCATCAGTCACCGCCTCCGTGATTTCCTTGACCCATGATTCTCAATCAAGATCCTCTTCAATCTCCGGCCGACTCCTTCTCCTATTTAAGAAAACAGCACCGCACCCCTCATCACCTATCCTTTGATTGCACAGAAGGGGCGTCGGTGGTGATAGTCCGACGACCACCCTCCTCGACGAGATCCGGCGGGTACCCCACACCGTTGCAGCTCGTCCTCCGAGCTTGCCCCTGCTCCGACCATCACCGTCAAGCCGACGATGCTTCTCCGACACCACTTCTCCTCTGCAACATGCTTCAACGATGACCACCAGTAGCGGCATCTCCTGTGAGCCAGCACGCTCCACCGCACTCCACCGCTCCTCGGGCTCGTCTTTACCGCCAGGGCTCCGAAGGAGCCTAAGCCCCTTTCAGTCGGGCTTCGTCAGGAGACCCCTCTATCTCCGTACAAAGCGACTCCTTCACACCAGCTCCGACGATTCACTCCTCTACCCCAACGTCCCCTTGGTCGTGTGTTGGTCGGAGGACGATCATCGCTGCTCACCATCATCCTCACCAGAAGAGCCACATCCGCCGGGCGTGAGGCCCGAGGCCCCCACGTACGTGCGAGGGACATGCACCAGGGGAACGCCAGCCCTCCCCCCAGGGTCACGTGCTCCAGACGTAACCTCTGGGAAAATTGCAAGCACCCCCTAAGAGTTCTTCAAGTTGCCGCTTCATCCCTCCATCCAAGGGCATGTGTTGTGCACGTGCCCCTTGGAAATTTTGCAGAAAATCTCCCCCTAGATCACGATATTTAGACTTCAGTCAGTTTCTGTAGTTTCGTATTTATTTAATTATTGTATTATTGTAGAGATAACATTGTGTTCCCCCATTGTTTAAAACCTCTACATTGCATTATTTTATTTATCAAAAATAGGCATTTTGTTCTACAACTATTTCTCTACATTATGGTATATATTTTACATTTTTATGATCTATGGTTAGTTAATAATTAATTGTTTTGTGGAAAATTGCATACTTTGCCCATTTTATGCTCTGAAATTCATAACTAATTAACCATTGCCCTAAAAATTGCCAAAAACTCACAGATAGTAGAATTAATTGTTGTTACATCGTGCCCAAAATAATTGCATTTTCATGCATGGTTTGTCTTGTAAAAATCATTTTGCATATTTCGATCTTTATATTTTATTAGGCATTAAATCTCATATTTTCGAGGTTTAGGATTTTTCTGAGATCGATCACCTAGTGATAGATCTTTGATAATTTTATCCCTTGAAAATAAATAGGTTTAATATTTATATAAATAAATATTGAATTTCACATCATTTAGATTCCAAAATTCATAAAAAATTTATCTTTCATCCAAAAATTCCAAAAAAAATAAGTGAATTCATTTCATCGTAATTGTAATCTCGGCTAAGTTTCATATTTTTCAGACATTGTTTGATTGCTAATCATTTTCTAGTCCTTAAAATTGTCCTAATTTGCATTTTGCAGCCGAAATTGCATTAAAAATTACAAAAAAAACTGCCTCGAAAACCATACACGAACTTGATAGACAAAATTCTAGGTTATTGCTTTGCCTCATTGTGTTGGACCTTGGGACTTGCCCAAGTAAAATAAACATAAAACCACACGATTAAAAATTGACTAAATATATGTGGTCATTTTTTGATCGATTTCGATTTCCCGTCTACAACGAAACAACACATTCATTTAAGCAACCGATAATCCATGCATTTTAAGCAGGGCATTCCATGATCCGTAAATATTGTACTTGCAGTTAGACATATAATGTAATTTATTGCAATGTGAAAGTTTCCTCATAATGAGGAATGACAAATATGATAGATAATGGGACAACAACCTTAGGTTTGTATGTCTCTATAGTTTCGATATCTCATTGAACATGCTTTGGAAGTTTTATGTCGATGATGATTGTAATTATCTAAAATCCTTATAAAATCTAAAGAGATGTTTTGGCATTCATATGCACACTCAACATTTAATCATGAATGACATGGTTCATTGCATTATGCAAAATGGTGGATCGATAAGAGAAGATCTGTTCAAAATGTTTGATTACCTTCCTGAACCAAAGTTTTTAAGAGTTAATATGGATATGGATATGACGAGTTTCATCATTCTACTATCAATACTCTAGTCATTCATTAAGCTTCATAATATTAATATTCTATGAATTGAATGAAGTATGCATAAATGTTGAATAATCTTATACTGAAATCTTTTGACTTCAACATAAGATATCCTTTATCTTAAGTAGTGGTTGTTTATAGATGAAGGAAGCATAATAGAAGCATGGATCTGACCAAAGTAAGAAGGAAAGTAAAATAGTTCACTGTACTTCCGTGACTTCCATTTGACATCCAAAGAGCTGGATGAATGTCATTACTACAATGAGCCAATGTATTGATAGTATGACTATCTAGAATATCTAGGATCCTTAGAGAAGGACTCAGATATTGCACCAAAACAATCATCATCTATACAATAATTGAAATTGATGTGGTTATTATATAAGTTCAAAGTCTAATAATTGTATCTTATTCTTCTAACAACACTTGCAATTGGTTGCTAGTGTTTTAGAAGATTAGAAAAATTGATCTTAAGGCTTAATAGTCATCTATACAAGAGTTTATGCAACTGTTGCAATAATCTCCATTGGATATATAGACTACATAATTTCAGTGGGAGAGCCCTTAGTCTTAGAGAATATATCTGTGACCTAGATATTCGAATACATTCATTGTTTATTTCTAAATGTTGGAAATAAAGATAAATTTTTAAATAGATAAATCATAAAGAGTAATGATGTATATATTTCAGATAGTAATCTGACATCTAGAGACTCTACTAAATTGGGATAATAATGAATGGTTCAATAAAATTTCTAATATTGGAAATATGAAACTTTAAAAGATCTATAGGAGGATGAAGATCATTTGACAATGATCTGGAATCAAAACTTGGACATATATCTATTGTTGAGATCAATAGACTAGTGAAAGATAAAACTTTAGAATATCTAAAATTTCAAATTTTACATACTTGTAAATATTGTATTCAAAGTAATATTGTTCAATACACCCTTTCTCTGGGAATGGTGTAACATGCATAGGTATTCAAGTTCTCCTACATATTGATGTATGTAGATCATCTATATCATAATAAACATTAATGGTATGATATATTGATTGATGATTATTTGTAATATGAGATTGCTTGTCTTCACCTTAGAAACCTTTGAATGTTCAAAGATTTCATAATTTTGGTTGAGTACCAAAGTTAGAAGGAAGATGAATATCATTCCTACCTCACTTCCCCTCATACACCTTAACTCAATAGAGTTGTATGGAGATACCATTAGATCATGTGTGACATGATTTAATCAATGATGAATATTAGCATAATCACCCCTTAGTTTCTAGGTATAGATGTAGTAGAGACTATAATATATCCTTAATAAGATTCCATGCAAATCTAAACTCGAAAACCCTCATAAGATATGGTTTGGAACCTAGCCTAGTGTTGGACACTTGAGGATTTAGGGTTACTTGCTCCATAACCATGTCATAGATGGAAGTAAGATGGAATCTAGTACCAGAGAGTGCTACTTCATTAGGAAAATAAAGTATGGTATTGGATACCTACTTTATGACCTTGAGATTCTTAGAAGATTTCATCTCTAAGGATATGATTCTTAGAGGATGACTCTCTTTTGAGAAGAAAGATGTAAATGAAGTAAAGGAACTCATTTAATCTTGAGAAGATAATGAGACTCCTGAAATTAAAAACTAAAAGGACAACTAAAATGAGATGCACATATCTCTTCAAATTAGTTTGAGGGGGGTAAAACCACCTAAAGATTATGGATTCCATGTGTCAATTAAGTCTGATAGTGATTCGACTTCATATGATGAAGCTTCTGAGAATTATGACATGGAAAGATGGATGTTATAAAAAATATTAAAGTAGACTTCATATAAAAGTGCTATATATGGTCCTTCGAGGATCCGCCTATAAGGGTAAGACCCTTTAGGTGTAAATGGATCTTAAAGAGAAAGGGGAAAATTGATGAGAAGGTACAAACCTTCAAAGCACGACTCATGTCCACAAAATACACACGAAGAAAAGTCATCACTTGCAATGACGCTTGCTCTTCATGACCATGCTTAAAACCATCAGAATGTACTAACTATAGGTACATAACTTGAATGTGACATCTATAAGATGGAAGTCGACATTGCATTCCTCTAGAGAACCTCACCGAGGATATTCATATGAAGTAGCCCTTGGGCTTCATGGTTGAGGAAAGCAATGTGTGCAAGCTAAAGAACTCCATCCGTGGACTCAAATAAGCTTCTTGTAGTTGGAACATCATATTTGATGAAATTATAAATGTTATGATTTCAGATAGAATAAAGCATGCAAAGCTTGGTGGGAGTGCCATTGTGTTCATCATGCTAAATGTAGATAATATCCTAATCATTTGGAACAATATAGGGATGATAATAAGTGTTTTATAATCTGGTTGTTCCATACCTTGAGATGATAGATCTCAAGGATACCTCGTAGATCTTAGTTCTGAAGATGCTCAAAAGAAAAAAGAAGAGGGTGTTGCGACTGTCACATTAGTAGCACACCTTGGATATGTTCCATTTTTGAGAAAATACCAAATAAAGGCTTCCATCCTTTAAGATATGGTACTAACCTATTTGAAGGGATAACACCTTAAGGAGTTGAGAAAGTGTGTGCTAGATGTGTATAAAAGTCAGATGTCTGCAATGTAGTGCGAGTGGTAAACTATTAGTAATCCTACTGTCAAGATAAAATATTTGATTTGAGCAATAAAACCATCTTTGAAGATGACAAGACTTAAGAGATAATGATATCTAAGTCTTACTTTCAAGAACTTAAGACTTTATTGATAGTGATCTAAAAGGTCTTATATGAAAATACCTTAGGAGATAGAGATCTCTAGGAATGATGGCATTCTGATAAGAATAATAGATATTACATACTGGTTATAATGATTATTGACTTGTAATATTAAAGATATTGTAACCGCTTTAACAAGATTGAGTATTGCTTGCATAACATGAAACATTCACATTGGATGCGAGCATTGTTACTATGAGATATGCAAGTGTCGTAAAAGGAATTGGTGTAGTCTCTCGGGAAGAGAGTGACTAGTCAGCTTACCTAACTATTTTTCTAAATATATTATGCTTAGAACATGAGTGTGGGATTTAAGATTATACAATTAATGGATCTTCGGGATAGTGGGAGATTGTTGGACATGCGAGGCCATGGCGAGGCATTATGCAATAAATGTTATTGAAAATATCATTCCCTGATCTGAATGAGGAATAACTAATTTGCATAATAGGTCTCTTAGTACAATTATTGTTATGTACCATGGCCATCTTAATGATCATATAACTGTTGACTAAATAGTTGAATCATGGAGGCTGGTACTTGGATGAATGTCTAAAGAGTTAGATTGAGGACTCATCAAGCACCATCAAGTGATTATTAAGAAATGATCTCAAACCAGAGTAGAAGATGACAATCCTTTCTCTTTTGGATGATATTTGACCGACCTCTTGATGCATACCCTTTGCATAGGAATAGAAATGCGGAGGTGTCAGATAAGTTAGGTCAAAGAGTTGACTTAGAAAGATCTAGATAACCAAGTACTATGTCGTACATGAGTCCTCTGACCAGAGACATATTTGTTACTATATGTCTGAGTATGTACATTTTGCAGATCGAGAGGTTGATGGCCTAATCAAGAACTATATACGAGCGCATTGGTGTGCATGCAAGGGCATATGAGTAATATGATATCTTAAAGGGATCGTATTCATTTACTAAACTAGAAGACATGAGCTCACTCATGAGACATTAGGAATCAAATTCCGTGCATGGCTATCTCGATTTGGAAGCTTGACTAAATTTGTAGGTTTGATATATGCTATTGAAAAGTGTAAGATCAATAACTAAGTATGATATATGCTTTTGGAAAAGTATATGATCGATACTAACTCTCAAAAATCAAATGAGAAACTTAATGATAAAACCCTAAAGGAGAAAATGAAACTTTGGTTTATTCTCGGTCTTCCAATATGTAGGATGTACATGTGTTAGGAATGCCTGAGGGTGATGTGATCACAAACGATTGTATAACCTTGACGCTTCCATTCGAAGAGAGTGATGAAATAGGTTTGTATTTTAGTGACTCCTCTCACTAGAGAAGTAATCTAATCTTAATCCAAATGTTGGACAATGATCTGTTCAGATGCAATGAGAAGATTATATTTACGTCTTTGATGTAATCAAACTGTTGGACATGCGAGCCCACGACGAGCAATTATGCAATAAATGTTATTGCAAATATCATTCCCAGATCTGAAATGAAGAATAACTAATTTGCATAATAGGTCCCTTAGTATAATTAGGTTTATGTACCACGGTTGTCTTGACATCATAAAGCTGTTGATTCAATTGTTGAATCATAGAGGCTGGTGCGTGGATGAATATCTAAAGAGTTAGATTGAGGACTCATCAAGCACCATCAAATGATCATCAAGATGTGATCTCCAAACTGAGTGGGAGATGGCAATCCTATCTCTAAAGGTTGATATCTGACCGACCTCTTGATGCAGGTCCTTTGCATAGGAACAGAGATTCAGAGGTGTCAGATTAGTTAGGTTAAAGAGTTGACTTAACGAGATCGAGATAACAAAAGTCCTACATCGTATGCTGTCGTGATATAGGAACACATCCTCTGACCAGAGACAGATGTGTTACTATATGTCTAAGTATGTACATTTGGTAGACCAATAGGTTGATGGCCTAATCAAGGTCTATATACCGGTGAGCTTGTGTGCATATAAGGGCATATGAGTAATACGATCTCTCAAAGGGATCATACATGTTTACTTCTTAACCGGAAGACATGAGCTCACTCATGAGATATTGGGATTGATGAATTCCATGCATGGTCGTCTCTCTTATAAAGCTTGACAGAATTTAGAGGTATGATATATGCTTTTGGAAAGCATATGATTGATACCAAATCCCAATGATCAAATGAGAATCTTAATGATAAAATCTTGAAAGTGACAGTCTAAAAGAGATCTATAACTTCGGGTTTATTCAAGGTCTTCCAGTATGCTAGACGTACAGGTATTGGGAATACCTGAGGGTGATGTGATCATAAACGATTGTATAACCATGACGCTCCCATTTTGAGGGAGTCATGAATCGGGTCTGGATTTAGTGACTCCTCTCAGTAGAGAAGTAACTTGATATTAGTCCAAGTGTTGGACATTGATCTGAATGAGATTCAGATGCAATGATAAGATTAAGTTTACGGACTTGATTTAATCAAGAATCTATGGGAGGTCCGTAAGATATGGATTTGAGATAAGATCTCAATATCCAAGTCACTATACGTGGAACAATACAATCGCACTGTCCTTATCTATAAGTATCTGCGGAGAAAGCACACTATTCTTAAAGGAGTTCACGAATAATTACTTCTGATGAATTATGTATCCAAGCAATAGGAGATTGATAATTAAATGAGATTTAATTATCAAGAATAAAATGAATGAGACACATATTATGAGAAAGATTATCCAAGATAATTAAATGAGATTTAATTATCAAGGAAATGCAGAATGTGGATAGTACTATCCATGCTATCCATAATATCAATGTATATTATAAATATGATTTATGATATATTGGAGAGAGCACATCTGTAAATAATATTTACTAATTGATTGTTGATGTGAATTGGATTCACATTGGGCAATTAATTGGAAATGCAATTTACATTTTTATTTGGGTTGTGAATATGATTCACTTTTTTTCAATGGCATGATTGAAATATTCACTAATTAATTTGAAATTAATTTAGTGAATATATTTGCAATAAATGTTGTTGCAAATAATTAAGAGATGATGAGATAATCACCAAATAAAAAAAGGTGACGTCACCCTTGAATTAGTCAAGGGTGACGCCCCCCTTTTTTAGGAGGAGATTATTATTCTCTTTATTATCTTTTGTTGATTAATTTTTTCGAGTTAAATTATGTTGATGATATTGCAACATATATTTAATTTAATATAAATTAATAGTTGTTGTTTTATTAAACAACAATGATCATGACCATTGATTAAAAACACAAATCAATCTAACTGTTGATTTTGTGTGTCCCATGGATTGTGATCCATGGACTCCCAACACTAATTATCACTTGTGTTATGTTTTAAATCAAATTGCAGAATGGGGTAATTTGTATATGTTGCCCTACATTTTTTATATTTATTTATTATTCCTTTAAATATATTTTTTTGTGTAAATAAATTGCACTATTTGCATATAAGGCCCCAGTATTTATTATTAATTACATATGGGTCCAATCTACGTCACCTCACTTGACCTCCCACGTAAGGTGGAGAAATTGCATGAGTACCCTTGCAGGTCTTTTGTATTTGTATTTAGTCCAATAATTTTTAATATAAGTTTAATTTTAGGGAAATTTGCATGCATGGTCATGATGTTCATTTTTTTGCAAATATACCCTTCTTGTACATGTATTTTTGGTGTTTGGATTTAATTTGTTAAAAAAAGCACTCTTTCTCTAAAAATTATGCATAAATAGAGTTTAACGCTTACTAACATGTATTTTCATACCCTATTTTTTTCCATTTTTGACATTTTAACTATTTATTAAAATTAAAATGAGCACATTTTTATCCTTGTTTGAATTAGAAAATACCAAAAAATAGAAAAAACCTTAAAAAAGTCCCCAGAAAATATATGTTGTCTATTTTAGATTTATTAACTCTAGACTAAAAATCCCTAAAAATAGAAATATAAAAAGACTAAAAATAAAAAAATTCTTAAATCCTTTATAAAAATGTTAAAAATCACCAAAAATTCAAAAATATATTTTATATTTATATTTTTTATACTATTCTCATCTATCCATTAAAATTGATTTGAGGAATTTTCGATCTATTTTGCTATTTGTACTCTTCATTTCAATTTCACCCTATTATTTAGTCTTGATTTGGGAAAGTTTTTACTGTAAAAATGCATAAAAATTAGTAAAATTCCAGAAAAATAACAAAATCATTATAAAAATATATAAAACCTCAAAACACTTTTTTTGTATTTCATGTATTTTTAGTAGTATTTATAATTATATTACTTCATATGGCATATATATAGCCTTATATAGCTATTATATGTAAATAAGAAAAAGAAAATATAAAATTAGGAAAATTAAAATCTAAGAAAGGGATATAATATAGAAAATAAAATATGTATAAAAGATAAATATAAAAACCGAAAAAATATAATCTAATAAAAAAGTTATGTTTGTACACAACTCTCATTGATTGGCAATAATCATTGGCTACCGATTTTGCTCTCTGTAGTTCGACCTCTATATGCTTTCTTGCTATTCATTTATTTTTGTAAAGAATAATAAATTTTAACTCCAAATTTTTGCTATTTATTGCCTTATTCATTTTGTAGGTTAATTGTTGATCGATCACGAGTTTCTTGAGTAGTCGATGCATCGACTTGATTTCTCTCCTTGTGAGATTTCTAGATTCTCACCTAATCTGCATTTATCATATGGCATCATTGCCAGGGTGCAATGTATGCATCCAATTTTTGTTTACACTCATTTCTTCATCTCTATTGATTTAATTTGCAATTCATTCTTGTGCATATTTATTCATTTATTATTTGTACATAATTTATTTTGATAATTTTATTTGATTATATGTGCTAATATATATCTCTTTGTATTTTGTTGCAAGGGTTGCTATAGGAGGACGCTTCTTAGGAGGCTAATGCAGCCAAGCTTGGTGGAGACTAGTATGCACCCTTTTACAATTGGGAGAGGCAACAAGTGAAGCAAGGAGAGAAGGCTTATCATAGAAGTAGATTAGAATTATTCATTGATTTATTTATTGGTGAGAGAGAGAGATTTACTGATTTGTAATAGTTAAAACTTGGACACTACTCTACTATACGAGGTCCAGTGCATGGTGACTGTCCACCTGGGGGCCTCATCATGTTTTTTTTGCACTTTCACCGCCTTCTTTTATTTTGTTTCTCGATTTCTAGAATTTTCCGCCTTTCTTTTTATTTGTTTTTTGTGCATGAGCCCTTAGCTTGTAGGTTGCTTGAATCAGAAATTAGGTCTAAACCATAATAAGAATTACATGCTCCTATACTCTCTTACAATTGGATCTAGTCAAATAAATAAATGGTAGTTATTTGAATTTAAATATGTATTCCACGAGAGACTCACACAACACTTGCATGACCCCTTGTGGCGAGCACTGAGATGTCTCCAAGACCAGACTCTTGGGTTTGTGTCTGAATAGTTAACATATGGTTCTTTATTACTAATAATATCTACAGTTTAGGGTGATTTTGTCGATTGCAAACCACAAAGTAGATCGGTTTTGCATACCACATAGAAAGAGCTGGGAAGCATTGTTAGTCCTCTAACTCAACATGCATCACTCGATTCAATGATGAGATTTACATCATAGAATCAACTTGCATGGATTTTTTGCTATCTCCCTCTGATTTTGAACACCTAGGACTTAAACAGAAATCCACAAAATCATTAGGAACTTGTATGCAAAATACCTAAAAAGGTTAAAACCCAAAAATTAAAACAAGGGTACTGCCAAATAAACTTGACCTTAATTAAAATATGTAATGGACTATAATTGTCTTGGGTTCATAAAGCCCTCATTATTTTTAGATACCTTAGGAGGGGACCAAAACCCCTCCCATGAGCGGGGAATGACCCACTAAAGATTAGAGCTAAAAACCCAGTTTGTAACTACCTTGTGTATCGCCTAGATTTCCGAAGTAATGTCGCTTCTATCACACGTAATCGAGTAGGGCCTCATCAACGATGGTGTTCTCACCTTGTGTGGAACATTGACATGGTCTAAAATATTGATCTTAGGACACTCCCTCATGGGTGTGTCTGTCTCATCGGTTTACATCTGAGTAGGTCCTTGCATGCTCACGGGTGATTCTGTTGCGAGCAAGGTCCGAAGTAGTGGTTTCGCCTATCAGCTTCCTCTCTCTATTTCATTGTATGAGTAGGGATCTTGGAAGGATTAAAAGGATATCAAAAAGTGCAAATTACATGATACAAAGGAGGACAAGTATATGACATTTTTTTGGCGGTGCTCTCTCTCCTATAGGGTTAGAGTGCTAAGGACTTATTAAAAGATATGCCTAAAATAACAACTCTAAAAAATGAAAAGATAATAAATAGCCGATCATTCACGGCTTCACATGGCATGAGTTGGTGAACCCAATTTGGTATTGTGTTTGTATTGATCTAGATTAAGGTTCAAAGATAAATAGCCTATCATTCACGACTTCACATGGCAAATTTTGTCACGTGTACCTTTCTTTTGACCCCCCGCTCAGTTCGAGCCTTTCTTATATTTTAAACTCCTTTTTTATTACTCATTGACCACTATATCTTTCCTCCTTGCTCCATGATGACGATCCATGGATGGTTTAGTCGGTATCCGCCAATGCATACATCGATTCCATATACTCGATATCATCAATAATTTGAGGCAATTCCCATGTACCCAATCCAGATCTTGTGGGACGATCTCCATACTCCTTGTATTATTTCCACCCCTTGATCGCCTAAAAATCGAAACCACTCTTGTCCCACATCCTTCGTTGTGAGTTGGAGTCGATTTCAGTCTACATCTTTTTCTCCATTCACACCAATCTGGGATTGGCCTTAATCCCATATTCATATTGGCAGTTGGGATGCAATTGTAAGTGGTCTGGTGGGGATTCTTTCATATTTCAAATAGATCCAATACAGAATTCATCTCCTCTGATTCAAATTTAGAGATTGTAGCTCAAGGGAAAGGAAAATGACATGAACCTCCACAGATGGAGTCAGGTTAGGGACCCGACCAGAACCAAGTGAATGCTCGGTTGTTGGCTTCCATACATGCTAGAAAACGCCAACTAACATAGTAGGCTCTTGTACATACCACATTTCAAGACATGCTGAATCATTTGTAGAATAGACCAGCAGTAGATGAGGCGAAGATGGACCCTGTGAGAACCCTGAAGAAGAAGAACCAGAACATGAGATGTAGAAACCTACACTAAAGGATACATACAATCCTGGTGATTATCAAATGACCGAGTGGATCCTCATTCCATAGGTACATGCCCACTTATAGCTCAAGCCACAATTCCTTGCTCTTCTGCCATCATTCCATAGGAATGCCAATGAGGAGCCATATATTCACCTGCAAAAGTTCTCTGCATCTGCCAAACTACCCACTATTCCCATGTTCCTTAGGATGTAGTGAAGATGATGGCATTCCCCTTCAGCTTGCAGGACAAGGCGCTCTACTAGGTCAATCATTTAGGAAAGATTGTGTTGACCTAGGAGGAACTTAAATCCACATTCTTTCACAAGTTCTACCGTTTTAGTCGACTCAACCAGATGAGATCTAGGATCAGTAACTTCTCCCAGGCTACTCACGAGTTTATCCATGAAGCCTGGGAGCGATTTACGGACCTGTAGGAAAAGGGTTCCCACCATGACATACCAAAGACCAGCCTGGTCCAAAATTTTTTAGGGGACCTGAATGTAGAATGTCAAAGATTAGTAGATGATGCATGCGAAGGATCTCATTTCAACAAGGATGAAGATGTGGTGTTGCAGATTTTTGAAGTAATGGCCGAAGGAGAGGCCAAACTATCTTCATCACACACCTATTAGAGATAGCATCAGATCCTCCAAAAGCCAGTTCATATGGCAACAACCCATAAGGTAGAGAAAGATGAGATCTCCAACCTCAATATCATTAGGGTCCATCTTTTGAAGGTTGACATTATCGAGAAGCGATCGCATGATCTTGAAAAGCTCATTATGATCGAATAATGGACACATAATATGGATAAGCTGGACCAAATCACCAAGCAGTTAGAGCTGTTGCTGAGCACCTGAAGGATATAGTGAGATCTTTAAGAGCATCATGGAAGCGTGAGGATCGCATTGTACACGATCGGGAGCGATTAGTTGCACTCGTTTCTCGAGGCAATGGAAATTATTTTTTCCATGCGATGAAACCACATGATCCAAGAACACTTCTTAGATCATTTCATCTAAACAACAAACAAGTATTAGGTTTACCTCTTGAAGCATGGTTATGATCGAGTCTCTAAACGAAGAGACCTCCTGTCTCAAATTCGATTCGTCGGAGGATGCTTGCAAGAGCGTTGATGAAACGCGTGCTTCTCGCAATCCATGTTGATGATCCAAGTGAAAAATCTCCCTGATCTCGTCACATGAGATTGGATGTCTTCTTCATGAGCAAGGTGCACCAAAGGAGACAAGAAGATCCACGAGCAAATAATCCTGCAGCATAACGACGATGCTGCGGTGGGAGAGATTCTCTCTAGGGCTCCATGGTGGATGGCCACAAGAGAGAGAGAAAGAGAGGGCGTGTAGAGAATGAGAGAGAAAGTTGTTGTCTCCAATTTGTATTGTGTAAAGAAGAGCAAAGGGGGTGCCTCTCCTTTTATAATATTTTAGGATCCATGGATCTCATTCCGTGGATAACACAAATCCAATGGCTCATACTGATTTGTGTTTCTTTTCATGGCCAAGATTTTGTTGTGAAAAAACAACAACAATTAATTTAATTTAGATGAAATATATACCGATAAATAACTATAAATCAATCCCAAATTAAATCAATCAAGCATGGAGATTATGGAATGAAGATTGCCTCCTTCCATAATATGGGAGTTGGTGGCAGTCTTATGTAATCTCATGAGTTATTCCATGGAAATGTCCAAGATTTCCAACAACACTTGTTGTAAACTATTCTATAAAAATAATTCATAATTATTTTATGAATATTGCAATCTCTCCGTTGGAAAATTGTGAATCACATTCACAACCCACAATAAAATGTGAAATACATTTTCAATTAATTGTTCAATATGAATCTTATTCACATCAACATTTAATTAACAAATGTAAATTACAAATATGTCTCTCTTATACATTATAAATCACATTTAGAATATATGATTAATATGGATAGTGCTATCCACATTATTCATATCCATGATTATTAAATCATATTTAATCATCGTGTATCTCTATTCTCATGTGCCCAAATAATATGAATCACATTCACATTATTCGCATTTTTGATAATTAAATCACATTTAATTATCTTAGATAGCTCTCCTTATAATATGAATCAAATTCATATTATTCATGATAATCAAATCACATTTAATTATCAATTTTCTCAATGCTCATATATATAATATCAACAATGAAATTATCCTGAACCCTTTCAAGGATAATGCGCTTTCTCCACGGATACTTGGAGATAAGGAGAGGGCGATTGTATTGTTCCACATATAGTGACTAAGGTATTGAGATCACACAAATCCAGATCCCGAGCCTCCCATAGATGCTTGATTAAATCAAGACTGTAAATCTAATCTTCTAATTACATCTGAATCGCATTCAGATCAATGTCCAACATTTAGACCAAGATCAGATTACTTCTCTACTGAGAGCAGTCACTAAAATCCCCCATTTCATCACTCCTTAGGAATGGAAACGTCATGGTTATACAATCGTTTATGATCGCATCACCCTCAAGTATTCCCAATACCTGTACAGCCTACATACTGAAAGACCCAACATAAACCCGAAGTATTAGATCAATTTTATACTGTCTATATCATGGTTTTATCATTGAGTTTCTCATTTGAACATTGGAAGTCAGTATCTATCATACACTTTCCAAAAGCATATATCATACCTAGGTCTTTATCATATACTTTCCAAAAGTATATATCAAACCTAAAATTTAGTCAAGCTTCCTAAGCGAGATGAACGTGCACGGAATTTGTTTCTTCCCAATATCTCATGAGTGAGCTCATGTATTCCGATTTAGTAACTGAACCTCTATGATCCCTGTGAGAGATCGTATTACTCAAATGCCCTTACATGCATACCAGCACACCGATGTATAGACCTTGGTTAGGTCATCAATCTATTGGTCTACTTAATGTACATACTCAGACATATAGTAACACATCTGTCTCTGGTCAGAGGATGCGTGCCTATATCATGATAGAATACAACATAGGACTTTGATTATCTTGATCTCGTTAAGTCAACTCTTTGACCTAACTTATCTGACACCTCCAAATCTCTATTCCTATGCAGAGGATGTGCATCAATAGATCGATTAGATACCAACCTTCAGGGAGAGGATTGCCATCTCCTCCTCAGGCTGGAGATCATCTCTTAATAATCATTTGACAGTGCTCGATGAGTCCTCAATCTAGCTCTTTAGATATTCATTCAAGCACCATCCTCTTTGATTCAATTATTGAATTAACAACTATATGATCATTAAGATGGCCATGGTACAAAACCCTAATTGTAATAAGGGACCTATTATGAAAATTAGTTACTTTTCATTTCATATTAGGGAATCATACTTGCAATAACACTTATTGCATAATGGCTCGTCGTGGGCTCGCATGTTCAACAATCTCCCACTAGCCCAAAGAGCCATTAATGGACTAATCATTTAAACCCGCACTATGTCACAATCATAGGCTATTTAGAAAAATAGCTAGGTAAGTTGATCAGTCACTCTATTCTCGAGAGACTATGCGAAGTCCTTTTACGTCACTTGCATACACTTTAGTAACAATGCTCAAATCCAATGTGAATGTTGCATCTTATGCAACCAATACTCAGTTATAGTATCCTTGACACTACAACTCAATAATTATTATGACCAGTATTACCATAATACTTATCAGACTACCCTTATTCCTAGAGATTTCTATCTCTTAAGGTATTTGCAATTAAAACCTTTTAGATCACTATCTCCAAAGTCTTATCATCTGTAAAGATATTGTTATTACCGCAATCAAGTGTTTTATTTCCATAGTAGTATTAGTAACAGTTTTCTACTCCCACTTTATGGCAAGCATCTAGCTTTTGTACACATCTAGCATACATACAACTTCTCATAACTGATGCACAAAAGCAAGCATTTTTAACATTCACTTCCTCAACTCTTTGAGGTGCTATCCCTTCAGATAGGTCAGTACCATATCTTAAGGGAAAGAAGCCTTTCTTGGAAATTTCCAAGAATGGAATATGTCCAATGTGTAATACAAATGTGACGGTCCCAACACCCACTTCTCATTGCTTCTGAACACCTTCAGAACTAAGATCTTTAAGAGGTATGCTTGAGATCATGTCTCAAGACATGGAATAGCCATATTATAAACCACTTATTATCGTCCATATCTCATTTCAAATGATTAGGATTGAAGGATACGGGAAAAATCCTCAAGCGCATCACGGAAGCGTGATGATCGCATCGAATGCGATCGGGAGTGACTAGTCGCACTAGTTGCTCGATGCAGCGGAAATTAATTTTTTTTATGGGATGAAACCACATGATCCAAGAACACTTCTCGAATCATTTTATCTAAACCACTAACAAGTAATAGGATTACCTCTTGAAGCGTGGTTGCGATCGAGTCTTTAAACTAAGAGACCTCCTGTCTCAAGTCCGATCCGACGTAGGAGACACTTGCGAGCACGGGGATGAATCGCGTACTCCTCGTAATCCATGTTAATGATCCAAGTGGTGGATCTCCTGATCTCGTCACACAAGGTCCAACATCTTCTTCACGAGCGAGACACATAGAAGGTGATGGAGATCCACGAGTAAGAACACAAGCAGCATAACGACGATGCTGCAGTGATGTCGATTCTCTCAAAGGCTCCATGGTGGACAGTCATAAGAGAGAGATGGAGAGAGGATGTGTATAGAGAATGAGAGAGAGAGAGACTCATCGAGTCAGTGCAAGTCGAAGAGCAAGGCACGTCTGTTCTTATATAGGGTTTTAGGAGTCCATGGATCTCAATCCATGGACAACACACAATCAATGGTTGAGATTGATTTGTGTTTCTTTCAATGGTCAAGATGTTGTTATAAAAACACAACAACCAATGATTTAATTTAAATTAATTTCCATTGATAAATCAACAAAATTAATTCAAAATTTTATCATCTTTGATAAGAGAAAAATAATGAAGAGGATAAACCAATCTCTCCATAAGAGGGGACGATTACTCTTCTCCTCATGGAGAGTTGTAGCCGTCCACTCCTCTTTGGTGGACTTGGTCTATATCTTCAAATCATCATGAGATCTCATTATCTCATGATATATATTATCATCTGTTGTTGACGATATTTTCACAAAAAATAATTCCAAATTATCTTATGGAAAATATCAATCATGCCATTGAAATTATGTGAATCTTATTCACAACCCAAAACTAAATTCAATTATATTTTCAATTAATCATTCAATGTGAATCCCATTCACATTAACAATTAATCAACAAATATAAAACACAATATGCTCTCTCTAATATATTATAAATCACATTTATAATATATATGATTAATATGGATAGTACTATTGACATTATTCATATCCATGATAGTTAAATTACATTTAGTCATCTTGGATCTATTTTCTCATGAGCTCAAATAACATGAATCACATTCACATTATTCATATCTTTGATAATTAAATCACATTTAATTATCTTAGATATCTCTCCTTATAACCTGAATCAAATTCATATTATCCATGATAATTAAATCACATTTAATTATCAATTTTATCGATGCTTGGATACTATATCAACAATGAAATTATCCATGAACTCTTTCAAGGATAATGCGCTTTCTCTGCGGATACTTGGAGATAAGGACAAGGCGATTGTATTGTTCCACGTATAGTGACATGGATATTGAGATCACATCTCAAATCCAGATCTCGGGCCTCCCATAGATGCTTGATTAAATCAAGAACGCAAATCTAATCTTTTCATTGCATCTGAATCACATTCATATCAATGTCCAACATTTGGACCAAGATCAGATTACTTCTCTACTGAGAGGAGACACTAAAATCCAGACCCGTTTCATCACTCCCTAGGAATGGAAGTGTCATGGTTATACAATCGTTTATGATCACATCACCCTCAGGTATTCCCAATACATGTACATCCTGCATACTTGAAGACCCAGAATAAACCCGAAGTATTATATCAACTTTATAGTGTCTACTTCATGGTTTTATCAGTAAGTTTCTCATTTGATCATTGGGAGTTGGTATCGATCACATACTTTCCAAAAGCATATATCATACCTAGGTCTTGATCATATACTTTCCAAAAGTATATATCAAGCATACAAATTCAGTCAAGCTTCCAAAGCGAGATGACTGTACACAGAATTTGATTCTTCCCAATATGTCATGAGTGAACTCATGTCTTCCGATTCAGTAGAGAACCTGTATGATCCTTTGAGAGATCGTATTACTCATATGCCCTTGCATGCACACCAGCACGTCAGTGTATAGACCTTGGTTAGGTCATCAACCTATTGGTCTGCCAAATGTACATACTCTGACATATAGTAACACATCTGTCTCCGGTCAGAGGATGAGTGCCTATATCGTGACAGCATACGACATAGGACTTTGGTTATCTCGATCTCATTAAGTCAACTCTTTGACCTAACTAATCTGACACCTCCAAATCTCTAATCCTATGCAGAGGACCTGTATCAAGAGGTCGGTCAGATATCAACCTATGTGAGAAAGGATTGCCATCTGCTACTCAGGCTGGAGATCACATCTTAACAATCATTTGATGGTGCTTGATGAGTCCTCAATCCAATTCTTTAGATATTCATCCAAGCACCAGCCTCTATGATTCAACAATTGAATCAACAACTGTATGATTACTAAGATAGCCATGGTACATAACCCTAATTGTACTAAGGGACCTATTATGCAAATTAGTTATTCTTCATTTCAGATCAGGGAATGATATTTGCAATAACATTTATTGCATAATGGCTCGCCGTGGGCTCGCATGTCCAACAATCTCCCACTAGCCCAAAGAGCCATTAATGGGATAATCATTTAAACCCACACCCATGTGACAATCATAGGCTATTTAGAAAATATCTAGGTAAGCAGATCAGTCACTCTGTTCCCAAAAGACTATGCCAAGTACTTTTACGGCACTTGCATATCCCTAGGTAACAGTGCTCGCATCCAATGCGAATGGTGCATCTTATGTAACCAATACTCAATCTTGATAATTACAGTGTCCATGACACTATTGATCAGTAATTATTATAATCAGTATTTCCATAATCCTTATTAGAATACCTTTATTCCTGGAGATCTCTATCTCCTAAGGCATCTACATTTAAGACTTTCAGATCACTATCTATAAAGTCTTATGTTCTTGATGATGAGACTTTGAGATCATTATCTCCAACTCTTGTCATCATTGAAGATATTTATTATTACTGCAATCAAGTGTTTTATTTCTATGGTAGGATTTATAACAGTTTACTACTCCCATTGCATGGCAGACATCTGACTTTTCGTACACATCTAGCACATACGAGGCTTCTAGCAACCGATGCACAAAGGCAAGCAGTTTTAGCACCATCAACACTTGATATGCTATCCCTTCAGATCGGTCAGTACCAAATATTAAGGGAAGGAAGCCTTCCTTGGATAGAATATATCCATGATGTACCAATAATGTGACAATCACAATTCTCTCTCTTCTCTTTCTTCTGAACAACTTCCGAATTAAGATCTAAGAGGTATACTTGAGATCATATCTCAAGGTATAAAATAGCCAGATCATAAAACACTTATTATCATCTTTATATCATTTTAAAATGATTAGGATATTATCTAATTTTAGCATGATGAACATAAAGGCACTCCCACTAAGCTTTATATGGTTCATCAAGATTCTATCTGAAATCATAACATTTATAATTTTATCAAATCTGATGTTTCAACTATGAGAAGCTTATTTGAGTCCATAGATGGAGTTTCTTTAGCTTGCCTTTCTTCAACAATGAAGCCCATGGGCTACTTCATGTGAATATTCTCAAAGAGGCATTCATAGAGGAATGCAATCTTGACTTCCATCTCGAAGATGTCAAAGCCAAGTTGTGTAGCTATAGTTAGCAATAATCTGATGGGTTTAAGCATGGTCACTGAAGAGCAAGTCTCATTGCAAGCAATGTCTTCTCTTCAAGTGTGTAGCTCATGGCTACGAACCGAGCTTTGAAGGTCTCTACCTTATCATCAGATTCCCTTTCTCTTGAAGATCCATTTACACCTTTATGGGTCTTACCCATATAGGTGGATCCTCGATGGTCCATATACAACACTTGTATATGAAGTCTACTTTATTGCTAATATCCATCTTTCCATGCCATGATCCTTAGGAGCTTCATCACATGAAGTCCAATCATTGTCAGACTTAATCGACACATGGAATACATCCTCAAACTGATTTGAAGAGGTAATAATGTTTCATCTTTAATTATCCTTTTAGTTTCTGATTTTAGGAGCCTCATTATCATGTCAAGATTAAATGAGTTCCTTCACTTCATTTTCTTCTTGATTCTCAAGAGTCTCAGCCACTAAGAATCACATTCTCAGAGATGAGATATTTTAAGAATATCAAGGTCATAAAGTAGGTATCCCATACCATCCTTTATTTTTCTAATGAAGTAGCACTCTCTAGTGCTTAATTCCAGCTTACTTGCATGGAATCTTATTAAGGATATATAGTGTAGTCTCTACTACATATATACCTGGAAACTAAGAGGATAATTATGCTAAAAATCATCATTGATAAAATCATGTCACACATGATCCAATTGTAGCTCTCTACAACTCTATTGAGTTCAGGTTTATCAGGAGGAGTGAGATAGAAATGATATTCATATCTCCATAAGGTACTCTTTGAATTTTATCTAACAAGTACAAGCTACCTAGGTTACATCAAATTCATTTCATCTTTCTTCAAACTTTGGTTCTAAACCAAAATTGTAAAGTCTTTGAACATTTCATAGGTTTCTTAGGTGAAGATAAGAAATCTCATATCACAAATAATCATTGAATGATATCACATATCATCAATGTTTATTATGATACAGATGATCCACATACATCAATATGTATAAGATCATGAATACCCTGACATCTTACACTATTTCCAGAGAAGAGTGTATTGGACACATTTACTTTGAATACAATATTCACAAGTATGTAAGATTTGAACCTTCAGACAATCTAAAGTTCAATACCTCACTAGTCTATTGATCATGTAATAGATATAAGTCCAAGACTCGATGTCAGATCATTGTCAAATGATCTTCATCCTCCTATTGATCTGTTAAGGTTTAATTTTCAGTATTAGAAATCTTAATGAACTATTCATTAATTTTCTAATTTTGTGGAGTCCACTTGATGTTATATTACTATCTGAAATATATCCATCATAACCTTTTATGATAATTCTATCTCAGAATTCATGTTTATTTCCAATATTTAGAAAGAAACAATGAGTGTATTCTAATATCTAGGTCATAGAGATATTCTCTAAGACTAAGTCTCTCTCACTGAAACTTTGAAGTCTATCAACGCAATAGAGATTATTGCAACAATTGCATCAATATCCATTTGGATAACTATAAACCTTAAGATAAAAATTCCAGTCTTCTAAAACATATGCAACAATTGCAAGTGTCATTAGAAGAATGAGATATAATTATTAGACTTTAACTTATCTTATAAGAAAATCAATTTCAATGATAAAATGTGGATCATTCCGATGCACTATCCGAGTCCTTCTCTAAGGATCCTAGATAGTCCAGATAGTCATACTATCAATACATCAACTCATTGCAGTATTGGCATTCAACCAACTATCTGGATGCCATATGGAAGTCATAGAAGTAGATCAACTCTTTGACTTTCCTTCTTGATTGGGTCAGACCCATGCTTCCACTGCGCTCTCTTTATCTATGAACAACCATTGCTTAAGACAAAGGATCTCTTATTTTGAACTCAAAAGATTTCAATATAAGAGAACTTCAACATTTATACATGCTTCATTCAATTCATACAATATGAATATTATGAAGATTCATGAATGACTTGAGTATAGACAGTAGAATGATGACATTCATCATTTCTACATCCATCTAGACTCTTAAAACATTGGTTCAGGTAGGTATTCAAACATTTTGAATACATTATCTCTTTCGATCTACCATTATGCATAATGCAGAGAACCATGTCATTCATGATTAAATGTCTAGAGCACAAGTGTATGCCAAAATATCTTCTTTGATTTTATAAGGATTATTTGACAATTACGATCACCATCGACATGTCACTTCCAAAGTACACTCGTTGAAAGATCAAGACTATAGAGACATACAGACCCTAAGGTGATGTCTTATTGTCTTATTTAATTGTCATTCCTCATTAATATGAGGAAACTCGCACACTTCCACCACATACATTATGTGTTCCAATTGCAAGTACAATATCTGGATCATGAGTCCGATCCATGATATATTACTGGTCATTATTGAGTATAATATTGAGTGGGTTTAATGAAGGATTATCTGAAATAAGAAATTTGCATAAGGGTATATATTTATATATATACATATTTTACTTTGATTTAAGAGTTTTTATATCAATGTTGTCTTGCCTTGTCAACACTGAAAGTTCATTCCCTTAATCACTTTCAATGTAAGAGATATTCTTACCATTATATCTCTAGCAAGATCTAGGATCTCCTTTCTTATCTTTGTCACATCCCAATAATATGAGAACTTGTGACTCCGATAAAAAGAAGTGGGAACACATTCCACCATGCAAGTCCAACTTGCATCTCCCAATTCGGTCTTTGACAACCGAGCCCACCACCCCTAAGGCGATGTTGACCATTGTTAATTGAACCAACCATCAACACGATTAGAACTCGCTATGCGCAGTCCAATATCGCCCCAATAATATGAGGACTCGATATTGGGGTCACTACGCATACGGCCTTACTCTTTCGAGAAGCAAAGAGCCCGATCCAGATGCGCTTGCATACATGAGTTGTCACTTTGGACAGGCGTCTCCTACATACAATCCCTGGCGATGGAACCCTTTGCCTTGACGGGAGACCATGGATGTCACTTATATGATCCTCCATATCACATTCAAATTCTAATTAATCATCATGAATCACATTCATTTTGATGAATTCTTCCAACGGGAATATACATCTATTCATAATAGGATGCTTTTAATTGGATATAATAAATTTTATCACATTAAATTAATTATCAATCCAATTTTCAATTAACAAACTTGATTATTACTTGAATAGTAGGTATAATATCAAAGTACGTGTTATTCGATTTTTAATAATTAGAAAAATACATTATGACTTCTCCGGCATTTTCGAGTCCCTACCCGCTGTCATGGCCAGTACCGATGAGAGTGGGACGGACCACATACGTTGCAATCCGCTACCCCAATGCTCTCTACTAGTCACCATATCCACCTCAGGAAAGGATAATGCCAAATAGATCATTATGTACTTTGAGATGCTCATCGGTTTTTCAACCGAAATTATACCATATAATATTCATCAAAACCATTTTGATAATATTATAAGGAGATTTTCTAAACAAATCCCCAATCCTATTCAAGTAATAGTGTTTTGCATGTAAAAGTTGTCCTACAACTATTGTAGGATAAACTAGGGTTTTGCATGAAAACAATGTTTGTTGATGATTTCATA
The DNA here is from genome assembly GCA_037367405.1 of Ottelia alismoides. Classification (NCBI taxonomy): domain Eukaryota; kingdom Viridiplantae; phylum Streptophyta; class Magnoliopsida; order Alismatales; family Hydrocharitaceae; genus Ottelia; species Ottelia alismoides. The sequence continues at coordinate 556,753 of JAZKJV010000228.1, forward strand.
TCAGCCAATCATGATCAAGATCAACTGTCTTATCATTTTGGTTAGTGAAATGTCATTCAAGGAATTGATTATCATATTTAAATATTTTACAAATATTCATCAATAATCATTTCATAAAATTAATAATTAATTTCATTAATTTATTTGAATGACTATCACAAGGTTTTGGATAATCATGCAATTTCCAGCAGTGACCCTCACTAACTAAAAATAGAATATCTCATTTATTTTAAATCCAAATTAAGCAAAATCAATTTCCAGAGATTGATAACTTGATTTAAAAACAAAACCATGTGATAAGCACGCATTTAAAGGCGTTTTAAAAACCGTAATTAACATCTTAATCACATCTCTAATCGCCATCCCCGAAACAATCGATATATGGTTAATAAAACGACCATATCTTGAGCAAACGGAATCCAAATTACACAAAATCAAATCCTAATGTTTCCTTAATTAATGGGTAACATTATACAATTTAAAATTTTGTGTTTAAACATTTTAAATAGTGCCGAAATTTTATCATAAGACAGGGCTGCAAAATCGAACTGCTAAAATCTTCACGAACCCAAACGAGCCCAAATTTTCGTAGGTTCATGGATCTAATCCAAAAGTCTGATCCGATGGAGGAGACGCTTGTGAGCGCAGGGATGAATAGCGTGCTCCTCACAATCCATGTTGATGATCCAAGTGGTGGATCTCCTGATCTCGTCACACAAGATCCAACATCTTCTTCACGAGCGAGATACACCAAAGGAGGTGGAGATCCAAGAATAAGAACTCCAACAGCATAACGACGATGCTGCAACGATGTCGATTCTCTCAAAGGCTCCATGGTGGACCGCCATAAGAGAGAGATGGAGAGAGGACGTGTATAGAGAACAAGAGAGAGAGAGAGAGTGACTCGTCGAGTCGGTGCAAGTCGAAGAGCAAGGCATGCCTCTTCTTATATAGGGTTTTGGGAGTCCATGGATCTCAATCCATGGACAACACACAATCAATGGCTGAGATTGATATGCGTTTCTTTCAGTGGCCAAGATATTGTTGTAAAAACACAACAACCAATGATTTAATTTAAATTAATTTCCATTGATAAATCAACAAAATTAATTCGAAATTAAATCATCTTTGATAAGAGAAAAATAATGAAGAGTATAAACCAATCTCCCCATAAGAGGGGACGACTACTCTTCTCCTCATGGAGTTGTAGACGTCGACTCCTCTTTGGTGGACTTGGTCTATCTCTTCAAATTATCATGAGATCTCATTATCTCATGATATATATTATCATCTCTTGTTGATAATATTTTCACAAAAAATAATTCCAAATTATCTTATGGAAAATATTAATCATGCCATTGAAATTATGTGAATCTTATTCACAATCCAAAACTAAATGTAATTATATTTTCAGTTAATCTTTCAATGTGAATCCCATTCACATTAACAATTAATCAACAAATATAAAACACAATATGATCTCTCTAATATATTATAAATCATTTATAATATATATGATTAATATGGATAGTGCTATCCATATTATTCATATCAATGATAATTAAAACACATTTAATCATCTTGGATCTCTTTTCTCATGTGCCCAAATAACATGAATCACATTCACATTATTCATATCTTTGATAATTAAATCACATTTAATTATCTTAGATATCTCTCTTTATAACATGAATCAAATTCATATTATCCATGATAATTAAATCACATTTAATTATCAATTTTCTCGATGCTTGGATACTATATCAATAATGAAATTATCCATGAACTCTTTCAAGGATAATGCACTTTCCCCGCGGATACTAGGAGATAAGGACCGGGCGATTGTATTGTTCCAAGTATAGTGACTTGGATATTGAGATCACATCTCAAATCCAGATCTCCGGCCTCCCATAAATGCTTGATTAAATCAAGACCGCAAATCTAATCTTCTCATTGCATCTTAATCACATTCAGATCAATGTCCAACATTTGGACCAAGATCAGATTACTTCTCTACTGAGAGGAGTCACTAAAATCCAGACCCGTTTCATCACTCCATAGGTATGGAAGCGTCATGGTTATACAATCGTTTATGATCACATCACCCTCAGGTATTCCCAATACATGTACATCCTGCATACTGGAAGACCCAGAATAAACCCGAAGTATTAGATCAACTTTATGCTGTCTACTTCAGGGTATGATTAGTAAGTTTCTCATTTGATCATTGGGAGTTGGTATCGATCATATACTTTCCAAAAGTATATATCAAACCTACAAATTCAGTCAAGCTTCCAAAGTGAGACGACCGTGCATGGAATTTGATTCTTGCCAATATCTCATGAGTGAGCTCATGTCTCCTGGTTTAGTAGTGAACCTGCATGATCCCTTTGAGAGATCGTATTACTCATATGCCCTTGCATGCACACCAGCGCGCTGGTGTATAGACCTTTGTTAGGTCATCAACCTATTGGTATTCCAAATGTATATACTCAGGCATATAGTAATACCTCTGTCTCAGGTCAGAGGATGCGTGCCTATATCGTGACAGCATATGACATAGGACTTTGGTTATCTCGATCTCGTTAAGTCACCTCTTTGACCTAACTAATCTGACACCTCTGAATCTCTAATCCTATGTAAAGGACCTGCATCAAGAGGTCGGTCAGATATCAGCCTATGTGAGAAAGGATTGCCATCTCCTACTCGGGCTGGAGATCACATCTTAACAATCATTTGATGGTGCTTGATGAGTCCTTAGTCTAACTCTTTAGATATTCATCCAAGCACCAACCTTTGTGATTCAATAATTGAATCAACAGCTGTATGATTATTAAGATAGCCATGGTACATAACCCTAATTGTACTAAGGGACCTATTATGCAAATTAGTTATTCTTCATTTCATATCAGGGAATGATATTTGCAATAACATTTATTTCATAATGGCTTGCCGTGGGCTTGCATGTCCAACATAGGATATCATCTACATTTAGCACGATAAACACAATGGCACTCCCAATAAGCTTCACATTCCGAAATCATAACATTTGCAATTTCATCAAATCTTATGTTCCAACTACAAGAAGCTTAGTCCATAGATGGAGTTATTCAACTTGCACACCTTGCTTTCCTCAACCATGAATCCTTGGGGCTACTTCATATGAATATCCTCTAAGAGAAATTCATAGATGAATGCAATCTTGATTTCTATCATGAAAAGTAAAGTTGTGTATCTATAGTTAACAATATTCTGATGAGTTTAAGCAAGGTCATTGAAGAGGAAGTCTCACCGCAAGCGATGTCTTCTTCTTCGATGTGTATCCTGTGGATACGAGCCATGCTTTGAAGGTCTCTACCTTCTCATCAGGTTTCCTCTTTCTCTTAAAGATCCATTTACACCTTTCTGTGTCTTACCCAAATAGGTGGTGATGGACATGTGAGCCCTGGGCGAACCATTCTTACAATAAGAGTTATTGTAATATATATGTTTTATCAATAAAAGTTATTGATGTTTCACTCCCTTTCTGAAATTAAATGAATGAATGCACTATAAGGTCCCTCTATACAATTAGGGTTATGTACCATGGCCATCTTGATGATCATATAGCTGTTGATTCATTAAATGAATCATAGAGGCTGGTGTTTGGATGAATATCTAAAGAGTTAGATAGAGGACTCATCAAGCACCGTCAAATGATTATGAAGAGATGATCTCGAGCTTGTGTAGGAGATGGAAATCATTTCTCACAGAGGCTAATATCTGACAAACCTCTTGATGCTTGTCCTCTGTATGGGAATAGTGATTCAGAGGTGTCGAATTAGTTAGGTCAAGGTGTTGACTTAGCGAGATCGAGATAACCTAAGTCCTATGTTGAATACTGTCACAGCATATGCACACATACTCTGACCGGAGACAGATGTGTTACTATATGTCTGAGTGTGTACATTTGGCAGACTAATAGGTTGATGACCTAACCAAGGTCTATACACCGGTGAGCTGGTGTGCATGTAAGGGCATATGAGTAATGTGATCTCTCAAAGGGATCATACAGGTTCACTTATGAACCGTAAGATATGAGCTCACTCATGAGGTATTGGGACTGCTCAAATTCCATGCATGGTCGTCATGCTTTGGAAGCATGACAAGAATTTGAAGGTATGATATATGCTTTGGGAAAGCATATGATCGATACTAATTCCCAATGACCAAGATTGAGAAACCTTGTGATCAAAGAAGACAATGTAAAATTGATCTACATCTTCAGGTTGATCATAGGTTTTCTAGTATGCATGATGTATAGGTATTGGGAATACTTGAGGGTGATGTGATCATAAACGATTGTATAACCATGACGCTTCCATTCCGAGGGAGTGATGAAACATGTCTAGATTTTAGTGACTCCTTTCAGTAGAGAAGCAATCTGATCTTGGTCCAAGTGTTGGACATTGGTCTGAATGGGATTCAGATGCAATGAGAAGATTAGATTTGCGGTCTTGATTTAATCAAGCATCTGTGGGTGGTATGTAAGATCTAGATTTGAGATGAAATCTCAACATCCAAGTCAATATACATGGAACAATACAATCGCCCTATCCTTATCTCCAAGTATCTGCGGAGACAACACATTATTCTTGAAGGGGTTCAAGAATAATTCATTTGATGAATTATGTATCCAAGCAACAAGATATTGATAATTAAATGAGATTTAATTATCAAGAATAATATGAATAATATTCATATTGTGAGAATGATTATCCAAGATAATTAAATGGGATTTAATTATCAAGGAATACAGATTGTGGATAGTACTATCCATAATATCTGTGTATATATTATAAATGTGATTTGTAATATACTTGAGAGAGCACCTTTGTAAATAGCATTTGTTAATTATTAATGTGAATTGGATTCACATTAAGCAATTAATTGGAAATGTAATTTACAATTTTGTTTGGGCTGTGAATATGATTCACATATTTTCAATGGCATGACTGAAATATTCACTAATAAATTGGGAATTAATTTAGTGAATAATTTTGCAATAAATATACACTAACTAATTGGAAATTAATTTAGTAGATAATATTGCAAAGAGATAATGATATGAATTAAAAGGAGGAGATAATCCACCAAATCATGAGGTGGCATCACCCATGACTTGGTCATGGGTGACGCCCCATGATTTTGGGAGGATTATTATCCTATTTTAATTATTATCTAATTATCTTATGATTATTGATTTTTATTGAATTAAATTATGTTGATGATAATGCAACATATATTTGATTTAATATCAATTAATAAATTGTTGTTTTTGAACAACAATAATCATGGCCATTGATTAAATATACATATCAATCTAACCATTGATTATGTATATGCCATGGATTGTCATCCATGGACTTCCAAACTAGTATATAAAAAGGGAAACCCTAGCCTCTTCAAGATACAACATTGTACATGACTACTCTCTCTCTCTCTCTAATCGCTCATTCTCGCCAACTCTCTCTCTAAGGTGGTTGTCCACCTTGTGTTTTGAGGGAATAGCAATCGTCTCCACACCGTTGTGCTATCGCTTCGATTGCTCATCGATCTCCATCTTCTTTGGAGCTTCTTGCTCTAGAATTGGACATCGGATTTCATTGGACGAAATTAGGAGATTCAGTTCTTGGATATTCATCAAGGATTGCGGAGAGCATGCATCTCATCATCACGCCCGCAAGTGCCATCTTCGTAGATCGGACTTGAGTCAGGAGGATCTCTTTCTTTAGAGATCTAGTGACCGCAAAAATGCTTCAAGAGGTATTTCTAATACTTTGTGGTTTGATGAAATGATCCAAGAAATGTTCTTGTGATCATGTGGTTTCATCTCATGATTTAAAAATTTTAAATTCCGCTGCATCTAGCGACTAGTGCGACTAGTCGCCCCAATCGCATAAGATGCGATCACCACGCTTCCATGATGCGCTTGAGAATTCTCAATATTCTTCAAGTGGTATCAGAGCCTTAGGTTGGAAAAGATTTTGGATGCGATCCGTAAACCTAAGACGACTTGGGTTTGAAAGGGTTGCGAAAGTTTTATTGCATTTCGATTTTCGCACCTCTGTATAGTTGAATTTTTCGGCACTGTTTAAATTGTTTAAACATGAAATATTCAATTGGAATTTTTCTCCATTAAATGAGGAAACCGTAGGATCTGAGTTTATGAAAATTGGATTCCATTTGCTCAAGATATGACCCTTTGAATAAACTTGTATTCACTGTTACGAGAACTGCGGATCTAAACATGATTAATGAGTTAATTACTGTTTTTATCCGCCTAGAAATGCGTGATATATCAGTTGGGTTCTGTCATAAATCAAATTAGCAATCTTAAAAAACTGATTTTACGTAATTTGGATTTAAATTGATTGAAATATGTTGATATTAGTGAGTAGGGGTCACTGCTGAAAATTGACATTTTTGATCATGAACCATGTGATAGTCATTCAAATAAATTGATGAAGATTAATTGTTAATTTTCTGAAATGATTATTGATAAATATTCGTGAAATATTTAAAGAGATAATTATTTGATTGAATGACATTTCACTAACCAAGATGATAAGATAGTTGATCTTGATCATCAATTGGTTGATATGAAATCATCAAAAACATTATTTTCATGCAAAACCCTAGTTTATCCTACAATAGTTGTAGGACAACTTTTACATGCAAAACCCTCTTACTTAAATAGGATTGGGGATTTGTTTAGCAAATCTCCTTATAATATTATCAAAATGGTTTTGATGAATATTATATGGTATAATTTCAGTTGAAAAACCAATGAGCATATCAAAGTACACAATGATCTATCTGGCATTATGCTTTCTTGAGGTGGATATGGTGACTAGTCGGGGAGCGTTGGGGTAGCGGGTTGCACCGGATGTGGTCTGTCCCACTCCCGTTGGTACTGGCCACGACAACAGTAGGGACTCGATAATGCCAGAGAAGTAAAAGTGTATTTTTCTAATTATTAAAATTTGAATAATACGTACTTTGAGATTATACCTACTATTCAAGTAATAATCAAGTTTGTTGATTGATAATTGGATTAATAATTAACTTAATATGATTAAATTGATTATATCCAATTAAAAGCACTCTATTATGAATAGATGTGTATTTCCCTTAGAAGAATTAATTATGTGAATATGATTCACGATAATTAATTTTCAATTTGAATATGAGGTGGAGGATCACATAAGTGACATCCATGGTCTCCCGTCAAGGCAAAGGACTCCATTGCCAGATATTGTATATAGGAGATGCCTGTCCGAAGTGACATATCCTATATATGATTTATTTGGATCGGGTTCTTTGCTTCTCGAAAGAGTTAGGCCGTATACATAGTGACCCCAATATCGAGTCCTCATATTATTGGGGCGATATTGGATTGCATATAGCGAGTATTAAGCATGTTGACAGTTGATTCAATTAACAATGGGTTAACATCATCTTAGGGGTGGTGGGCCCGGGTGTTAAAGAACGAATTGGGAAATGCAAGTTGGACTTGCAAGGCGGAATGTGTTCCCGCTTCTCTTTATTCGACTCACAAGTTCTCATATTATTGGGATCTGATAAGGATAGAGAGGAGATCCCAAATCTTGCTTGAGATATAGCGGTAAGTATATCTCTTACTTTGAAAGACAATAAGGGAATAATCTTTCAAAGTTGACATAACAAGAAAATTTTGATTTAAAATGCCTTAATCAAATGTTTTAAAATGAATATATAATTATTTATATGTTCTAATATAATGTGTTCTTAATTTCAGAAAATGAAGTCCATGAACCCACTGAGCATGATCCTAGAGGTCAATCAATTGACCAGACCAAATTATTCAGATTGGATCCGAAATTTGGATCTTGTTCTTTCTGCAGAGCGCATCTCGTATGTGTTGTCCAAGGACAAGATAACAATCCCTAAGACTCTAGAAGATAAATCTTTTAATGAGAAATATGAGGAAGATCATAACTTGGCAAGATGTTATATTCTTGGGTCATTATCCAATGTGCTTCAGAAGCAGAATGTGGAAGTGGACCATTGCCATAAATCATGCTGAATCTGAAGGAAATGTTTGGTGACATAAACCTCACACAACACTACAATGTGATGAAATACCTTATTCGCTGCAAGATGCAGAAAGGGACCTCTGTCAGAGAACACGTACTCAAAGTGTTTGGGTACCTCTCTGAATTGGAAACCCTGGGAGCCTACATGGATTCTGATATGCAGGCTGATTTCATTCTCCTGTCACTCCCTAAGTCTTTCAACAACTTTATCTTGTCATATCACATGAGCAAAGGTGATATCACTAACGCTAGGCTGTTAGCCGCTTTGATGTCTACAAAAGACATAATGAAGAAGGACGGGCCCTCTGCAAGTGCAATGGTTGCACAAGCAAGAGGAAAGAGCGGTCGGAAGCAAGGTTCTCGGAAGGGCCCAACCCAGAAGAGAAAGAAGAAGAATGAAGGATTTGGTTCATCTTCTAGTGCTTCCATGTTAATGACATCGAAGAAGACTGATGTATGTCACCACTGCAAGAAGCCGAGAAACTGGCGGCATAACTGCCGAGAATACCTGAAGTCAACTGACAAAGGTAAAGCCCCAGCAGGTATGAAATCTATTTTCATCATTGAAACTAGTTTTCTCGTTGAACGATAAGGAAGTTGGGTTGTAGATTATGGTGCTTCTGTTCATGTATGCAATTCATTGCATTTGTTTCAGGAAACTTGGAATCTGGCGCAAGGGGAGATAGTCATCCAGATGGGATCTGATGCAAGTGTTGCAGCAGTCGCCATCACCTGCCGGCTATCGTTATCTAGTGGTCGAGTCCTAGTACTTAAAGAGTGTCTGTATGTACATGAAGTCAGGAGGAACTTGATATCTGTATCTAAGCTTGTTAGACATGGATATTCCTTCCTTTAATGTAATAAGTTAGTCATTAAATAATATGATAAATTTATTGCGGAAGGTGCTCTGACTTCTGGTGGACTCTATGAATTGTGCATTGATGAATGTGTCATGAAATGTCACTACCACTGATAATAAAAACCCTAAAAGATCCAGGGAGAACGGAAATCATTCGAATATGATTTGGCATCAAAGGCTTGGTCATTTATCTATGGATAGGATCAATAGATTGATAAAGGATGGATCTTTAGATTTTCTACAGGTTGAATCTTTACCTACCTGTGAACATTGCATTCGAGGTAAAATGACCAGGATGGCTTTCCGTAACAAGGTTACGAGATGCGAAGGTATTCTTGACCTAATACATACTGATGTATGTGGTCCCTTCAATACCACGACTCGAAATGGATATCGATATTATTTGATGTTTATCGATGATCATTCGTGATACATGTTTATCTTCCTACTATGTCATAAATCTGAAACCTTTGAAAAGTTCAAAGAGTTTAAGGCTTTGGTTGAGAACCAAACCGATATGAAGATTAAACGAATTCAATCTAACCGAGGTATCAAGTATCTCTCAGATGAATTCAAGGAGCATCTTAAAGAGAATGGAATTGTCTCCAATCTCACTCCCCTCGAAAACCCCCAACTTAATGGTGCTACTGAAAGATGCAACAAGACCATCATGGACATGGTCCGTTCAATGATGACCAAAGCACGCTTACCTCTTAGTTTATGGGGATATGTAGTAGAGACGGCAATATATATCTTGAATAAAATTCCTAGTAACTCTATATCCAAGACTCCTCACTAGCTCTAGTATGGTACCAGGCCTAGTGTTAAAAACTTGAGGGTTTGGGGTTGCTTGGTCCATGCGAAGAACATGGACGCAAGTAAGCTAGAATCTCGCACTTGTGAGGACTACTTCATTGGGTATGTTAAAGATGGTATTGGATACCGGTTTTATGACCCTGAGACCCGAAAGGTCTTTGTCTCTAAAGATGTGAAATTTCTAGAGGATGATTTCCTTAAAGGTCAAGATAGAAATGAAGTAGAGGAACTCATTGAATCCCCTTAGGATTATGAGATTCCTCAACCAGAAACTGAAGAGATAAATAAAGATGAAACACCCATACCTCTTCGAAGGAGTTCGAGGGTGGTTGCACCACCTGAAAGGTATGGATTCCATGTCTCAGCTGAGACTGACAATGATCCTTCTTCATTTGATGAAGCACTCGCGGATCATTACATGGATAGATGGATGCTAGCAACGAAGTCAGAAATTGACTCCATGCATAAGAATGATGTTTAAACCTCATAGTATCCACCTAAAGGGGTGAAGCCCATTGGATGTAAATGGATCTTAAAGAGAAAAAGGGGACCTGATGGGAAAGTACATACTTTTAAGGCACAACTAGTATCCAAGGGCTACACATAGAGAGAAGGCATTGACTAGGATGATACGTTCTCTCCTGTAGCGATGCTTAAGTCCATCAGGACACTGCTAGCTCTAGCTGCATCTCTTAACTACGACATCTGGAAGATGGACGTCAAGACATCTTTCCTCAATGGATACCTCGAGGAGGATATCTATATGGAGCAGCCCCATGGCTTCATAGTTGAGGATGGAAAAGTATGCAAGCTAAAGAAATCCATCTATGGGCTCAACAAGCTTCTTGTAGCTGGAACATCATATTTGACGAAACCATCAAGAGTTATGATTTTGTGTAGAATCCTGATGAACCTTGTGTGTACAAGAAGCTTAGTGGGAGCGCCACTGTGTTCATCGTGCTTTACGTACATGATATCCTTATCATTGGGAATGATACAGGAATGATGACCAGTGTGAAGATTTCGCTATCTCTTACATCTTAGGCCTGAAGTTGTTCAGAAACCGAGAAAAGAGGATATTGGGATTATCACAACATGGATACATTAAGAAGATTCTTGAACGATTCCGTATGAATAGTTCCAAGAAAGGATTCCTCCCCTTAAGACTTGGTATCCACCCATCTAAAGGGATGTCTCCTCAAAGTTTTGAGAAAAAGAAGGCCTGGATGGATGCCCGTATGCATCAACTGTAGGAAGCTTAATGTATGCCATGATGTGTACTAAGCCAGACATCTGCCATGAAGTGGGAGTGGTAAGTCGTTGCTATGGAGAGCAACATTGGAATGCAATAAAGAACATATTCAAATATCTAAGACGGACGCAAGATTACATCTTGGTCTATGGAGATGGTGATATCCAAGTCTTGGGATATACAGATTCAAACTTCCAGTTGGATATTGATGATCGGAAGTCGACATCAGGGTTTGTATTCTTGTTGAACGATGGTGCTGTGAGCCGAAGAAGCAAGAACTAGGACACTACGACGGATTCAACAACAGAAGCCGAATACATTGCCGCATAGGATGCTACAAAGGAGGCGGTGTGGCTGTGCAAGTTCATATTGGAACTTGGCGTAGTTTCCTCTAATACTCGCATCCCGTTACTCTGCGATAACACGATAGCCATTTCCCAGGCAAAGGAACCCAGATGGCATCAAAAGAGCAAGCACGTGGAAAGGAAATACCACATCATTCGGGAGATTCAAAAGTGTGGTGATATCATCATCACTAAGGTGGCCTCTATCGACAACGTTGTTGATCCTCTTACCAAACCTCTGACACAGAAGGTTTTCGACTAGCATGTAATGAGTATGGGTTTACGGATTGTGCCTAAATGGTTCTGAGGGCTAGTGGGAGATTGTTGGACATGTGAGCCCTGGGTGAACCATTCATACATTAAATGTTATTGTAATATATATGTTTTATAAATAAAAGTAATTGATGTTTCACTCCCTTTCTGAAATTAAATGAATGAATGCACTATAAGGTCCCTCTGTACAATTAGGGTTATGTACCATGGCCATATTGATGATCATATAGATGTTGATTCATTAAATGAATCATAGAGGTTGGTATTTGGATGAATATCTAAAGAGTTAGATAGATGACTCATCAATCACCGTCAAATGATTATTAAAAGATGATCTCTAGCCTGAGTAGGAGATGACAATCCTTTCTCACAGAGGCTGATATCTGATCGACCTCTTGATGCAGGTCCTCTGCATGGGAATAGTGATTCAGAGGTGTCAGATTAGATAGGTCAAGGGGTTGACTTGGCGAGATCGAGATAACCTATGTCCTATAAAGAATACTATCACAGCATAGGCATACATCCTCTTACCGGAGACAGATGTGTTACTATATGTCTGAGTGTGTACATTTGGCAGTCCAATAGGTTGATGGCCTAACCAAGGTTTATACATCGGTGATCTGGTGTGCATGTAAGGGCATATGAGTAATACAATCTCTCAAAGAGATCATACAGGTTCACTTATGAACCAGAAGACATGAGCTCACTCACGAGGTATTGGGACCGATCAAATTCCATGCATGGTCATCGTGCTTTGGAAGCATGACAAGAATTTGAAGGTATGGTATATGCTTTGGGAAAGCATGTAATCGATACTAATTCCCAATGACCAAGATTGATAAACTTGGTGATCAAACCCTAAAGAAGACAATGTAAAATTGATCTACATCTCCATGTTGATCATAGATCTTCCAGTATACAGGATGTACAGGTAATGGGAATACCTGAGGGTGATGTGATCATAAATCATTGTATAACCATGAGGATTCCATTCCGAGGGAGTGATGAAACATGTCTGGATTTTAGTGACTCCTCTCAGTAGAGAAGCAATCTAATCTTGGTCCAAGTGTTGGACATTGGTCTGAATGGGATTCATATGCAATGAGAAGATTAGATTTACGGTCTTGATTTAATCAAGCATCTGTGGGAGGCACGTAAGATATGGATTTGAGATGAAATCTCAACATCCAAGTCACTATACGTGGAACAATACAATCGCCCTGTCATTATCTCCAAGTATCTGCGGAGAAAGCACATTATTCTTGAAGAGGTTCAAGAATAATTCATTTGATGAATTATCTATCCAAGCAACAAGATATTGATAATTAAATGAGATTTAATTATCAAGAATAATACGAATAAGATTCATATTGTGAGAATGATTATCCAATATAATTAAATGGGATTTAATTATCAAGGAATACAGATTGTGGGTAGTGCTATCCATAATATCTGTGTATATATTATAAATATGATTTGTAATATATTAGAGATAGAGAGCACCTTTGTAAATGGTATTTGTTAATTGTTAATATGAATTGGATTCACATTAAGAAATTAATTGGAAATGTAATTTACAATTTAGTTTGGACTGTGAATATGATTCACATATTTTCAATGGCATAAATGAAATATTCACTAATTAATTGGGAATTAATTTAGTGGATAATTTTGCAATAAATATACACTATCTAATTGGGAATTAATTTAGTGGATAATATTGTAAAGAGATAATGATATGAATTAAAAGGAGGAGATAATCCACTAAATCATGAGGTGACGTCACCCATGACTTGGTCATGGGTGATGTCCCATGATTTTGGGTGGATTGTTATCCTATTTTAATTATTACTCATTATCTTATGATTATTGATTTTTATTGAATTAAATTATGTTGATGATAATGCAACATATATTTGATTTAGTATAAATTAATAAATTGTTGTTTTTGAACAAAAATAATCATGGCCATTGATTAAATGTACATATCAATCTAAACATTGATTTTTTATATGCCATGGATTGCGATCCATGGACTTCCAAACTACTATATAAAGAGGGCAACCTTAGCCTCTTCAAGTTACATCATTGTACACACCTACTCTCTCTGTGTAATATCTCATTCTCGCCATCTCTCTCTCTCTCTAAGGTGGTCGTTCACCTTGTGTTTTGAGGGAATAACAACATTCTCCACGCCATTGTGTTGTCGCTTCGATAGCTCATGGATCTCCGTCTTCTTTGGAGATTCTTACTCTAGAAGAGGACGCCGGATTTCATTGGATGAAATCAAGAGATTCAAGGCTTGGATCTTCATCGAGGATTGCGGGGAGCACGCGTCTCATCATCGCGCCTGCAAGTGCCATCTTCGTAGATCGGACTTGAGTCTGTAGGATCTCTTTCTTTAGAGATCTAGTGATCGCAACCATGCTTAAAGAGGTATTTCTAATACTTTGTGGTTTGATAAAACGATCCAAGGAATGTTCTTGTGATCATGTGGATTCATCTCATGATTTAAAATTTTTAAATTCAGCTGCATCTAGCGACTAGTGCGACAAGTCACCCCGATCGCATAAGATGCGATCGCCACGCTTCCGTGATGCGCTTGAGGAGTCTCAATATCCTTCAGGTGGATCCTCGAGGGTCCATATACAACACTTGTATATGAAGTCTACTTTAGACTTTATTGCTAACATCCATCTTTCCATGTCATGATCCTTATAAGCTTCATCACATGAAGTCAGATCATTGTTAAATTTAACAGACACATGGAACACATCCTCAAACTCATTTGAAGAGGTATTGGTGTTTCATATTTAATTGTCCTTTTAGTTTCCGATTTAAGGAGCCTCATTATCATCTCAAGATTAAATGAGTTGCTTTTACTTCATCTTGATTCTCAAGAGAGTTATCCTCTAAGAATCACATTCTCAAAGATGAGATCTTTTAAGAATCTCAAGGTCATAAAGTAGGTATCCAATACCATCCTTTATTTTCCTAATGAAGTAGCACTCTCGAGTGCTACATTCCTGCTAACGTGCATAGAACTTTATTAAGGATATATATTGTAGTCTCTACTACATATATACCTGGAAACTAAGAGATAATTACGCGAAGATTAATCATTGATCAAATCATGTCACACATGATAAATTGTATCTCCCTACAACTCTATGGAGTTTAAATGTATCAAGAGGAGTAAGATAGGAATGCTATTACTTTCTCCATAGGATATTCCATGAATTCATCTAATAGGTACATGATACCTAGGTTAGATCAAATTCATTTCACCTTCCTTCACACTTTCGTTACAAACCAAAATTGGGAAATCTTTGAACAATTCAAAGCTTTTTAAGTAAGAAACCTCATACAACAAATAATCATCGAATAACATATCATCAATGTTTATCATGATATAGATGATCAACACACATCAATATGCATGAGACATTGATACCTTGACATCTTACACCATTATCAAGGAAGGGTGTATTGGACATTTTACTTTGAATATGATATTCATAAGTATGTAAGTTTTGAAATTTTAAACATTCTAAAGTTTCATCTCTTACTAGTGTATTTATCAAATCAACAGATAAATATCCAAGGCTTGATGCTAGATCATTGTCAAATGATATTTATCCTCCTATTGATCTTATAAGGTTTAACTTTCAGTATTAGAAAACTTAATGAACCATTCTTAATTATCTAGTTTAGTAGAATCCACTAGATGCTATATTATTATCTGAAATACATCCATCATAACTCTCTATGATAGGTTTATTCCAGAACTCATGTTTATTTCCAACATTTAGAAATAAATTATGAGTGTATTCTAATATCTAGGTCACAGAGACATTCTCTAAGACTGAGGGCTTTCCCACTGAAATTATGAAGTCTATCTATACACTAGAGATTATTGCAACAATTGCATCAATATCATGTAGATGACTATTAAATCCGAAGATCAAATTCCAATCTTCGAATACATATGCAACAAATTGCAAGTGTTACAAGAAGAATGAGATACACTTATTAGACTTTGATCTTATTAAATTAAAAAGTCAATTTCAATGATTATATGTAGATGTAGATTATTTCGATGCACTATCTGAGCCATTCTCTAAGGATTCTAGACAGACCTGATAGTCAAACTATCAATACATCGTCTTATTGCAGTATTTGCATTTATCCAACTATTTGGATGTCATATGTATGGAAGTCGCAGAAGTATAGTCACTCTTTGACTTTCCTTCTTGCTTGGGTACGACCCATGCTTCCACTGCGCTCCTTTTATCTATAAACAATCATTGCTTAAGACCAAGGATCTCTTATGTTGAACTCAAAAGAATTCAACGTAAGAGTATTTCAAAATTTATATATGCTTTATTTAATTCATATTATATGAACATTATAAAGCTTCATGAATTACTTTAGTATAGAAAGTAGAATGATGACACTCATCATATCTACATACATCTTGACTCTTAAAGACTTTGGTTCAGGTAGGTGTTCAAATATTTTTAATACATCATCTCATATAGAGCCACCATCCTGCATGATGTAGGTAACCATGCATTAGTGATTAAATGTAGAGAGCACATATGTATGCTAGCCCATCCTTTTAGATTTTACAAAGATTATTAGACAATTACGATCATCATCGATATGTCATTTCCAAAGTGCATTCGATGTGAGATCAAGATTACATAGACATACAAACTCTAGGGTTGTAGTCCAATTGTCTATTTAATTGTCATTCCTCATTCTTATGAGGAAACTTGCACATTGCAACCGTATACATTATGTCTCCAGCTGCAAGTACTATATCTTGATCATGGATCGAATCCATGATATTACACTGGTTATTATTGAGTATAGTATTGAGTGGGTTTAATGAATGATTATCTGAAATAAGAAATTAACATAAATATATAAATATATTTTACTTTGATTTAGGATTTTTTATATAAAAGTTGTCTTGCCTTGTCAACACTAAAAGTTCATTCCCTTAATCACTTTCAATGTAAGAGATATACTTACCATTATATCTCAGCAAGATCTGGTATCAGCTTCCCTATCTTTATTACATCCCAATAATATGAGAACTTGTAACTAGGATAAAAAGAAACAGGACCACATTCCGCCTCGCAAGTCCAACTTGCATTCCCAAATCGGGCTTTAACATCCGAGCCCACCGCCCCTAAGGTGATGTTGACCCGTCGTTAATTGAACCAACTGTCAACATGATTAGTACTTATTATGTGCAATCTAATATCGCCCCAATAATATGAGGACTCAATATTGGGGTCACTACGCATACGACCTTACTCTTTCGAGAAGCAAAGAGCCCGATCCAGATGCACTTGCATACAGGAGCAGTCACTTCGGATAGGAATCTCCTACATACAATCCCTGGAAACGAAACCCTTCATCTTGACGAGAGACCATGGATGTCACATATGTGATCCTCCATATCATGTTCAAATTCTAATTGATCATAATGAATCATATTCACTACAATTAATTCTTCCATTGGAAATCACAACTCTATTTATAATAGAGTATATTTAATTTTAATTGGATTCCAATTAATCTAATCATATTAAATTAATGATCTAATTAATATCCAACAAACATTCTTTTATTGTTACTTGAAATATGGTATTATTTCAAATATGTATTACTTCACATTTTAAAAAATAGAAAAAACAACGTGATCTCTCCTGCATTATCGAGTCCCTACCCGTTGTCATGGCCAGTACTGATGGGAGTGGGACAAACCACACACGGTGCAACCTGCTACCCCAACGCTCCTCGACTAAACACCATATCTATCTCAGGAAAGGATAATGCCAAATTGATCAGTGTGTACTTGTGATGATAATTAGTTTTTCAATTGAAGTTATGCCATATAATAATAATCAAAACCATTTTGATTAACATTATAAGGAATTTTGCAAAATAAATTCCCAATCCTATTCAAGCAACAATGTTTGTTGGAAAGTAGATCTCGTAGATCATGTAACCAATTTGTGATCTAGATTGCATCTAATCAATTATTGGTTAAGGAAATGTCATTTAAAGAAATAATTATCATCAAATATTTCACAATATTTATCCATAATTATTCCAGGAAATTAGATCATTTAATTCCACTAATTGATTAAATGGCAATCACAAGGTTCTTTATTAGGAAAGTAATTGTCAGCAGTGACCCTGACTTACTAAAATCAGCATATCTCAATCAATTTAAATCCAAATTAAGCAAAATAACTTTCCAAAGTTTGATAATTTGATTTAAATCAGGAACTAATTGGTTGACATGCGTTTCTAGGCGTTTCAAAACCGAAATCAACTCCTTAATTACGTTAAGATTCACAGACCTCGAAACAGTGAATACAAGTTCACTAAAATGATCGTAACATAAGCAAATCGATTCAAAATCACGCAAACTCAGATCCTAAGGTTTCCTTATTTAATGGGGAACATAAGTTTTATTTTTGTGTTTAAACAATTTCAACAGGCTGGAAAAAATATCAAAATAGAGATGAGAAAATGAATTGTGACAAAACTTTTGCAAACCCTAACGAATCCAAGTCGTCCTTGGTTTATGGATCGCATCCAAAATTTTCGACCTAAGGCTCTTATACCACATGAAGGATATGGTGAGATACTTAAGGGTATCACAAAAGTGTAAGAATCACATCGTATGCGATCGGGAGCAACAGGTCGCACTAGTTGCTCGAGGCAACAGGAATTAAAATGTTTTCATGCGATGAAACCACATGATCCAAGAACACTTCTCGGATTGTTTCATCTAAACCAAAAATAGGTATTAGGTTTACCTCTTGAAGCGTGATTGTGACCGAGTGTCTAAACGAAGAGACCTCCTGTCTCAAGTCCGATCCATCAGAGGAGACGCTTGCGAGCATGTTGACGAAATGCGTGCTTCTAGCAATCCATGTTGATGATCCAAGCGGCGAATCTCCTAATCTCTTCACACGAGATCCGGCATTTTCTTCATGAGCAAGGCACACCAAAGGAGACAGAGATCCACGAGCAAATAATCTGGTAGCATAACAACGATGCTACGGCGAGAGGGATTCTCTCTAGGGCTCCATGGTGGACGACCACAAGAGTGAGAAAGAGAGGGCGTGTAGAGAATGAGAGAGAGAGAGAGAGAGTTGTTGTCTCCAACTTGTATTGTGTAAATAAGAGCAAAAGGGGTGCCTCTCCTTTTATAATATTTTGGGATCCATGGATCTCAATCCATGGACAACATAAATGCAATGGCTCACACTGATTTGTATTTCTTTTAACGACCAAGATTTTGTTGTAAAAACATAACAAAAATTAATGTAATTTAGATTAAATATATATTGATTAATCAATATAAATCATTTCCCAATTAAATCAATCAAGCATGGAGACTATGGAATGAAGATTGCCTCCTTCCTAATATAGGAGTTGGTGACAATCTTATGTAATCTCATGAGATTACATTATTCCATGGAAATATCCAAGATTTCAAACAACACTTGTAGTAAATTATTTTATAAAAATAATTGATAATTATTTTCTGAATATTGCAATCTTGCCATAGGAAAATTATGAATCACATTCACAACTCAAAATAAAATGTGAATCACATTTTCAGTTAATTGTCCAACGTGAATTCAATTCACATCAACATTTAATTAACAAATGTAAATTACAAATAGCTCTCTCGTATATATTATAAATCACAATTATAATATATATGATTAATATGGATAGTGCTATCCATATTATTCATAGCCATGGTAATTAAATCATATTTAATCATCATGGATCTCTATTCTCATGTGCCCAGAGAATATAAATCACATTCACATTATTCACATCATTGATAATTAAATCACATTTAATTATCTTAGATAAATATTCTTATAATATGAATCAAATTCATATTATTCATAATAATCAATTTTCTCAATGCTCGATTAAATAATATCAATAATGAAATTATCCTGAGATCTTTCAAAGATGATGCGCTTTCTCCGCGGATACTTATAGATAAGGACAGGGAGATTGTATTTTTCCACACATAGTGACTTGGATATTGAGATCACATCTCAAATCCAGATCCCAGGCTTCGCATAGATGCTTGATTAAATGAAGAACTCAAATCAAATCACTCATTACATCTGAATCACATTCAGATCAATGTCCAACATTTGGACCTAGATCAAATTACTTCTCTATTGAGAGGAGTCACTAAAATCTAGACCCGTTTCATCACTCCCTAGGAATGGAAGCGTCATGGTTATACAATCGTTTATGATCACATCACCCTCAGGTATTCCTAATACCAGTACATACTGCATACTGGAAGACCCAAAATAAACCCGAAGTATTAGATCAATTTATACTGTCAACTTCATAGTTTTATCATTAAGTTTCTCATTTTATCATTGGGAGTTGGTATCGATCATACACTTTCAAAAAGCATATATCATACCTAGGTCTTAATCATATACTTTCCAAAATTATATATCAAACCTACAAATTCAGTCAAGCTTCCTAAGCGAGATTACCGTGCACAGAATTTGATTCTTCCCAATATCTCATGAGTGAGCTTATGTCTTCTGGTTCAGTATATGAACCTGTATGATCCTTTTGAGAGATCATATTACTCCAGTGCCCTTGCATGCGCACCAGCGTGCCAGTGTAAAGACCTTGGTTAGGTTATCAACCTATTGGTCTGCCAAATGTACAAACTGAGACATATAGTAACACATCTGTCTCCGGTCAGAGGACGCGTGCCTATATTCTGACAACATACGTCATAGGACTTTGGTATCTCGATCTCATTAAGTCAACTCTTTGACCTAACTTATCTAACACCTCCGAATCTCTAATCCTATGCAGAGGACCTGCATCAATAAGTCGGTTGGATATGAGCCGTTAGAGAGGGGATTGCCATCTCCTCCTCATATTGGAGATCATCTCTTAATAATCATTTAACGGTGCCCAATGAGTCCTCAATTTAACTTTTTAGATATTCATACAAGCACCATTCTATATGATTCAATATTGAATCAACAGTTGTAGGATCATTAAGATGGCAATGGTACATAACCCTAATTGTACTACGGGACCTATTATGCAAATTATTTATTCTTCATTTCAGATCAGGGAATGATATTCACAATAACATTTATTGCATAATGGCTCACAATGGACTCGCATGTCCAACATCACCATCAGTTTGGTTCAGTCGACGACACCATACTTGTAGACTCCTGTCGAGAAGAAGGACGAGCCACCACCGCCACATCAGCATCAATAGAGTCAGTAGCCACCGACCATCCAGCACGTATACTACTTGCAGGCACCCGAGTAAGGCTCGCTACTGTAGAAAATGGTGGTTTACCAGCCAGACTTCCTCCAATCCTATGATCAAGTATTTCAACCTCCACCACTAATTCAGGAAGTGAATGGTGCACGGAGCAATGATGTGCAGATGACCCATCCTAGGGGTCACACCAGGGTCAGCCACCAGCCAATCGGCCTTACCACTAAACTCACTTTGGTCGTTATGGATAGTCCTTTTAGCCTCAGCTTCAGTATTAGACTCACCCGTCTCCACAATATCAAGGCAACTGGAGATAGTCACAACACTACCCCAGTCGGAGTACCTAAGTCCACAGACGTATCATCAATACACGACTGGATAAAAATTGTATCCCCCTCCTCCATATCAACAGTATTAGATTCTTCCTCCTCCACCGCACCATCATCAATCTCAGCCTCAGACCCCCAACCTTCAGCAACAATGTGGTTTGCACACTGAAAATTTTGAGGTGACACTAGTAAATACTACCCTATATTTCTTGGTCCAAGTTGTGAATGGTCTAGCAGAAAAGGTGAAGAAGCTTGATGACCTGACCACCACCAAAAATCCTATTCTGATGCAGGTAGAACTAAATCCCAATAATTTTAAAAGGAAAGAGCGGGTAGAATGTGACGTTCCTTCTATACCTGTCGACTCAGATAATCATGAGTTTGTATTATCTAATGTTGTCACTCTCAAGAGTAGTAGGAATTTGCCTCCATTTGCTACAAGCCAAGGGAGGAATAAAGATTTGACCGTTGAATCGCCGTCTTCTCCCTCAGCCGCGCCAGCTAAATGTTCCGGTGAGGAAGAAGAAGGAGAATGAGCCATGCTAGCTGCCATCCATCTCCATCTCTACCAACAAAAACAACAAAAAAATCAAGAAATTAAATAGACCAAAAAGATGATCGCATTCGATGCAAAGCCACGCCAACCACGGAGGAGCCAACAACAATAGTCGATCTAACATTAACTGACAGAGCGAAGACCGCACCTTTTGCTTATCCACCAGTAGCAGAATCTTCACTTACAACATGTACACCTTTTAAAATGATCAGTATCTACAAAATTTTGTGGACAAACATTTTTTTGTAAATAAGAACACTGCTTTTGATTTCAATAATGTAAATATTCTTTTTCCTGGTGCATTAGAAAAATCCAAAAAAAGTAAACGGAAAAAGTGCATTTTCTATTCATGGAGTTGTGGATATTCTTAATAACTTGATTATTGAGATTCCCTTGACGAAAGCCATGGAATACATGCTTGTTGTAAAGAAAAGTATGAAGGAGGCATGTCAGCCAACACGTAACAACAGATGTAAGCATGTAGAGAAGCATATCCTTACAATGGCCACAGTCGTAGCCATCAACAATCTCCCTCAAAGGAAGCTAGACAAAGGAGCACCTTTGATCAGATGTGAGATATTCGGCCAAGTCTTCGAGCGGAGTCTCCTTGTTAGCAGTTCTTCCATCAACCTCTTACCCTCGTCTTTACTGCAAGAATTCGAGCTGGGTCAATTGAAGCAAACATCCGTGATCGTTCAATTTGCATATCAATCCGTCAAAAGACCCTGAAGTGTGTTGCAATATGCTGTAGTAAAGGTGTATGATATGCAATTTCCCGTTGATTTTGTAGAACTTCATGTGGACTCCCCTGCACCCTTACTCCAGATCCCCATTATCCTCGGGCAGCCATTCCTACATACTAGAGAGGCCATAGTTGACTACAGGTCTCGCAAGATCACGTTCAACTAGAGAAATCATAGAGTTATAATAGAGATGGTAAGAGAGCCTAAAGTCAGATCTAATGAAAGTCATGCATCACTGTCTAAGGTAGACTATGATCTTATTACAGAGATAAGAGATACACACCTCTTTTTGAATGAAACTTGGACTTGAAAAATCCTCTCTAATGAGGAGGACTAGGAAAGCACAATCGACACAAGCTCCGATGGCTCCTGGGAAACTGATCAAATTCATTTATGCATATCTTTGACACAGATGATTCATTCCCGCTCGAACATGATGAATTCATTGCAGATCTATTTGGCACATTTTCAATTGAGCAACAAGTCTTTGAGGTGAGCATCATTACCTCTAAGATGATGGCAGATCATACAACATAGTTTTCGAAGGGACCAAGAAGCAGGTTAGACCAGAACCTGAATTAAAGCCACTTATGGTAGGCCTTAAGTATGCTTTCCTTTTAGGTGCAGAAAACATGTATCCAGCCAGCATTAGCAATAGGCTGACCCCAGATCAAGAATCTCGACTTCTAGAGGTTTTAGAAAGAACCGCAAGGCACTTGATTGGCCTGTTTCAGACCTCCACGAGACAAATTCTTCTTTTTGCTCACACCACATTTATTTGGAAGAAGATGCCAAGCTGTCTCAAGAGTTTCAAAGAAAACTAAACCCAAATCTGTGGGGCATCGTCATGAAAAAATGACAAAATGGCATGACACATGCTTCATCTATCCCATCTATGATTCAAAATGGGTGACCCCTCTGCATATAGTTCCAAATAATTCAGGGCTTACCGTGGTTACAAATGACAGAGAGGAGACTTCTACTCAGGTACCAACATCATGACGTGCGTGTGTTGACTACCATCGTCTTAATGCAGCAACCAAGAAGGACCACTTCCCCTTGTCATTCATTGATCAAGTATTGGAAAGACTAGCCAACAATGAGTTCTTCTTCTTTTTGGATGGTTACTCTGGGTACAACTAAGTGGCAATCACCCTTGAGGACCAACAATAGACTACCTTCACTTTCCATTAGACACCTATGCTTTCTAGAGAATGCCGTTTGTTCTGTGTAACACACCTATGACATTCTAGAGATGCATGCTTGTAGTTTTCTTCAAGATAGTAGGCGGTTTTCTTGAGGTGTTTATGGATGACTTCTCCTTCTATGGTGACAGGTTCAATTTTTGTCTTGATTACCTGGACAGAGTACTTCAGAAATGCCATGAAGTCACTCTTGTGCTATCATGGGAAAAGAGATACTTCATGGTCATGGAAGGGATTGTTCTGTGTTAATCATTTCCAAACGTGGCATGAAAGTTGACTCAACAAAGGTGGATGTGATTGCCAATTTAGATCTACCTCAGAAAGTAAATAATGTGAGCTCATTTATTGGTCATGTGGGATTCTCAAGAAGATTCATTCGTGACTTTAGCAGCATTGCCTGACCACTTACTGAATTGTTGTGCAAGGAGACAAAGTTCATTTAATCATCTCAAGGAGTTAATCACTCAAGATCCAGTCCTACAACCACCAAATTGGTCTCTTCCTTTTGAGATCATGACGGAGTGTAGAATTTGTAGCTGGGGATGTTCTAGGATAAAGGAAAGAAAAGGCGCCCTATGTCATTCACTATGCCAGCAAGACATTAGATGAAGCTCAAAGAAATTACATCGTAATAGCGAAAAAAATGTTAGTTGTGTGATGAATCTCCATTTCATTATCTTTATTCTATAATTTTGGACTTAAAAACCCTGGCAAATGCATGTAAATAGCATTAATTAGTACAAAGTAACATTCATAATTTATTGTATTTATTGTGTAGATAACAATGTTTTTAATGCCAAATTTATAGAATAAACATAAGAAAGGAAAAATCATAAAATATCAAAGATATTTTATGACCCTAAATCTTGAGACCAAGTCAAGAATTGAGTTGATCGACAAGGAATAATGTAGGGGGAGATGAGGGCCAAAAATACAATAAAACTTAATTCTTTTACTCATTTAGTAAGCATCAAATAAAGAAACTTTGTACATGAAAGTTGTATATAATAATATAAATAAAAATACAAAATTAAGTTTGTACAAAATTAATACACATTGTACTTTTTATACACAAAATAAAAAGACAAAATCCCAACTTCATAGATCCAAATCTCTGAAATAAAAACTCAAAAGGTATTAAAATCACCTCTAGTTGTATATAACTTTTCATAAGCTATTTAATGTAGGTGGCTTAATAATTTTTGGAGTTCGGGTGTGAAAGTTAGCTTTTGGTCCCTCATTGTATAGACCACACAAATAAAATATTTATTGTATTCATACTTTATTATTTTTAAAATTTTATATTTTTATATTTTTATCATTATTATTTATAATTTATGTACATATTAAAACCAAAATAAAACCAAAAAGAAAATACAAAATAAAATAAGTCTATATAAATATATAAGCAAAATACTTACGTTCATACTTGTAAATAAATAATAGTGGAACCCATTTTTTCATTACTTATTCTTTTATATTTGTATACTCTTGTAAATATAATTTATATTATATTTAAAATATAAAACTATAATAAAACCCAACAAAATACATTAAAATAAAATAATATATATAATACTTAAATAAAATACCTATACGTATACCTATATGATATATACCCTATTTATTTAAGAGTACAAATAATATCATATAAATGTAATAATCATATATTTGAGTACATAACAATAAGTTATAAATATATATAATTAAATAATAAAATAAAATATACAAAATAAAAATAAATCGGTAAAAACATAGATGAATATACCTATAAATATACACCTAAAATTAACTACTAATAAATAACACCAAAAAATAAATAAAAATAATAATTAAATACTACATAAAATAATAAACATTTTTTATTTTATACTAAAAATTTAATAAAATCAACTACTAATTTTAATTAATTAATTTATAATAAAACACTATGTTTTTTTCGTTTGCGGGCTGACATAGCCCTATCACGTTGGCCCCATTATTGATTTCGAGTCAACTCGGCCTCCAGGCGCTGCTCATGTTAGAATTGTCTTTTCCTGTGTTTTCTCCCCCTTTTTCCTGCATGATACATCATTCAATAGTGCTCGATCCCTTCCCAAGATTTGTTCCCTAACAACCCAGGATCTACGCCAAGCTTTTGGATCTCATGTACATACGCTTGATTTTTGGCATCTCGACAGTCAATAAGGGTGACTTATTCTTTTGGTAAATAAAAACCTTCCTCCTCCATTGCAAATTTGATCATCCCCTGAGTTTTAGAGCCCCTTCCTCCAGCCAAACAGGTCTCTAGGTGATAGGTGATGCATCCCTGGAGGTTAGGATGGACTCGCGAAGGAGGGAGGTGCTCCCATGGCCACCTCGTCAGCGACCCTGCTCCCTGGAGTTGAACCCGAGTATAGGAGCTACATTTCTTGTTCTTTCAGTTAGATTTTCAAACCTGCATTACATTTCTGCCTTTATTCTATCATTTAGATCATAGTTTTAGCAGTACAAGCCCCATTGTAGTTTGCCGGAGCTATGCTTTGACGAAGAATTTTAACCGTGTCTCCGTTGTGGTTTTGCCTCACCACCGCCACCATCCTCTTTCCCAACCGATCCCCTATGCCTCGCCTCGCTTCGCCCATCTAGATCCCTTGTGGATCTGGAGTTGGGTGCTCTAAATCCTCCCATCTTCGGAGCACCTCCATCCCCTCTCATTTTGACACCATTCCCTCCAATCGGACTGAGGTAGTTTGCCCTCGGTCCCTCTTTCTGTTTTGTATAGGTCAGATGTGTAAAGGAGCCCTTCTAGGCTAAAGATCAGACCTGAAGTTCGACTCCCATGTGCTTGAACACCACTGAGCTCCAGAGCCCTCTACAACAGGCTCCGGACCATTTAAATGCACCTTGGAGCTTCGTAGGAGCAATAAGAGTGAAACACAGCTGTTGGTGGAGCGTTTGGATGCCGAAGTAGCACACAACGATATATCAAAACTTGTCAGGGGCGAGTTCGTCTTCACTTCCTCCATTAATGTCCTCCACCCTCGGATCAAGGGCTATTCTTCAGACACAACAATAGAAGTTGGATCGAGTCGAGCCGCATCTGTTCGATCATGCCATGTGATCTAATCCCAACCATCCACGGCGAAGCATTATCGCGTGCCCAAAGAGTGCCACATGGATAAGTGGATGGAACTCAACCGTCCGATGGCGCCAATATAGGGGTAAATTTCATATCATACCTCGCTTATTGTATATTTATTATTTAATCCTACAAATAAATTGTAATGTTAAAAATAAATGGAAATTTTGCAAATGACCCCTGTATTTTTTACAATTGTATTTGGGTCCATTCTACGTCACCTCATGTGTCATCCCACATGACGTGGTGACATTGCATTGAAGCCCTTGGTGATTTTTCGAAATTGTTAAATAATCTATTAAACTTAATGTATTGTATATTTTTGGAAAAATTACACGTAAGCCCCTGAAGTTTACTTTATTTGCAATTATGCCCCTGCTAGGACATGCTTTTTTGTGTCGTTCATCTATTTATTATAAATGACAATTGTGCTACTAAAAATTTGCAAAAAAGGGATAAAGCCTTTTCCCATGTACTTTCACGCCATGTAATTAGTTTGCATTTTCTACATTTTCTCCATTTTTTAAAAATTAAAAGGAGCCTATTTTTGTACTGCCTAGCCTATAAAATACCAAAAAAAGCATGCCTAAAAAATCCAAAAAATATATTATCTTTTTATTATGTTTTAACCATAGACCAAAATAACTAAAAATGGAAAAAGATAACTCCTAAAAGTTGAAAATTTATAAAAATCTAAAAATTCATTAAAAATCCAAAAGTATGTTTTTCGATTTTACATATTTCTTTATATAAATATTATATTGTAAAATTGATTTGGATAATTATGGAACTTATTTACTATTTTTAAAATCTAATTAAATTTGCGTATTTATTAAATCCCTAATTTGGGATAGTTTTGACTTTAAAAATTACATAAAAAATAGCAAAAATTCTTGAAAAATTATAGAAACATTAGAAAAAAATTACAAAATATAAAAAATTTTTGGTGTTTTTATTATTTTTATTAGTATTTATAAACATATAACTCTATTATATATATAGCTTTATATATGTCTTTAAAGAAAAAGAAATATAAAAATTAGAAAATAGAAAAATAAAATATAAAATATAAAATTATAAAATTAAGAAATATAAAATATAAAACAAAAATAAAATAGATAAAAATTAAGATAAAAATTTGTATGCATTATATTGCCCCATCTATCGTTTGCTCCTGAGTTCGACCTCTACACATGCTTACACCTATACACATTTGATGTAGAGTTATAACAAATTGTAAATCCATATTTTTGCTATTTATTGTCTTAGATATTGTGGATTAATGGTTGATCGATCGATGTTTTCGTTGTGAGTCGCCACAATGATTGTGTCTCTACCGTGTGTGAGACATACTTTGACCCATGCGGAAACCTTGTTCATCATTGTGGTATTCTCCCTTGAGAAGTTCATATCCTATTTGATTGGAACGAAAGTCACTATCTATATTGACAATTCTGCTATCAGATATTTGCAACATAAGAAGGATGCCAAATTTAGACTCATCAGATGGAACCTTCTCCTTAGCAGTTTTATTTAAAGATCAAGGACAAGCCAAGGGTTTAAAATGTGGTAGCAGATCACCTCTCAAGAATTGAGCAGCGAGAGCTTCCACTGAGAAGTGCACCCATTACAGACACCATTCCTAACGAGTCGATTCTGGCCATGGATTCACTCCGATGATATGTTGAAATTGTAAACTACCTCGTCTTGAGCGTAGTTCCATGAGATTGGATGAAGATAAAAAAAGAACAAATTCTTGTCCACTATCCATTCTCTATCAATGGTAAGACCTCTCTTATTCAGGGAAGGAGCGGATTGTATTTATCGGAGATGTATCCCTAAAGAGGATGATCATAGTGTCCTCGAGCATTGTCATTCTCTCAAATCTAGTGGACACCACTCCCAAGAGATAGAACGGAGGAGAAAGTATTGTAGTGTGGCTTATACTATTTAGGGATGCTGTAGCGTTTGTCAAGCGATGCACTGGCTGTCAAAGATTGATAGGTACTGTTACAGCTAAAGATTCCATGCCCTTAAAGTTCATGAGATTATAAATGTATTCAATGCTTGGGCATCGATTTCATGGGACCATTTCCCAATGGTTGAGGATAGAAGCACATACTTCTTATCGTTGACTATGTGAGTCACTGGGTTGAAGCTATCCCCGCTCGAACCACAGATAGCTGTACAGTTTTTTTGCTTTCTAAAAGAAAACATCATCTTAGGCTCAGGATTTCGAAGATGCTGATATCATATGGGGTAGCCAATTCATTAATAGAGAGGTTAAGAAATTAACGAAGGAATACAACATCGACCATTGAGTCGCATCTCCTTACCATCCTCAGACCAATGACATGGTTGAATTATCAAATAGGAAATTAAGACAATCCTCTAGAAACGTGTAAACTCGAATAAGAAAAATTGTTCCCAACTCTTGGACTCGATCCTTTGGGCATACAAAACTTCTTACAAGTCTCTTGTGGGCATGTCGGCCCTACCATATTGTATATGGAAAAATATGCCATCTTCCAGTGGAGTTGATTTATAATCATTGTGGGTAGTCAACAATTACAATATTGACTCACAACAAGGTGGTTAGAAAAGAAAGAGGATCTAAACAAGCTTATGGAATTCAAAAACTATGCTTATTATAACACATTGATGTACAAGGAGAAGGATAAACATTGGCATGACCGACACGTCAGACGAAAGACCTTCCAGATTGGACAGAAAGTGTGGCTATTTGATATAAAGTTAAATATCTTCCTAGGAAAATTAAAGAGTAAATGGACAGGGCCATTCAGAGTTCAAGAAGTGCGTGACAACAGAAGCATTGTGATATTAAATTTGTCTCCTGACGCACAACCATTTTTCATCAACGGTCAGCTATTGAAGCCCTACCTTGAGCATGACACTTTCCTAACGTTGTCGACTCTGTCAAAGTACTCTACACTGTAGGAGCATCCACAACCATAACAGCATCGCAAGATTCAGATAACTTCACTCAAAAACTCTTCCTTTAAGTTTTCATGTTGTCTTCTTTTCTTTTTTTTCTTCTTTTCATTTCACTTTTCTTTATCTACCAAAAACAAAAAATAATAATAAATATGTGTGTGCCGCCTCTTTTTTTAGACTTCTATACTTAGGATGTACTTTGTCCTAGGTATAGGGGGTATGCACCCCGAGTTCTTTCATTCTTTAATCCCCTCCACTATCTCCTCTTCTTGTCTATACTTAGAGATATCTTACACCAAGTATAGGGGAGACCGTTCGAGTTGTGATTTGTTTATTCCCACCCTTGACCCTCCCTGCTTTGTGTGCAGTCTGCTATAATTTGTATTACTTGATCCTAAGTATAGGGGGGATGGTCGATTTCTCATAAATTTCATCCCTCATTTATTCTTTCATTTCTTATTCGTTTATTCCTGAGGCTTTTCTATACTTAGTACGAGTTATGTCTTCTTTTTTTTCTATCTGATCTATGAGGATATATCTCAAGCTAAGTATAAGGGGGTCGTATATACTCTATACATACTTTATCCATAACTTATACTTTTGTATTTTTTAATAAGTATGGCTAAATCACTATTTATATATAAACATATACAATTGAATTAAATCACTTAATAAAAAGATGGTTATTAGTCCTCACATTCTTTTTGTATATACTGATTAATAAATCAAATATAATTTTTTTGTAAAATGTTTGAAAAATAGTTTGACAATCTCTTTGAAAAATCTTTTGAAAATTATTTGAAAAATATTTTGCAAATATTTTCAACCTTTGTAAAATATTTTTGCTTGCAAAATTTTCTCTTCTTTGTGTGAAATGCAAATGTTTTGAAAAACTATTTGCAAATGGTTTTGAAAATAGTTGCATAAATATTTTAAAAATCTATATGTAATCTTAGAAAAATCTTTCAAAAATTTTTCAAATGTGGGTAAATGTTTGTAAAATTTTTTTGTAAAAATTATTTTGCACCATAGTTTTCAAAAACTGTTGTAAAATCATTTTGAATTAAGTTTGAGGAATAAAACTAAAATTCTTTATCAATTGTGTATGTGTGTATTTATAATCACATATCCCTTGTAAATAATAAGATGCATCCTCGTGTAAATATTCGTAACTAGTTTTATTCCAAAAATCATTTGTTTTTAAAATCCCAAAAATATCTGCAAAAACCTTTTTTCAAAAATTGTATAAAAATTTACAAAACCTTTTTTTATCAAAAACAAAATAAAATTTTCAAAACTTTGAAAATTGTATCAAAAAATATCTTCTGCATTGTACATAGCATCTGCATAGCGGTCACAATTTTTGAGATGGAGTTTAATAATTGAACAAGTCTAAGTAAAAATCTCAAGAACGAAGCTTGGTTGGACCTTAAATCTACCTAATCAATGGAACCATATAGGAATTGAAATTGAAGTACTTCAGGTCTAGTTGACTTAATTCTTTGAGAATCATGAGACTTAGTTCAATGTATTCTTTAATACCTAAGTAGAGTATTTCGGAGCACATGAATGGCTCTTATTCATAATGACCAAACTTGGACACCTACACCTTTCAATTGGCTCAACTTAGTTGGAGTGGTGAGGGGTTAGGATTTGCTTGTATGAGACACACACAAGTGGAAACATTTGTCCTCATCTAGAGAGGGAAGTGCACCCCAACATGTCCAGTGGCGTTGACGTCTAAAGACAAGAGAGTGTGGGTTGCAATAATGCTTCAAAAGAGGGATAGTCTACTGGCTCAAGAGGAAAAACTCTTGATGTAAATTATGATGTATATAATATTTAAAAAAAAAATCAAAAACTCCATAAAAGTGGACATGTGGACATGCTTGATTGAAAATAAAATGTCTCTCTGAGTGTATATATTTGTATAGTTAATGAGAAAGCTTGTGCATTAAAGTCAAATCATGCGAGCATTGATGAATCCACGATTCATCATCTTAATATCTTGATCTTAGCAAAATCCTCAAGTAAAATCCCAAATAAATGTCCATAAAATCAATAAATTAACAAAATGACTCTTGTAAATAAAACACACTAATTAATGTATATTAAATTGTACAAAATAATTTAACAATAAAAAAAGAAGCCATAAAAATAAAGGAGTTTTTCACCTGTAAATAGCCAAAACTTCATGTAATTTTAATAATTTCATTTCAACTCCTTTTTGGCTAATTCTTTCTCCAATTTGTTCATAACAATGTAGATAAAATACAAAAATACAAAACAAATTTCGTCTCAAATAAATGTCCCTAGATCCCAAAGAGAAAAAGTCGTAAAGACCAACTTCCAAGCTAAATTCCCGCTCCGTATGAACTCCAAATTCACCAAACTCACTTTTAAAGTTCAAGTTAGAAAATTATCTATCCAACGGAAGTAGTTTCATTAAAATCGGAGCTCATTTGCAAAAGTTGGGTTTTTGGGACCTAGATGTACATTGTATACCTTGTATATATTCATTCTTTCTTTAATTTTTATTGTATCTTTCATATTGCTAAGAAAACAAAAATATCATGATTGTGTTGTATTTTAATTATATTATTTTATAGTATTTTTCCGTTGTAAATATCTCTTATTAAAAGGACAAAAAAATACAAATTAGAAAAGTAAACAAAAATTGTACATGGTGTTTTGTCTTCTTTTGTAAATTCTCCACTATTTGTCTTCTCTCTTTATTTTTTTGTATTTAAAGTAGTCAACTCTATTTATCTATTTATTTATTATTTAAATTCCATTCTCTACAATAACCACCAATTCAACTCCATTATTCCACCATTTTTTCCCAACTTCCCATTCAACTCCATTAATAATACAACTTCCCATTCAACTCCACCACTTTAATAACCTCTCATTCCATCATCTTTATATACATGTCATTCTCCTCATTTTTGCCTTTGATCCATCTTTATGTGAGGAGAGCCTAGTTCCCAGAGTTGAATCGGTGACAGCGACGCAACCGTGGTCGAGCGACGACGGCCTCTCTCCGGTGAGATCCGTTAGCTTTTTGGCCAACATAGCAGCCGCACCGGCGTGCTGCTCAAGCTCATCGTTCGCCGACGATTCGAGCGAAGACCGTGCTCTCATGAGCACACCATAGGCGATCGTCTCCATCGTAGGTAATTTTTCATCTCATTTTATCATATTGTCATTTTTTTTGCAATTTTTCTTTAGCACATCATATCATCACCATCATATTATTATTTCCACCACCACCATCACACCATTTTTCTCCCATTTGTTTAGATTATCATCATCACCACCACCAATCCATTTTACTCTTTTGTCAATCATATTCTCTGTCTAATCAAAACAAAAAAATATAAAAAATTTTAAACAAAAATAAGAGTTTTTTTATTATTGCCACAGCAGTAAAAAGAAAAAAAATAAAAAAAACTAACGCATCAGCGGTGGGGGAGAGTTCCCACTGCCGCCACCCTCCCCCGTTAATCCAACGCAGCGGCCACCGCCGCCGCTCGTCGCCTCCCCGGCAGCGGCGCCATCTGACGAGTCGCTAAATACGTGTTTTAATTTGGACACGTTGTAGTAGTGTACTTAGCGATTCAGTCAGAACCGAGAGAAAGAATCTCCGTGAAGAGTGTCTCGGCTTCAATTTATATCCCGGGCAAGTCCGGGGTCGAACACAGGGAGGCAAAGGAACAAACTTGGGTTAATTCAAGAACTTAGGTCTAGATTTCAGTGCGGTATTTTTTTTAGATTTTTTTAATGTAAAAAGAAATACCAATGCAAGATGCGGATGAATTAAAACAGTAAGAAAGCATACAACACGGCCAAATTAATTTTAATGTTAGTTAATCCAATTCAACCAAATTATATTTTTTCTAGCATCCTAATCCAGTGATGAATACAAAACACATTTTTTAGAATTTTAGGGGTTAAAATGCAGTAACTAAAATGTACACTTTTTATGGGTTTTTGCACAATTTATCACACCAGTAGTAATCAAAAATCATGAAAAATTTACTGGAACATAACCATGATGCAAGGAAGCTACAGTAATATTTTATGGAATTTTTTGACAAAATATGAATTTTTTATGTATTTTTTAGTGGAAACAGAGTGACAATGAGTAATTGATTTCTAATTAATCCACGTTATCAAATTAATCAAAGTGCAAATTATCTTAAGTAGATATTTTCATGTAGAATCCAGGAGAATTGAAATTTTGCAGAAAGGATATACGTGAATTTAATTAAAAATCAAATACGAAAATCACTCTACAATTTATTTCTAGCACATGACATATCCATTTTAGATGAAATTTGGACAGTAAGTTTATCACATTTCAAGGCATCATTCCTAATTTTTGTGGATTTTTTGGAGCAACCTGTGTGAGATATACTTTTAAGAGTCCAGAATGGGTAAACTATGCAAAATTTCAGTTGCACAATTTTAATTAATTCACAATATCTCACAAAAATATAAATAAATATTCAGAAGGCACAAAATTAGTTGCTTAACATAATGGCATTTTTCATTGAATAAAAAGATTCAAAAATGATGTCCAAATCAACGCATGAACATAGGGTTATCAGTGCAAAAATAGAAACTAAATTAGACAGCACAAATATATGCAGGGACTTGTTTGTAATTACAGAAACATGGAAGGATAGTCTTGAAATTTTTCCAAATAAAAAAAAACACAAGGAAATAAGACCTTCTTCTTCCTTCGAACGGCTGGAGAGGAACCCAAAATGGCAAGGGGTCGGCGGCCTTCGTCGGCGGAGGGGCGGCACACACGTCGGTGTGCGGAGGAGGCGGGACGGCGACATGGCCTTCTGGAGGTGGCTGCGGGCTGAGGAGAGGAGCTGCGGGCGAGGGCGGCCACGAACGGCCGGCGGAGGCACGAAGGGGTCGGCGGCGCTCTGGCGTGAGGTTGGGCTGGAGGCGGCGGCGAGAGGGGCCGCGGCCGGTTGCGCGAGGCAGCGCCGTCGGTGGTTGCCGCTGGAGGAGGCGGCGAGCGGCGGCGGTGGCCGCTGCGGTGGATTAACGGGGGTTGCCCTGCCAAGGTGGAGGTGATCAAGAAACTCGATCCTCCTACCAACGTGAAGTCAGTGCGGTCATTCTTAGGGCATGTTGGATTCTATAGGAGATTCAGTCAGGATTTTTCAAAGATCGCCCGCCCACTGACTGAGCTCTTAGGAAAAGACACAGAGTTCATTGTAGATCACAGGTGTCTGGAGGCCTTTGAGCTCTTGAAGAGGAAGATTTGTGCCTCGCCTATCCTACAAGCTCCTGACTGGTCTCTCCCCTTTGAGATCATGACTGATGCTTCAGATTTTGTTATAGGAGCTGTGTTAGGACAACGACGAGAGGGGATTCCGTTTGCGATTCATTATGCGAGCAAAGTTTTAGATCCTACACAGAAGAATTACACAGTCACCGAAAAGGAAATGCACGCAGTAGTATGGGCCCTCGAGAAGTTCAGATCATATATTTTGGGCTCTAAGGTGACAATTTATACTGATCACACAACCATTCGATATTTAATGGAAAAGAAGGACGGAAGGCGCGTCTTCTTAGGTGGATTTTACTCCTTCAGGAATTTGATTTGGAGATAAAGGATAAACCTGGAGTGAAGAATGTTGTGTCTGATCACCTTTCTCGGATTGAACTTAAGGATTCTCCTGATTTTGAGCGGATTAGAGAGACCTTCCCAGATGAGTCAATTTGTGTTATTGACTCAATCCCGTGGTATGCCAACATGGTGAACTATCTTGTCTCCAAGCAGGTTCCCCATGGTTGGACTAGGAGCAGTATTGACCGACTGAAGTCGGATTCGAGGAGATACCACTGGGACGATCCTTTCCTTTTCTTCGAAGGACCGGATTGTGTTTGGAGAAGGTGTATTCCTCAGGAGGAATACCAGAGTGTCCTCACATATTGTCATTCACTTGAGGCTGGAGGACACCATTCGGGAAAGAGAACCGCTCACAAAGTACTTCAATGTGGATTGTATTGGCCGACCTTGTTTAGAGATGCCATTGATTTTGTACGGTCGTGCCTGATCTGTCAAAGGATGGGAGGGACAGTTGGACAGAGAGATGAGATGCCTATGCAACAGATGATTATTTGTGATGTTTTTGATGCATGGGGCATAGATTTTATGGGTCCCTTTCCCAACAGCCAAGGACATGAGTACATATTGTTGGCAGTTGACTATTTATCCAGGTGAGTGGAGGCTATCCCAACCCGAACCGCAGACAACAAGACTATCTGTAAGTTTGTGAGAGATCATATTATTGCTATGTTCGGGGTGCCAAAAGTTTTGATATCTGATGGGGGTAGCCATTTTGTGAACAGAGATATGAGATCTTTAGCTAAGGACTATGGATTTGAGCATAGAGTTACTATTCCTTACCACCCACAGTCCAACGGCATGGCAGAGGTTTCGAACAGAGAGGTGAAGAGTATTTTGCAGAAATTGGTTCGTCCCGATAGGAAGAACTGGTCTCAGCTTTTGGACCAAGTTCTGTGGGCCTATAGGACAGCCTACAAGACACCATTGGGTACTTCACCATTCAGAATAATCTATGGCAAGCCATGTCATTTGCCCGCAGAATTGATTCATAAATCCGAATGGGCAATTAAGAAGATTAACTGGAGTTGTCACCAAGGGAAGCTTTGTCGAGACTTGAACTTGAACGAGCTCGTGGAAATCCGAAACAGGGCATTTGACAACAGTTTGATTTATAAGGACAAAGTAAAGAGATGCCATGATCAACACATTAGGTGTAAAGACTTTGTCCCTGGACAAAATGTATGGTTGTTCAATGCGAGGTTGATGATGTTCCATGGGAAGCTCAAATCTACGAGTCCCTTTGTTGTTAAGAAAGTGCACGAGAATGGAAGTGTAGAGATAGCTGATCTCACAGATGGTGCACAGTCTCATGTGGTAAATGGACAACTGTTGAAGCATTTTGTGGATTCAAAAGAGCAGTTAGTCCAAGTCGAGGTCATCAACTTCATGCAGAGCGAGCACAGAGCAGATACATCATATTACTCATCATGAAGATGCAACATCAAGATTCAACATCTTAGAAGATTCAATCACTCTTGTACATTCTCCCTTCTTTGCATATTCTCCAGATCACATCGGTTCTCACACTTACTCTTGTCCAATACTTAGGCTTACCAAGAGCCTAAGTATAGGGGGAGCCGATGCCCGCCGTGTGTATTTACTCTTCCATTTCTCCTCTTGACCTCGTCCGCCCCATTTTTGCTCTTCCTCTACACTTAGGCTGTCCAGAGCCTAAGTATAGGGGGGGCGGATCGACTTCTATACTATTTATTATTTTAGCCATCCTACGCTTAACACGAGCTATATCTTTTTCTCGCTTCTTGTGCCATGAGGACATAGCACATGCTAAGTATAGGGGGGTGTGTATATATTACATATATACTTTACCCATAGCTCGTACTTTCACGTATTTTTGTATATATTATACAATAATTATGGGGTGGTTATGGGGTGGTTAAAAAAACTTTTTCAAAAAAAAAATCTTTTCAAAAAAAATGTGTCCTTTCTTATTTATTTATATATATTTTTTAAAAAAACGATAAAGAAAAAAAAACCTTTAAAAAAACTTTAAAAAATCCTTTCTTATCTACCTATCTTTTTCAAAAAAAACTCTTGAAAAAAAAAGCAAAACTTGTCTAACAAAAAAAAATTCTTTGCCTTTGTTTGAAAAAAAACCTTTTTGAAAAAAACTTTTTCTAAAACTTAAAAAAAATCATCAATCAATCATAAAAAAAACAAAAAACAAAAAAAAATAAAAAAACAAAAAAAACTAACTAATAAGTTGGTTTAACCCCTGACACATTCACTTTCACACAAGACTAGTGATGTTCAAGAACACTTGGTTTATGAGGTCTTGATATTTTGAGTTAACCAGCCTTAGTCATTAGGGTCCTTGACTTAATTATTCACATTTCCCTAGTTTGAAAGATTTGTATGCTATATTGCATGCTGAGTCTCTACCTTAAGAATATGATCAGCACCTCACATACACGACTGTAGTCATGATGAGATGAGTTGAAATTTCACCTGAGGAGCTGGGATGGGTGATTTGAGTTTGGACTTGATTTAATGATGCTCAAGGATGGGATAAAATCAATGAAGGCTTCATGAAACCTGAGTGTCAGCATCTTTAGCCAGTATGAGAACATGGTTCTTGTACTATCTCTTGACATTTACCTATGTGCCAGGGTGTGATAAAATAAAAAATTGTTGATCAGTGTGCACCAACTCTTGGTAAAAGCAGTGGAGCTAGCCAAAAATACTACAAATCAATGAAATGTCAAAGAAAAGCTCTCATTCCATACAAAGTTAAATATCAAAGAGCTTCCACCAAAGGCGAGCGCTCCCAACCATTTCAAAAGTGTCCACTTGGACCACCGCTATTATGACCAGGAGTCGGGCTTGCACCAAAAAAGGGCTCTGCATCGTAAATGCTACAATTCTGGGTGTAGAAGGTATAATAGATACTCAAAAAATACACACCCCGGTGTACTCCCAGGAAAACAAGTGCAGACGGCTCCAACTTCTCTTGACGGACGCACTGATCAACACCAAAAAAATGCGTTGAGTAATAAGGCACTTGAGAGGATCCTTGTTCCAATGAGAGGGAGAGAAGAAATGACACAATCCTATGCCCTCCATCAACTGGCCTTCCATCTACACTTTCAAGTCTGACAACTAAAGAGACGGTGGATTGGATGCAAGAAATGATTTATTCCCTAGTGTTGAGGATCGGGTCTTTAGGAGAGTCTCGTGGACTGGAACCTTGGGTGACGTTGTGACTCTATTCTTGTAACTGCGGTCAACACTTAAAGTCATATCCCTACTATATATGTATACAAAGAGAGTGATGATTAGGGAAATTGGATACCTTTTGACTAGAGCTTGGTTCAGCTTAGAATTTTAGAATTTCTAAAACCGAGAGTTCTTGAACGGATCAAGTCTCGTATTCACATGCACAGTCAGGGATTAACCCAACTTATTCATTCTTTATTTGCTCGAGGACTAGCAAAGTTTAAGTATAGGGGGGTGATGAATCCACGATTCATCATCTTAATATCTTGATCTTAGCAAAATCCTCAAGTAAAATCCCAAATAAATGTCCATAAAATCAATAAATTAACAAAATGACTCTTGTAAATAAAACACACTAATTAATGTATATTAAATTGTACAAAATAATTTAACAATAAAAAAAGAAGCCATAAAAATAAAGGAGTTTTTCACCTGTAAATAGCACAAAACATCATGTAATTTTAATAATTTCATTTCAACTCCTTTTTGGCTAATTCTTTCTCCAATTTGTTCATAACAATGTAGATAAAAATACAAAAATACAAAACAAATTTCGTCTCAAATAAATGCCCGTAGATCCCAAAGAGAAAAAGTCGTAAAGACCAACTTCCAAGCTAAATTCCCGCTCTGTATGAACTCCAAATTCAGCAAACTCACTTTTAAAGTTCAAGTTAGAAAATTATCTATCCAACGGAAGTAGTTTCATTAAAATCGGAGCTCATTTGCAAAAGTTGGGTTTTTGGGACCTAGATGTACATTGTATACCTTGTATATATTCATTCTTTCTTTAATTTTTATTGTATCTTTCATAATTGCTAAGAAAACAAAAATATCATGATTGTGTTGTATTTTAATTATATTATTTTATAGTATTTTTCCGTTGTAAATATCTCTTATTAAAAGGACAAAAAAATACAAATTAGAAAAGTAAACAAAAATTGTACATGGTGTTTTGTCTTCTTTTGTAAATTCTCCACTATTTGTCTTCTCTCTTTATTTTTTTGTATTTAAAGTAGCCAACTCTATTTATCTATTTATTTATTATTTAAATTCCATTCTCTACAATAACCACCAATTCAACTCCATTATTCCACCATTTTTTCCCAACTTCCCATTCAACTCCATTAATAATACAACTTCCCATTCAACTCCACCACTTTAATAACCTCTCATTCCATCATCTTTATATACATGTCATTCTCCTCATTTTTGCCATTGATCCATCTTTATGTGAGGAGAGCCTAGTTCCCAGAGTTGAATCGGTGACAGCGACGCAACCGTGGTCGAGCGACGACGGCCCTCTCTCCGGTGAGATCCGTTGGCTTTTTGGCCAACATAGCAGCCGCACCGGCGTGCTGCTCAAGCTCATCGTTCGCCGGCGATTCGAGCGAAGACCGTGCTCTCGTGAGCACACCATAGGCGATCGTCTCCATCGTAGGTAATTTTTCATCTCATTTTATCATATTGTCATTTTTTTGCAATTTTTCTTTAGCACATCATATCATCACCATCATATTATTATTTCCACCACCACCATCACACCATTTTTCTCCCATTTGTTTAGATTATCATCATCACCACCACCAATCCATTTTACTCTTTTTGTCAATCATATTCTCTGTCTAATCAAAACAAAAAAAATATAAAAAATTTTAAACAAAAAAAAGAGTTTTTTTATTATTGCCACAGCAGTAAAAAGAAAAAAAAATAAAAAAAACTAACGCATCAGCGGTGGGGGAGAGTTCCCACTGCCGCCACCCTCCCCCGTTAATCCAACGCAGCGGCCACCGCCGCCGCTCGTCGCCTCCCCGGCAGCGGCGCCATCTGACGAGTCGCTAAATACATGTTTTAATTTGGACACGTTGTAGTAGTGTACTTAGCGATTCAGTCAGAACCGAGAGAAAGAATCTCCGTGAAGAGTGTCTCGGCTTCAATTTATATCCCGGGCAAGTCCGGGGTCGAACACAGGGAGGCAAAGGAACAACTTGGGTTTAATTCAAGAACTTAGGTCTAGATTTCAGTGCGGTATTTTTTTTAGATTTT
The DNA here is from genome assembly GCA_037367405.1 of Ottelia alismoides. Taxonomy (NCBI): domain Eukaryota; kingdom Viridiplantae; phylum Streptophyta; class Magnoliopsida; order Alismatales; family Hydrocharitaceae; genus Ottelia; species Ottelia alismoides. Next base: position 597,596 of record JAZKJV010000228.1, read on the forward strand.
TTTAATGTAAAAAGAAATACCAATGCAAGATGCGGATGGATTAAAACAGTAAGAAAGCATACAACACGGCCAAATTAATTTTAATGTTAATTTAATCCAATTCAACCAAATTATATTTTTTTCTAGCATCCTAATCCAGTGATGAATACAAAACACATTTTTTTAGAATTTTAGGGGTTAAAATGCAGTAACTAAAAATGTACACTTTTTATGGATTTTTGCACAATTTATCACACCAGCAGTAATAAAAAATCATGAAAAATTTACTGGAACATAACCATGATGCAAGGAAGCTACAGTAATATTTTATGGAATTTTTTGACAAAATATGAATTTTTTATGTATTTTTTAGTGGAAACAGAGTGACAATGAGTAATTGATTTCTAATTAATCCACGTTATCAAATTAATCAAAGTGCAAATTATCTTAAGTAGATATTTTCATGTAGAATCCAGGAGAATTGAAATTTTGCAGAAAGGATATACGTGAATTTAATTAAAAATCAAATACGAAAATCACTCTACAATTTATTTCTAGCACATGACATATCCATTTTAGATGAAATTTGGACAGTAAGTTTATCACATTTCAAGGCATCATTCCTAATTTTTGTGGATTTTTTGGAGCAACCTGTGTGAGATATACTTTTAAGAGTCCAGAATGGGTAAACTATGCAAAATTTCAGTTGCACAATTTTAATTAATTCACAATATCTCACAAAAATATAAATAAATATTCAGAAGGCACAAAATTAGTTGCTTAACATAATGGCATTTTTCATTGAATAAAAAGATTTAAAAATGATGTCCAAATCAACGCATGAACATAGGGTTATCAGTGCAAAAATAGAAACTAAATTAGACAGCACAAATATATGCAGGGACTTGTTTGTAATTACAGAGACATGGAAGGATAGTCTTGAAATTTTTCCAAATAAAAAAAAACATAAGGAAATAAGACCTTCTTCTTCCTTCGAACGGCTGGAGAGGAACCCAAAATGGCAAGGGGTCGGCGGCCTTCGTCGGCGGAGGGGCGGCACACACGTCGGTGTGCGGAGGAGGCGGGACGGCGACATGGCCTTCTGGAGGTGGCTGCGGGCTGAGGAGAGGAGCTGCAGGCGAGGGCGGCCACGAACGGCCGGCGGAGGCACGAAGGGGTCGGCGGCGCTCTGGCGTGAGGTTGGGCTGGAGGCGGCAGCGAGAGGGGCCGCGGCCGGTTGCGCGAGGCAGCGCCGTCGGTGGTTGCCGCTGGAGGAGGCGGCGAGCGGCGGCGGTGGCCGCTGCGGTGGATTAACGGGGGTTGCCCCTGCCAAGGTGGAGGTGATCAAGAAACTCGATCCACCTACCAACGTGAAGTCAGTGCGGTCATTCTTAGGGCATGTTGGATTCTATAGGAGATTCATTCAGGATTTTTCAAAGATCGCCCGCCCACTGACTGAGCTCTTAGGAAAAGACACAGAGTTCATTGTAGATCACAGGTGTCTGGAGGCCTTTGAGCTCTTGAAGAGGAAGATTTGTGCCTCGCCTATCCTACAAGCTCCTGACTGGTCTCTCCCCTTTGAGATCATGACTGATGCTTCAGATTTTGTTATAGGAGCTGTGTTAGGACAACGACGAGAGGGGATTCCGTTTGCGATTCATTATGCGAGCAAAGTTTTAGATCCTACACAGAAGAATTACACAGTCACCGAAAAGGAAATGCACGCAGTAGTATGGGCCCTCGAGAAGTTCAGATCATATATTTTGGGCTCTAAGGTGACAATTTATACTGATCACACAACCATTCGATATTTAATGGAAAAGAAGGACGGAAGGCGCGTCTTCTTAGGTGGATTTTACTCCTTCAGGAATTTGATTTGGAGATAAAGGATAAACCTGGAGTGAAGAATGTTGTGGATGATCACCTTTCTCGGATTGAACTTAAGGATTCTCCTGATTTTGAGCGGATTAGAGAGACCTTCCCAGATGAGTCAATTTGTGTTATTGACTCAATCCCGTGGTATGCCAACATGGTGAACTATCTTGTCTCCAAGCAGGTTCCCCATGGTTGGACTAGGAGCAGTATTGACCGACTGAAGTCGGATTCGAGGAGATACCACTGGGACGATCCTTTCCTTTTCTTCGAAGGACCGGATTGTGTTTGGAGAAGGTGTATTCCTCAGGAGGAATACCAGAGTGTCCTCACATATTGTCATTCACTTGAGGCTGGAGGACACCATTCGGGAAAGAGAACCGCTCACAAAGTACTTCAATGTGGATTGTATTGGCCGACCTTGTTTAGAGATGCCATTGATTTTGTACGGTCGTGCCTGATCTGTCAAAGGATGGGAGGGACAGTTGGACAGAGAGATGAGATGCCTATGCAACCGATGATTATTTGTGATGTTTTTGATGCATGGGGCATAT